>BFEA01000439.1:812793-828588 GCA_003427395.1 Chara braunii
TCTCTCTCTCTCTCTCTGTGTCTCTCTCTCTCTCTCTCTTTCTCTCCCCACGCCCCTCCTTCCCTCCCTCTCCCTCTCTTTCTCTCTCGTTATCGCTTGCTCGCTCCTTCCTCTCTTACCTTCGGCCTTCCCCATGCATCTATTGCTTGTTCCGATCGACCAATCAATCCATCAATCAATCCACTTACCCACCCGTTTACCCACCCATCTATCCATCCATCCATCCATCCATCCATCCATCCATCAGTTATCAAGCAGTCAATCAATCAATCGAACCATTTGAACCAACGCGTCAAACCGTGATCAAATCAATGAATAGATGAACTCAATCAGTGAGAAAAATTAATGACCAATGATGAAAAAATCAAGGAAGCAAGAAAAATCTAACCAGCCAACCATCAATAAAAAAAGCTCTTAAAAAAAATTGAATCACGCACTCACTTACTCGGTGGTCACTCACGTGATCAAATCAATCCAGCAATCGATCTATCGATTGCATTGACGAGGCACCTAACTGACTTTGCCCCCGTTGCCTTCACTTGTATATTATATTAGACCTTTCCGTCCTATGCTGCTTGGTCCGTGGAGGGGGTTTCATGAAGGCGGAGGTGGGTTTTGGCATACCACCTTCCCCCGAACACAACGCATACCCTCATCATGGCTGTATCGGACCGGAAAGAGGGCTTCTATGCCTTCATAATCAGGGCGCGTTATGTTCGGGCAGAGACAGGAGTTTTCCTTGTTGTTGTATTTGCACTGGCCTACTTTCAAGAAGACGGTAAGAGTTTAGTTACTCCTATAGGATGACAATGCCACGTGGCCAATGACACGTGGCCTCATCGAAGGAAAGCATGAAGTCGGAGAAGACGAGGAAGGAGGTACGAGTTAAAACAAGAAAAGGAAAAAAAAAGTGCTATATGATTGGTGTGGTGTGATGGTGTCCCTCCCAACCGGTAGTCTTTGTTCGTGGCCCTTGGGGATATCCACCTTTTGAATCCAGGTCTGTTTTTTATTCCTGACTTCCCTTCCCCCTTATCCCCCCCCCTCTACCCTAGTTCAATAAGGTCTGTGACGAACTGGGATCTGCCTATCGTTAGATTTCTGCGTATCTGAAGCTATCATAGCCAGAAGTGGGCCTGTGTATCTCTGCGGGGCTGATCTCTCTCTCGCGTTGCCCCTCTGTCTTTCGACTTTCTTTTTGCAAATGCACTCTCTAGTCCCCAGTTGCGCTGTGTAAAGGGCCGTTGTGATCTCTCTCTCATTGCCCCTCTGTCTTTCGACTTTCTGTTGGCAAATGTCACTCTCTAGTTCCAGTTGCGCTGTGTAAAGGGCAAAGGGGCCGTTCCACAACTTGTGACATGATCTGTGTGTCACTTTCTAGAGTGGCAGTTAGGACGCTCCTTAGCGTTAAATGGATGACATCTAGGCTACCAGCCGGGCCGCCCGGGTCCCGGGTGGCCAGCCCGTGCAAGGACCAAGGAAGGTCCCAGCAAAAAAAAAAAAAAAAAAAAAAAAAAAAAAAAAAAAAAATCCGAAAAAAAAAAAAAGTTATACAAAAAAATAAGCTGAACAACTTTTGCCTCAGGGTCACATCGAAATTCTTCACCAAATTTAAAATAAAAAAGAAAGTTTTTTTTTTTTTTTTTGGCCCGGCCGGGCAAGTGATCCCGGGCCACTCTGGTAGCCTAGATGACTTGTCTCCGGCCGGGCAAGTGATCCCGGGCCACTCTGGTAGCCTAGATGACTTGTCTATTTCCTTAGCGTTAAAAGGATGATGACGCGCCTTTTCTTTTTCCGTTTCGGAGTTTTGCATGGCCGGGTGGGAAATAATTTTGGCGCGATGGTTCGCAGGAAACAGCATTTGAGTTTTTCAAATTTTTGGAGGGGTCGGAGTTTTGCATGGTCGGGTGGGAAATAATTTTGGCACGATCGTTCGCAGGTAACAGCATTTGAGTTTTTCAATTTTTTGGAGGGTCGCGCATTTCCGCACACACATACACATACAGAAGGGAATTTTCTTCGGAGTTTTTTTTTTTTTTTTCTTTCTTTCCCAGTAGTTCGAATTTCATTTTAGGCTCGCTGCTGCTTTCTGCTTGGGCACGCGTGGAACTGAACTCTGCTTCTTTCTTGGCCAAGCAGTCCCTCCCTTCGTGCTCTTTTCCCTTGCCCTTGCGCGCCTTAATTCTGTCCTCAACTGTCATCTGCCCTTCGTCCCATTCTTAATCTTCGTGCCATGCTTAACTGCCTTCTTCAGCATCTGCTTCTGCTTCTTTTGGTGCCCCCACATCTTGCTGCTCTTCTTTATTTTCGTTGTCCTTACTTTCATTGGCCAACACGATGCAACGGGGAGCGATGCGTGGAGCTTGGGGGGCGTAGCTAAGTCCCCCACTCCGCGGTTCAGGTATGCAGCTCGTAGGCACTTCCTCTCTACCTGTCTACCTGTCTACTTTGTCGCCTCCTAATCCCGGTAGTCTCGCACATGTACCTACACATGTACCTAATTAAGGAGGCGCGACTTGTCTCTCTCTAGTCTAACTTTTGGAGTTAGCCTGATCGCGGAGGATCGGCTAGGATGGCAAGAAGAGGTTGTGAGGTGAGTAATGGAGTTGGGTGACCTGTGATGACCCGTCCAAATATGGACTGAAACACACGACTGATTTCTGAGTTTTGCCCATAGACTGAATGCCTTGCTGAGTTTCCCGCCTGCTACTAAGTCTGTGTGTGCACGCTTGCTGGACTTCATGTCTGTCTGAGTGCTGGTTGGCTCGAGTGTGTGTGTGGCCGTGCCTGTCTGAGTGCTGGTTGGCTTGAGTGTGTGTGAGGCCGTGCCTGTCTGAGTGCTGGTTGGCTTGAGTGTGTGTGTGGCCMGCAAGGGCACTTGCTCGTTCATTGGGCCCTCATGGCCGATACTTAGCTGTGGCCGTGACATTGAGGGATTGTAGCAGGAAAAACACTCAAGTAGCGGGTAGGCCGGTACCGCATCCCGAAGAGGTAGATGTGCGGGTACTGGAGGCCGAGCAGAAGAAGACAGTGGCATTTTTAGAGACCCAGTAGTTGTAGGTTAGGTCTAGGTGGATACCAGTCCAACCAGTCTGGGTCTAGGGCCTGTACGACCAATATCAGAGTCTGCAATGATGTTTCCCTCCGAAAGGGAGGAGGTACCGGTTGCTTGGAAGGCCGAGCGGCCTGGAAGTCACCGCCCGAAGAGGCAAGCAGGCCGCTATATCTCCCAGCCGGGCGAAGAGCCCGGCCTCTTTCTCGGTGTGCAAGTTTGGCGACACACTGGTTGGAGCACTGGTTGGAGCAGCGCTATCCAAGAGCAGCGCTGCTGGGGGATGGAGAAGGACAGGAAGGGGAGGGAGCGCCAGGGGTACTTACCTGGCTATGGTGGCAGCCATCTTCATCACCTTGGTGGGCGCTGCAGCAGGGAGTCCCCAACTGGGGAGAGCTACACCAAGAAGCTTCGAGGCAGGGCCGGGCATGGTGGCCTGAGGTAGAGCAGCCATCGCTGCTTTGGGTTGTCCTTTGGGCATCTGGGCAAGGCCTAGTAGTCCGCCATAGCCCCGGCCTATGAGAGTGAAGAGTGGGAGAGGTGGCCATGGCAATGGTGGACCTCAAGTGATACCTGCAGTAGAAGAGGAACTCGGACATTGATTCTGGATCAGCCATTCAACATTGTATTATTATTTTTTGTATGAATAAGAGAAGGGGGAGATAAGGAGGAGGAGATTGTTGGGTGAAGAAGAAGAGCCTTGTCTTCTTTCTTTCTTACTTCTTCTTCTTCTTCTAATCCTCTCTCTCTCTCCTCTCAAGTTCATTCAATTTCTTTCTGCAATTGGACGACATTGTACTATCTGATGGATGTGTATCTCGAAACGTGTCAGGATCATAACATTGGTATCAAAGCGGATTCTACTTGCTGGTGAGAGTTGACTTTGCTGCCCTAACCCTAACCTAAGTGGTTGACGGCAACACTTAGGGTTAGGGTTGGTTGGTTAAGGCAAGTGGGGCAGTGTGGCTAAGGGAAGCTGCCCCCACCCGGTTAGGTCATGTGGGGTCGACATTGAACCTAACCAGGTTGCTTGAGAATGAGATTAGGGTGGCGAGACATTTCGAGGAAACTTCGTGCGGCAATTTGAGAGAGGCGACAGTGAGAGGCACTCACACCTGGAATCTGATTCAAGGGAGACACTTGGCAACTTAAGGGCTGCCCTCAAGTAGGCGAGCTTGAGGGTCAGCGACCACTTAGCATCTACGGACTGCACGTTGCTACTTTGTTTTTCAGCATCGACGGGGGATCCGGCGTTGCACTTTGGTGTTGGAGTTAGACCCCCCTAGGAGATAGGACACTAGTGTAGGGGTAGCGTTAGAGCGGCCAGGAGGATCACATGAGAGGGGGGTGAGTTCTATTCATCTCGAAGCTCAAGGCCACTCAGGTAAGTGTCGTGCACCTACAGGATGCCCATGTGTGTGTGCATGGTATGGTTTGTCCTGCTGGGGTTACTCTGTTTTTTTTTTCCTACTCCTCTGTGGTCTTGATTGTGTGATTGAATATGTGTGATCTACCTACTCACCGAATGGATGGAAAATGAAGTATCTTGAGCCGAATGCCGAGTTTTTCTACAATGCTTTGTCTTTTCATCTCTGAACGGTTGTAGTCTGTAGGTTCTGTCGGAAGTTGAAATTTCGCTTTTCGGTGCGGTAGAAACTAAACTGAGTCCATGTGGGACTCCTCTTGGTTGGGACCTGGTTGCGGTCTACGTGGGACCTCTGGGACCCAGTGGGACCGGGCCCAAACAAGAAGAGCCCTTTGGACCCAAATCTGTTTGGCATTAGTCCATTGTATTTGTGACTGAGATCCGGAGTTTTATTCTTGTTGGTTAGGACACCCACTGCCGAGGGGATCTCGACTGAGACGTTTCGCATGCTTTTCGTTGCACAACCCGTGGGTTGACTCGCACCCTGTACACCACTCAATTCTCTACTGTTGCATTTAGTCACTCGTTGTCTGATTTGCTGCACGGTCACGGAGCTGGTCAGACTGGACTCGAGAGGACCTCGTATGCAGTCTGATCAGACTGGGTCGCTGGATCAGATCTCTCATGTGAATTTGTTTGCTGTTCTTTGGTTTGCTGCTCTCTAAGTCCAAATGAAATGCCGCTCCATGATGGCATATTTCGAGGTTCTGGGGACTCAACCTGAGACCCAGTCCATGATCATGGGAATGAATGTCGAGCCTGTTGTACGGGGCTTCCTAGAGGTCCAAGCTACGCGAGTTGGGGTTCCTAAGATAGAACTGATAAGGTGGCTTAAGGCCACCCCGGTTGCCTCCCTCGAGGAACTCCTAATTTCCCAATATATGGATCCACACGCTGCAGCAAGGGCAAGGAGCCAACTTGATAAAATTAAATGCTGCAAGTGGACGGGCTCCATGAAAAGCCTGCAGGCCTACCTCAGCAAGATGTTTGCTATACCCGGGTTAGAACTGACTGACCAATCTTGCTTAGATGTGGTCAAAGGTGCGGTTCCCACCAGTTTCACTAATCGCCTTGGCAGGGACTTCATTGGGTATACTGAATGGTTCACTCGTATGAAGGACGTAGTCAGTCTTGAGGCTATAAACCTCGTTTCCACAGTAGGCAGCAAAAAGCCCATGGGCGGCAGGCGGTTCAAAGGCATCAACCGTTTTGTTGTGCATAACCTGCTGAAGGCTGAAGAAGAGGCCGATGCAGATGACCCCACTCTTGGTGACGACCAAGAACAGGACACTGATACAACCTGTTCGTCAGCCCATGAGTCTGACGCAAACCAATAATAAGAAAAATTCACTGCCTTTAAAAATGCCAATACAAAGGGACCAAATCGGAATGCAGGGAAGAACTATGTCCAACTTCCCAAGGGAGTCGAGATCCCTGCAAAACCGGAGGATGCGGCCACTAAACCATGGGTCGATCTCTGGATCACTGAAAATGATTGGCGGGGTAGACTCAAGAAGGGGGTATGCCTGCATTGCCAGAAACCGAACCATAAGGTACAAGATTGTTATAGGCTGCAGGGAAACCAAAACCGGGCGTAGAGTCGATTTCAACACACTCTACAGCAAGGGAGACTGAATCTGATGCAAATCAGCAGTCCTCCCTTAAAGCCCAATCGTCTGCTGAAGCCAAGGCTGAAGTGTGTAATGTCTTGTATGTCGAGCCTTGGGAGGAGTTTGGGACGGTCGACTTCCACTACCACTTGGAGCATTGGGCTGAGATGAAACAGCAATGTGCCCAAGGGACAGTGAAGTTGATCTTCTTCAAACTTCTCATAAACCATCGCTATCTCCGTGTCTTGATCGACTGTGGCGCTACTGCTAACTTTATGTCACCTCATGGGATACACAAAGTGGGCTTGAAGCAAGTGGCCTTGCAGAACCCTTGCCGAATCCTTGCCGAACCCAAGTGGGCAACAAAAAAGTTCTCTTCTAGGCATGTAGTCAAAGGTGTGCGCACTACCTTTGACAAGGACAAAACTGTCACACACGCGTTGAACTTCTATGTCCTTGACAAGTGCCCCTTCGACGCTGTCCTTGGCTTGGGCAGGCTGCAGTCCCAATGCGAATGGACCAAGCGGAAGGAGTCACTTTTCATGGTCAAAGATGCTCAAGGGGACGAGCTCCTCGTCCTCCTGGATGAGAAGCACGAGTCCCCTATGACTATTTTGAATGCTATGAAGTTCTGCAAGAAATGGCGCAAGCACAAAGAAGACGAACAGTTGTATGTTGCCTTTGTTCGTCCTACCCATGTGCCATCTACTTTGCGGTTAATACCACTGCTACTTCGGCTAGTGATCCTACTTCTAGTACTTCTACTTCTAGCACCTCTACTTCTCTACCTTCTACTAGTCCAAATGATCCTACTTCAGATTCGGTCGCCTCTGTTCACAACCTGCGACCTAGTCTAGGTGATCCCTTTGCTGATCCTCCACCTCCACTGGTTCCACCAAACATCCAAAACCTACTCGATCGGTTCCCGGAAGTTCTGGCCGAGCCACGTGAAGTCCCCACGCGATCCGACACACCATCGAGTTGGCCAAGGGTGTTGTTCCTCCAAAGGGTTGCGTATACCGAATGGGCCCCGACGAGTTGGAGGAATTCTGGCGACAGATTGACGAAATGATTGACAAAGGGTGGATCAAGCCTAGTGAGCTTGAATTTGGTGCTCCTGTTTTGTTTGTTCCAAAGAAAGGAAGCAAGCTCCGCATGTGTATTGACTATCGCGGTCTAAACCGCATCACAAGAAAGAATGCCTATCCATTGCCCCGCATAGATGACTTGCTTGATGTCGCAGGTGGGTGCGAGGTCTTTTCCAAGATCGATCTCAAGTCTGGCTACCACGAGATTGAAGTCGATCCTGCGGACCAGCACAAGATTGCGTTCAAAACACGCGATGGGCTTTACGAGTTTACCGTAATGCCCTTCGGTCTCACGAACGCACTGACCACCTTCCAAAGCCTCATGGACAAGGTCCTCCGCGAACAGATTGACCGGTTCGTGGTGGTATACCTCGATGATATATTAATTTTCATCAAATCCATGGAGAAACACCTCAAGCACCTCGAGGAAGTGCTCACTATCCTCAAGAGGATCCAACTCCATCTCAACCTAGAGAAATCTGAGTTTGGGAAGGATAGTGTCATCTATCTTGGGCATCGGTTGTCTGCTACAAGCCTAGAGCCTGAGGCAACCAAGGTTGAAGTCATACGCAATTGGCCTCAGCCAGCGAACATCCGCGAACTGCACTCTTTCCTTGGTCTCGCGTCATACTATCGGAAGTTTGTGCCCCGCTTCTCTATTGTTGCTCGTCCATTGTCCCGGTTGACAAGCAAAAATGTTCCTTATTCTTGGGACACCGCGTGCACGAACGCCTTTCAAACTTTGAAATAAGCCTTGGTAAGTTATCCAATACTCCACATTGTGGATCCCAAACTGACATTCGTAGTTACCACAGATGCATGTCAGTATGGAATCGTCGCAGTGCTGCAACAAGATGACGACGATGGCTTGCGGCCGCTCGAATTCTATAGCAAACGCATGCCCAACATAAAGGTACCCACTTACCTACATGCGCGAGCTCTATGCTCTGCGTATGGCTTTGGATCATTGGAAGCACTATCTTTTGGGATGCTACTTCAAAGTGTTCTCAGATCATGAGACTTTGAAGTGGATCAAGGAGCAAACTACTCTGTCCCGTACGTTAATTCGCTGGTTCTATGAAATTGACATCTTTGACTTTGAGTTGAGACACAAAAGGGCTGTTATAATCAAGTCGTTGACGCATTGTCTCGGCACCCTGAGTACATGACTTGCCTTGTGAAATCCTACGACCTCCGGGAAAAAATGAAGGAGGAGCTCGTAGAGCATACAGGCAATGATCCGAAACTTAGTCCCATCCTTGAGCGGCTGCGGGCTGCTCCTAGTAGTCAGCCTGATTTTCACGAATATGGAGGACTGATTTTTCGTCGTTACGGGAACCACACCCGCTTGTGTGTGCCCAACCATGAGCCTCTCCGCATGCATCTTCTGGATTTGGCCCATGGCCGGAGCGGACACTTCGGCATGGCAAAGGCGTACGCAAATCTGCTGAGACAGTTTGATTGGCCTAGCATGAAAGGGATTGCTGAAAAGTTTGTGGCTGAATGTCAAGTTTGTCAACGAATCAAACCATGCAAACAAAAGCCCATGGGGCTACTCACACCCCTTCCCATTCCAGAACGTCCCGGGGAGTCCGTCTCCATCGACTTCACCGACTTGGGAAAGGTAGGTAAGAACGGCTACTCACTCACTCACACACGACGCGGACGGAAAGGAGGAGCGCCTGCTTACATGGAGCGGGAGGAGGATTGGAGGCGATATCGAGTGCGTTGATTTCGGTTTTTTGTATACATCTTTGTCATCGGCGGCACTCTCGCTGATCACCACCAGCACCAACATCGACGTCATTATCATTAGGGTGCTGCTCGTCACCATCATCAGCAACAAGGCGTGATTTGATATCATCATCACGGTAATGTTTTGTCATCATCATTAGGTCGCTGCTCGTCATCACCATCATCAGCATCAGGGTACTGCTCGTCATCATCATCAAGGCATATGTCTTCACTCCTGTTCGGCGCTAATATCATTACTACTATCAAGGAGCCGTGCATCAGGGGAGCGGCTCGTCACTCACTGTTGTATCACCATCGTCAAATTTCTCTCCATCATACGACATGGGTGGCAAAACTTGACGTCATCATAGGGCTTTGCTCATCATAATCATCATCATCATCATCATCTTTAGGTTATTATCCAAGGAGTTCGTCATCAAACCATCATCATCGTAGTTATCGTTAGGCGCTATACGTCATCATCCTTATCATCATCATCATCATCATCATCATCATCATCATCATCATCATCATCATTATCATTACTGACATCACCATCATCATCTTCATCATCTTCATCATCATCATCATCATTATCAACATCACCATCATCATCGCTATCATCATTACTATCATCATCATCATCATCATCATCATCAGTTTGTAATCATAGGGGCTGTTGGTGCTGCTCTTTGGTAAGATCAGCATCATCTTTCCGTTTATCATCATCGTCATCATCATCATCATTATCATCAGCTTGTTCTCAATTAGATGTTGCTCTGCATCAGCAGGTGAGTTGGTTGTCACCATCATTCTCTTTATTATCGTCAGGGTGCTGTCCAGCGTCACCAATAAAATCCAACAAAATCCAAGCAAATGATATTTTGGTAAGTGTGTCATCAATAATTGTAGTCGGCTGGATCGGATTGTTCCCGGAGGGCTGAACGGTGGGGAGGGGGTGGGGGGAGCTCTATCCTGCAGGGGCATTGCAAGGTGGGGAGTGAATGTCTCAAAGAGGGTAGGGGCGGAGTGGGGGGTTGCCTTATTCTGGGGCAGGGACTATGGGAGGGTCCATCAGTCCCTGCGGAAGCGGAAATGGGCAAGGGGTGGGGGGGTGAAATTCAAGGACTGCCATAATTCTACAGGCTCCTGTGTCGCAAGACAGGCAGTGGGTTCTAGTCCTGGTTGGCTCGATTGAGTGCGTCGGCACTCACTATAATGGCGCGCTTGGAATCCGTGATGCTGGATTCCAGCTCATTCACATTCCTGGCCGGGTACTCCACGGGGGAACGGTCGCAAGGCTGTGTCGATGTTGTACGAGGGGTCCCGCCCGTTGAGCATCCTGCTGGCTGTGCTCATGACATACACAGTTTGGGGGGGGAGGGGCACCACTGAGCGACTGGGTACCATTGGGAGTCTCCCAGCTTGGAATGCCCCCGCTCTTCCCTGGGTGTGGCATGGGAGTGTGATTAAAGCACTGGCCATAAGGGTAGGGCCTGGCTATAACCTCAGCCTGCATAACCTTGGAGGCAGAGTTCCAAGACAGAGAGGTCACAGAGCCCAGCGAGGTCGTGATGGCCAGAAGGATTGCCACATCAGTCGAAGAGGATACGAGAGGATGTTTAGACGAACTCGTGCCCGGAAGTAGGAGTGGAAGAAAGGATGCCCTCTTGTCATTCTTTATGTGGATAACCAGAGCTGACAGGTCCACAAGAAGGAACCTGAGAGGAATACATGAGAAGGGCAAGCGGATAGTCAATCCTTCTGTAACATGGAGCAATTAGTGCTGGCAAGGGATCCGTCGGCCAAACCGAAGTATGTGTGAGTGTGTAAATGATGTATCTTACTATCTTGACTTGCCGGAGGAATAGGAACTGGAATGACGCTCCCCAGAATGGAAAGGAGCCAGGGCCATAAGGACCTGTTTAAAAAAAGGAGTCAAGCTTATGCTCTGTTTATTCAACTTTATTGAACACACCAGTTGTTCCGAGCCTTGTTTTCCCAAAGCTGATTTTTGTCTGGCCCTCAGAAATCAGAATGTTGACTTGCATGGTGCTGCCAGCCTCCCGTGACGGGCAGTCCGGCCCTTTCTGCGGCAGGGTGTTAATGGGCAGGCGTTTTTTTTCCCCAGAGGCTTAGCCCGATAACTTGTGGTTTAACAATAGAATAATATGGGTGCCAGAGTAGTCATTGCTGACGGTAGGCACCCCTCTATTGGCAGGCGGCTACCAGCCGACCGATCCTACCAGTTGGCTGTCGGTAGGCACCCCACAAAAAAAGAAAAAGAAATAAAAAGGAAAGAAAGCGAGACCATCATAATCCCTGGATATTTCCCCCTCCCCCTTATACCCCCCCTCCCGCTTCTGAAGTTTTGCAGTGGATTCTGTACTCAGCAAGCGCAGTACGGTCCCAAACTTGATTAAAAAGTTATAAAAACAAATCAGTGGATGACACTCTTGCTACCAGTCGGCCCACCGGTAGGCTGCAGATCGGTCGGCCGTCGTCTGCAAAACAATTATGAAGGGTGCAGCATTCAGCCGCATGAGCTAAACCCTGAACCAGTTTTTGGATGTCTGGGAGGCATTGTTTTGAAGCGCTGGAGGCCCTTTTCTTTGTCTTCTTATGAGGCGGCCTTGTTTTCCAGCTTTGCTGTTATATATTTTCAAGCTGAAGTCGGGTAGTGGCCCCGGTACCATCATTATACTTCATTTTGATAACAAAGCCTTGGGCACTAGGCCCATTTCTTTTGAGAAAATAAAAAAGACTAACAAGAATAGCGAACAGCGAAATGGTCTCAGGTGATTGGACCTGTCCGTTTTGCAGGAGACGGCGTTACATTTTGTGTTGGAACACACAACTGTATCCATACAACCCATGTGCAGCACATGGTGCACAGGAGGGAGATGGCGCGCAAGAACATGAGGTGGGTCCCATCTCCTTCTGTTTTCTTGGGAAATAAAGAATCCTCATGCTGGCTGTTAGAGTCCATCTGTCTGTCTTCTATCTCCACCTCGATCTCATGTCCCTGCCTGTTTCCTGTACGTGGATGCTCGTCTGCTGTGGCTGAAACGTTCAAGTTCCCGCAAGCAGAAAAGGCGCATGATTGGTTCCTGCCTTGGCTGGGAGATAGACCAGCCTTCCCCTGTTTTTTTTTTTTTTCACATCATATCTATGAATCTATGCCATGTCTTAGATGTGGTGGTGCAATGCTGCTGGAGTGCCTGCCCCCCCTCTTGCTCGAACATCTGGCTTGGTGTACTGGAATATTTAGCTTGCCACGCTGCAATTGTTGGCTTGGCTTGGCTTGCTCTGCTTGCTAGAACTCCTGGCTTATGCTTGCTGTTGCACCTTACTTGGCTTGCTAGAATATCCTGATCCTCCTGCTGGAATGTCTGGCTTGGCTTAGTGGAATGTCCGCCTCTTTTTCTTTCTTTTTTTTTTTTTTTTAAGAAACTGGCCTTAGCATACTAGAGCGAGTGGTATGAGCGGCTCTCCCTAGTAGGCCTACCACTGCGGCTCCAATCTATTGGTGGGGAGCAGCACCTGCTGGAAATCGGGTCCAGCGTCCCTGAAATGACAAGATTGATGAAATTGTGTCCCAGAACTGGGCTGTTACGCGGATTCGGCTTTTGTGGATAGGCATCCGAGCAACCACTCAGCTGTGAATGAACAGACCCTTCTGCAAACCCTTTCCCCACTGCTAGCCACATTCCACCTCTTCAGCCGCCTGCTTCCACGCAGTTGCCAGCTAAAACCAAGCATTCCTAGCAGACTATGGGCCTGACAGAACCCTGTGGGACCAGCAAACTTCAGAGTCGGCGCAGCACTTAAAAACAATAACGAAGGCCAACTCAGTCGCTCAGAAGCCAACGAAAGAGAGGGGGGGAGGGGGAAGATCTGGGAAGTCAGAGAGGGGGGCCAGGGGTCAGGAAGCATCAATCGTAGTCCAGTCCTGGAAGGCAAGTTTGTAGTCTCGGACCAGCTCTGCCTGGTCCGTCCTGCATCCCCCCGACCATTCCACACTAGCTATCCAGCCACCTTGTGGCCCCCGTAGCCAGTCCTTGCTGCACTTTTGAATAGTTGTTCGGATTTCTGTGTGAGAATGAAGGAAAGATGGTTTGTCGTTTAGCAAGTCCCATTGGAGTGTTAGGTCAGCTTGAATTTGTTGTTTGATTGAGTCAGTGGATTCTGCCCTATCCAGGCCCAATTTTTCCGATTCAAAAGTGCAGCGGTGCCACCAGAGTGCCCAAATGATGACCCGACGCCCAATCTTCACATATTCTTCTCAAAGGTCTGTGGCATGGAGAATTCCGTGCTGCTCTAATGTGGTTATACTGTGAGGCAGTGTGAGAAGTAATCCTCAAGCTACATTGATATTCCATATTCAAGTCTAACGCTGTGGGCTATTTGGAAGGCAAGACATAGTATCTCACTCAATGGAACAAGAAATCTGAGGGAGGTGTGGGCATCCACTGAAGAAACAATAGGAGCAGAAATCAGATGCAAATGGCGACAACGGAAGTCCTTATTTGAGAGAAGACCTGAGGTGGAACAGGTGGTCAAGGCCACATTCCAGCGAAATCTGCTAAGCTAATGACAGCGCGTCAACGGTTAATGGGCATCATCTCAGGTGGAGGGACTGGCATAACTCTGAACCTCAACATAAACTGTTCAATTACTTAGCCATGGAAGGGACAGAATGCGATTTGGGCCTGAACAAAAAGCCAGCAGGGAGAAGACAGTGAGCTCCAAGTGCAGTATCTGCAGTCATCACAGAGATTCAGTGGCTTCAGGAAAAACTGGCAGTCTACACTTCATGTAGAAAGAGTTATTTAAGGAGGGTCAAGACTAGACTGACAGTCAATCCTCTTGCAAAGGAGTAATCGATGCTGTTCAGGGGTTCCTTTGTCCTAAACGGAAGGGCGTGTTTGTTATGCTGGTTGTATATTTTATGGCCTGCTGGTGGAAAAGGAAACGTACTGACGCTTCCTGAAATAGAAAAGTGCCAGGACCATAACTCCCTGTTAAGGAAAAGGGGATCGGAGTTTTGGGGGTGTGTAAACTGCCTTACAAGTGCCTCTCAATTTCCCCTTTCAGACAATGTACCAGTGCACCGCTTTCCACTTTCCGAGTGCCAATGCTGCACATTTTTCTTGTTGATGAATCTCAAGGGGTTGGAGATGATCAGATCTGACATGGCATCCTGTGCCGCCTTCTTGGTGTCTGTTCCTTGTTTACTTTTTTTTTTCGACTGATGTGTCCCTGGCAGCCTTAATGAGTTGGCAAAGAGATTTGCACGCAGGCGGATCTGAAACTGCATTGTTAATTTGTGTTCCTTTTCTCACTTCATGGATGCCGGTGTTTTCTTCCTTCTATTCTGTCAATACATTTTGTTTAACTCAATTCTCTGCAGCATCAGATCAACAACAAGTACTGAAAAGTGATCTGAAATGGCATTGCTCCTTTGTTGTCTTTTTTCTCACTTTATGAATCCCTGCATTTTCTGCCCTGGACTGTGTGAATGCATTTTGTGTGACCTCCTGCTTCATTGGCTTGTGTCGGCATGATATGGGATTGCTCCTTATGACCTTCGGATGTTGATAAGTTCCTCTCACGAGTTTCCAACCAATCGGAGCCGCATTTTACAATATTATGACTTTGCCGAACCAGCTCAGATACGCATTGCCACGGTAAGAGATCTGCATGCACACATGCATGCGCTCGTACGTACATGCGGACTACATGTGTATGGAACATATTGATCACACAATGTACAGACTACGTACCACACATGATGAACATGAAAAATGTTACAACAAAGATGCACATGGCCATATTTCGTGTGTAGGGCATTTTGCTGAGTGGGCCATTTGCTGGGGACCCCTATGAATCTTGGTCCGTACAACACATGGCGTGGAAAAAAAAAGTGTGCACGGAATCCGTCTATACTTGACGTACTATGTGAGTAAAACAGACCTGCATGCAATATATGAATTCCTACACGAGCTCACACGTACACACATATATGCGTATCACAATGGATGTCTTATGATGAAGTCAGTTTTCTTCATGCCATGTGCGCTGAGATTAGACTTCCATAGCTGTCCTTCTGTGGATAATCATAGGAGAATCGAGAGGAGAAGTTAGGTCTTAACTGCAGCCACGTACGACGGGACATCCATTAAAATTGGAATGATACAGGGAACATTAGCATGGCCACGGCACGAACATGACACACACAAATCGGGAAATAGTCCGACTCCTGTCCATGATTTTAAGAGGGGATAAGGAAAAAGGGACTGCAGACAGGTCTTTGGTGAAGCAGCTCAGAGAGAAAAACATTCTTCTGCAGATTGGTTTGGCCTGGCTGTCAAAGAACTGCTTTATCAACGCACACTACTGATTTTTATGCGTACTTGCGGTGCATCTCATGCGCATGTGGTTGCCGCACATGAGTTGCGGCCCACCCCAAAAATCGGGGGTTGTAATGACCCGCCATAACACAGACTGAGAACACTGCTTATTTCTGAAGTTCTGCCGATGGAATGGATGCCTTGCTGAAATTCCTGCATTCTGCTGAGTTTTCTAAGTCTGTGTGTGTGCGTGCTTGTTGACCTGCGTGCCTGTCTGAGTGCTTGTTGGCATGAGTGTGTGTGTGACCCGCAAGGGTACTTGCTTGTTTGGCAGGCCCGTAGGGCCGGTGCTTACCTGTGGCCGTGGCATTGAGGGTTGCAGTAGGGGAAAAAGCTCAAGGGGCGGAGCCAGAGGCCCGTGGCACTTGGAGCAGTGGAAAAACACTCAAGTAGCAGGTAGGCCGGTACCGCACCCAGTAGCAGGAGATGTGCTGGTTACTCGAGGCCGAGCAGAAGAAGACAAAGTTGGCAT
>BFEA01000439.1:837816-850831 GCA_003427395.1 Chara braunii
TTCTTCTTCTTCTTTCTTTCTCTCTCTCTGCTCTCAAGTTCATTCATTTCTTTTTGCAATGGGACGGCATTGTACTTTCTGATGAATGTATACTTTGATATTGGCCAGGATCGTAACAGGGTGAAAAAAATGGAGAGGGGTGGGGTGTGGTGGCAAGCCTGGTCCCTCCCCTCTCAAAAATACCAGCTCTCAAGACGTTGGCCCTTGACAATTGTGTGTGTGTGTGTGTGTGTGTGTGTGTGTGTGTGTGTGTGTGTGTGTGTGTACCATTCATTTGCAGAGGTCGTGACAGTAATAATATTTTGCCCATTTCTATAGCCCTTGACCCCGCGACCGCTGAGATTTTGCCAAGAGAGAACTGAATGTTACAAATGTGATCCAGACTCTCTCTCTCTCTCTCTCTCTCTCTCTCTCTCTCTCTCTCTCTCTCTCTCTCTCTCTCTCTCTCTCACTCTCTCTCTCTCTCTCTCCTCTCTCTCTCTCTCTCTCTCTCTCTCTCGTTTATTGTGGAATGGATTTGAGGTGCAGCTAAAGGCAAGAACGATCAGCTTCATTGGCGAGTAGGGTAGTGGCATCATCTGGAAAGATAAAAGATGTGCACTACTATATCCTCTGTTCCTGTGACCAGGGAAAGTGGTGCGTTCTACAGGGAGGCAGGAGAAGGGATTAAAAGAAAAAAGAAATGCTGATTCTTGTGAATTGCTGGTGGGTGTGCTTCTTTCTGCAGGAATTTCAAATAGCACCATCTGTAGCACCAGAAAAGGCAGACTTCTTACGAAATGTGCTCATTCCAACTGTTGTGAGGTATGATGGCCAGTTGGTGCTTTGGAATTTCATCTTTATAACTGCCCCTTTGTCAAGTACTCGTATTTTCTCTGCCCTCGCATCCCCCTTTAAGTCTGGTTGACATCGGTAGGCTAGCTAACTGGTGTTCACTGACTGTGCTATGATCCTGCTCGTTTCATGTTACAAAACTCAAATGTGAGACAGTGCCATCCATCACAACTCAAATGGAAGAAGACTGAGTGGAGGAGAGAAGAAGAATGAAGGAGAGAAGAGGAAGAACACAAGTTGGAACCAATGTCAACTCCCTCCAAAACTTGTCACCATCATTTCTCCCTCATCATCACCTCTCCCTCTTCGAAAAGAAAGTAAAAAAATAATAATGAATGAATGAACAAGTCCCGGCACAGCAAATACTAGAGGAGGACCGATGTACAGGCTTAGTCAAGGCTTTCATCTCCATCGACCTGGAAAAGGCATATGATCGGGTCAGATGGGAGTGCCTCCTGCAGGGGATGGCACAGAGGGAATAGGGGCAATTTATCGCCACTGGGTGAGAAGTTTGCTGAAGGGAGTCACGACAGTGATGCAAGTTAATGGGGTCAGGTTGGACAAGTTGAAGGTGACCAGATCTGTGCGGCAAGGGTGCCCCTGTCCCCAGCCCTCTGTGTCATCTACATAGAAGCTATGCACGTTATTCTGAGAGCAGATGAACGGCTACTTGCCATGAAAGCCGGCCCAACTGAGGAACTGCAGACCACAGCTTTTGCGGACGACTCAGGAGCAGTGATTGCCCCGACAGCTCACCAATTGGGAATACTGAAGGAGGATCTCGATATCCTTTGCAAGTATTCGGGTGCGCGGGTGAACTGGAGGAAGTCAAAGGCAATTTTGCCCCCGGAGGTGGACGTACCGGAAGGATGGGACATCCCGACAGTGGACGAGGGATAGATGTCCTTCATGGCCGCCAACTTGATACCAAGCTTCGGGGGAAGAGAACAGATGGCAATCAGAGCCACGGCAGCGGTGGCCCGACTAAAGGCATGGAGTGCGAGGGGCAGCATGGGGGTATTTGGGAAGGCTCTTGTCATCAAGAATTCTGTCCTTGCGACCGTGTGGTATGCGGGTGGAGTGCATATGCCAGGCAAGCGTACCTTCAGATAGTTAAAGAGGGCAATACATGCACACATACGGTCGAACGACGCAGAAGCACAAGACTCTATCTGCAGAGTCGCCTGGACTAAGCTCATCCAGTCGAGGCAGTTTGGGGACCTGGGCCTATTGGACCGAAGACAGCAGATCATCGCCCTGCAGCTGCCCCACAGCTGCTTTGGTACCTGCTGGGAACAATAGGGGGTGTCTGGCAGGAAGTTGCCCGGACACGTTTGGTCTATGTGCTCCAAGTTCCGAGAGAGACGGTCGACCTCTGTTTGATCAGCAGCACAACAATAGGCCACATTCGCAGAGACACGTTATGGGCAACCAAATTGGCATTGTGGAAGAAGATACGGTTAAGCTGCCACCTGCCGGCAACTACCGACGCCGTCTACAACCAGCTGCTGTTCGACAGTACATTTATCTGTGATGAGACCGGCGACCCCTATCCCTGGCAGGGCCCGTGAGGGGCATTTGGATGGAAGTGGGCCGAGCAAGGAGTTTATAAGGTGGGGCACTTATGGGACAAACGCCGAAAGGACTGGCGCTCTGACAATGACATGATGGAAGCCTGACGGATGAGACGAAGACAAAGACTGCAAGATCTGAGAGAAGCCAGTTCCCCCCCACTGGGTGGAGCTGCTCAGGAAGGACGAGGTAATAACGGGTGAGTGAGTGAAAGTGAGGGGAGTGCAGAGACCCGAGATGATATACATGGTAGAACGGGTGGTGGCGGATGGGAGGCTGGAAGTCACCGGCTGGCGGGCGTATTCGGGCTACGAAGGCCTGGGATCTGCACTGCAGGAGATTGCTAATCAGGGAGGCCCCGCCCCCACGGTGGTGGACAAATATTTTTGAGACGTTGTTGGTCTGTGAAGCAGGAAAGGAAGGGGAAGGAAGCTACTCACCATTTCGGCTGGCGACAAGGAGACGGGACCTCACATGGGACCCAAAGGAGTGGGAATGGTCAGCTCAAAGGCTGCAGACGAGAGCAGTCCCGCTCCAGAACTTATCCACAAAAAATATTTACAATTCTCTGCTGGAGCAGGTGGATATTTGTGGAGAACTCAGGGACCGCTGGGCTAAAAGGAGCTGGCTCCCAGGTGTACACTTCAACAGATGGGCGAGGAAGAGGTGGAATGAGCAATGTGCCATCTTGACAGCCCTGCCGGATCGGAAACAGGCTGGCCTGCTATGGCAAATCACCTGGCTGTCCCGACAGCACAATGGTTGGCACTTAGGAGCCGACACAAGGATCAGGAATGCGCTGTGCGGTGTGGACAAGTGGAGACGGTCCCCCATCTGTTTGTGCGGTGTCCGATTGTCAGGGCGTTCTGGGAATGGTGGGCACATCATGTGGCAGATGGCTCACCGCTGAATGTCACAGAGATGGATGATGCTGCTATTCTCTCTCCTGGGGCCCCTGATGAAGGTGGATAGGTCCAGAAAGGAAGATATGCTGGCTGCTGACACAGTACGGGCAGCGGCAATATGGGCCCTGTGGAGCCTGGGGAAGGAACGATGCAGACAGGGAACATCCCCACCGCTCCAAGCCTATCAAGAGAGGGTGCTGGAAGGCATTAGGCTCGCCCTAATGGTTGACCTGTGGAGAGCAGCCGCACAGAGGAACAAGGGAAACATGCGTTCTGGGAAGATGGAGCCCGTACCCGCAGCTGCTTGACCGAGACCCCCAAACGGGCCGAATGCAGTTTGGCCCGATTGTAATGCACCAAGTGCCAAGACCCCAGGGGGGTAAGAGGTTTAAATGCGGTCATGGAAAAGTTGTGCCAAGAAAATGCTGGGGACAGAACATGGTAATTAGGTAGACACGTGTACTGAAGGATTCAATGCGGTGGGGGCCACTGTGGGTATAGATAGGCTAAAAACCCTTACTGCAGGCAAATATGACCAAGGATGAGGAGTAGGGAGTAGGGAGTAGGGAATAAAGGTAGGAAACCGGAAGGTAGGAGACGCAGGACAGTAAAGACAGAAGGACTCAGGGACGCTGATGACGTGGGGATATGAGGTAGAGGGAATGTGGGGCCCAGGTAGATGTGGTGGGAATGAGTGAAGTAACATGCAGCCAGAGGGGCTGGCAGGGCATCCCTGCCCCCCGTGCCTTGACCCCTTGGGGTTTATCCTGCAGTGGGGCTGGGTGCTGCTACCAAGCTTCCCAACTTGCAGGATAACCCCCAAGGAAAGGCCAAAGGGCGGGAGTGGATGGCGCTGTAGCAACCTTCCCTTGAACAGGCGGCTCGAGGGGAAGCCTGTCTCTCTTTTCTGTCTGATCTCTCCCTCTGCTTGTTTCAATTGTTTCAACAACTTTGCTTGTCGGTGATAAGCAACCAGACTGATGCCCCCCAGAATAGAAGAAGCTGGGAGTAGGTGGAAAAAAAAAAAAAAAAAAAAAAAAGAACGAACAAAAATGAATGTCCTGATGATTCCCCTTACTGCCAGACTTGAAAGAGCTCTTCTTTAGCTCGGTCCCTCTCTCCTCTACTTGGTGTGGCTACTAGCTATGGTGGTACATCTTGAGCTAGCTCAGATGTTCGAAGGACAATGTAACCACTCTCGTGCCTTCTCCTCTCGTCTATTTCCATGCCTGTCCTGCAGATGAATAGAACATACATGATAGATCGATTATTTGCATTCCATTCAGTGCCAACCAGCAAAAAGTCCACCATAGTCAAAGGGAATCTCCTTGCCAGTTTCCACCTCCACCCTCCTTCAACCTATCTCCATCACCATGGCCCGGCTGGAAGGTCTTCTCGCTCTACCTCGATAGCCTAGGGCCTCTCCTATCTCCCTAGTACTCTCCATATCCATGGACGCCTTCTTCACCCTCAAACTCCACCTTAACCTCCAGGAGCTTGGGCAACCTCTCCCTCTGGGCAGAGCAGCAGCATGACTGCATGGCAAATGAAAAGAGGGCCGCTCTACTCATCGCACCAAGCGATATACTTTGGCTGCCTGGCGTCCAGTACGTCTTGGCCAGCACTGCCTACGTCTACCCGGCCTCCTTTGGGTGGACTAGTCCTACCGGGTGTTCCTGGTTTTTGGTGGGGAAATCATTGCAGATTGATATCTACCTACCGACCTGGAATCTAGACTTCTAGCAGCCTATATTCAGGCCCTGGCTCATGATTACCCACTGGACATTTACTGAACCCTGGAGGCCCAACCAACTTGCTGGAAAATCCCTACCAGGCCTCTAACAAATTCTGCTCATATCCGTGGCGGCTGCAATCAGACTCGCTCTCATTCACACTTCTCATGCATGCAAACAGCTGCGCAGCAAACTGGCGACAAGCGCCCACTCAGAGCTCAGAGATATGGTAACCGAGCACACGGTTCAGATACAAGTTCACTTCGAAGGCTATGGCGACTCAGCGCCCACACAACTCTTTGTTAGCATACACAGGATCACCCTGGATATCCCACACGCGATACTCTGAACACACACACACACACACACACACTGAACTCTATCTACTGCTATGGTGGCTATGGCCGCTACTACCCTATCGCTATGGCTAGCTCCTTCTCTCTCGCCCACTTCGTCCTCGGGCTCACTGCAGACCACCTCGCACAAGTCGCTTGTGGCAGCGCTTCCGCATGGCTCACGCAGGAATGAATGAATGACTGGGCGCTGCCTCTTGATTTATACTTCTGCAGCTCGTTGGTCTGGCCCCTTTCCCATGCCCGTAGTGCACACAGTCCCATGCGGTACTTGCTTGACTGGACCAGGACTGACTAGGACTGGGACTGCTGACTCAGCTCGGGTAGACTCCACCACTTGCCCACTTGCCTCACCACTTGCCCACTTGCCTCAGCCTAAACGTGGGCAACTTCGAAAGGCCACTACTCGGACCTTCCGGAAGGCCGTAGACTTGGCCGTTCGATACTGTAGCAGCTACGACCTTGACCCTTCGAGAAAGCTACAGCTACGACTTCTAGACCTGGCTGAGACTCCTACTCGACAGGTCTACAGATCGAACCCCTGCTACGTATGGACCCTACGACAACCTACCAACTGTTACAAATACACAGGTCACGGGTTCAACTCTAGGGGTCGACACAGATACTGTACACAGGTAAGGTGGGGACTAGGGATCGAGCCCTGGGATCTGCATCAGCTACAGCGAACTGGTGAATACCGTTTCACTCCCGCTGGCCTAAATTCGAGGTCCTCTGAGAATAACTCAGTCCAAGGCAGGACCTTTACCCCTCTGATCTCTTTCGTAGGCTCTAACTATATCGGGAGCTGTCTCTAGAAGTTTGGCTCTAGTGAACCAGCGGTCGTCCTCCGGTTCCTGATAAGCAAACCGGACCTTATACTGTTTCTGTGGACGACCTCTACCTCCTGTTCTGAACACATCTTCACCTACAATGCTGTCAATGTCATATCTTTCGTCCATGTCTGGAGGGATCATGGACCGTCTAGATGGAAACTGTTGACTTGTGATGCACGGCAGCAACTTTGATGCGTGAAACACAGGGTAGGTATGGAGGTGTGCTGGTATCTCTACTGTGTAGGACGGCCCATCCTCTCCGCCCTTAACTTCTAGGACTGGCCATGGTCCTCTATACGCGGGCAGTAACTTCTGCGAGATGTTTTCCTCAGGAACAAACTCTTTGGACTTGACCCAGACTAAGTCGCCTACTTGGAACTGTGACAGGCGACGATGCTTATTAGCCTGTTCTATCATCCGGTGCTGGGCCTTCCTGAGGTTCTCAATAACAGTGGCTATCTCTTTCTCGTGCTGTATCACGGACTCCCTGGTACCGGGCGGTAGCCTGTGAATCTGATCCCGCATAAGTCCCTCAAACGGTCTACGTGGTCTAAAGGACTTGTGCAACTCGTTGGGAGTGCGACAGGTGGACAAATGCACGCTTTTATTGTACGCACTGGCTACCTTGGGCAACATCTCGTCCCAGTTAGTCTGATCGGGTCTAATGTACATACGCAGAACTTGTTGCAGGATCTTGTTCATCTGCTCAGTCTGACCGTTAGTCTCTGGATGGCGGCTAGAAGACATCAACAACTTGGATCCATCGACTCTCATCAGTTCCTGCCAGTTCTGGCTGGTGAAGCGACTATCTCTGTCGCTAACTGTAAACAATGGGACTCCATGCTCACTAACCCAAAAATCAAAAAACTTTTGGATCACTAACTCTGTACGGGCCTCTGCAGGCAAAGGAACGAAGACAACATACTTGCTAAATCTATCAACTATAACCATGATTTAGCTCTTGCCGTGCCTACTTTTGACACCGACATCCATGAAGTCGATGGAGACTGAATCTCCAAGCTGGTCTGGAATAGGCAAGGGTCTGAGAAGACCTAGAGGGGCACGCGTAGTAGTCTTGTTCCTTTGATAGACTTTACAACTGCGGACATACTCTATGCAGTCGTTTTTCATTCCGGGCCATGTGTACGCGTGCATAAGATTGGCTAAAGTCTTTTGCCAACCGAAGTGTCCCTCTGTATCATGGCATTCCCCTAGGATCAGACTGCGGATCTCCTCACTGTTGGGAACGCATAGGCAGTCTACTACATTAGTCTTCTCAAATAATAACCCCTCTGTAGTGTGGTAATTTGGCTCGGTCTCTGGGCCTCCTTAACCTTCTTGAGGAGGTCACTATAGATAGGGTCCTGCGCATACGCCTGTCTAACTTTCTCTTGCAGGTCACACCCTATGTCCAGATAGTGAACTATGGCTCCAAAGTAGTCTCACCTCCTACTCAGAGCATCCGCAACCACATTGTACTTGCCGTTAACTGGCTTGAGCTCAAAGTCATACTGGTCTATCTCAGCGGCCCACCTAGTCAACTTAGGTGTCATCTTGGCCTGTGTCTTCAACCATGGTCGGAATACACCTTGAAGTGCCTCCCAAGCAGGTAATGCTTCCAGTGTTCTATGGCCTGCCTGAGAGCGTAGAGTTCCCTCTCATACGTCGAGGTAGCAACCTTCTCTGAGGGCATCCTCGCTGACATGAACTCTACGGGTCTGTAGCCATTGTCGTCGTCCTGCTGTAACACAACGCCTATACCATACTGACTCGCGTTCGTGGTGACGACAAATGGCAAGGACAAATCTGCTACTTTGAGGACATGATACTATATTAACGTTCGCTTCAACTTCTTTAGCGCAGACGTACAATCCTTATCCCATTGCCAGATTGCCTCTTTCTTAAGCAACCTGTGAAGGGGAGCGGCGATAGTTGAGAAGCTCCTTATGAACTTCCTGTAATAATTAGCTAGGCCTAGGAACGACCGCAACTCTGTCAATGTGCGGGGCGTCGGCGAGTCCCTAATCGCCGCTATCTTACTGTCCTCGGGCTTAATGCCATCTCCGCCTAACACGTGGCCCAAGTACAGGACTTGTGTCTTGGCCCACTCGCACTTCTTCGCATTGATCTTGAAGTTAGCTTCTCTCAGCTTCTCCAACACCTGCCTCAAATAACCCTGGTGCTCCTGGAGGGTCCTACTGAATACTAGAATGTCGTCTAAGTAAACTACGACGAATCTATCCAACCAAGGCCTAAACGCTGAAATGTAGTTGGCGCATTGGTCAGTCCAAAGGGCATAACTATGAACTCATAATGCCCATATGTAGTCCGGAACACGGTCTTGTACTGGTCATCAGGATGGACCTCTATCTGATGATATCCGGACTTTAAATCAATCTTGGAGAAATATCTGCAACCCTGCACCCGATCTAAGAGATCGTCTATCCTGGGCAGCGGTTGAACATTCTTAACCGTAATAGCGTTCAGACCCCTATAGTCGATACACATTCGCAACTCTCCTTCCTTCTTGGGGACAAATAAAACATGTGCTCCAAAAGGAGACGAACTGGGCCTAATCCAACCCTTCTCAAGGAGCTTGTCTAATTGCTTGCGCAGCTCCCTTCTCAAGGAGCTCGTCTAATTGCTTGCGCAACTCCTCTAACTCTCTAGGGACATCTTGTAAACTGCGCCCTTAGGAGTTTTACTGCCAGTCTCTATCTCTATCCTGTGCTGGATCGGCCGCGACACTACTCCTGTCGGCGGCTCTGTGAGATCTTTAAACTCTTCCAGCAGCTTGGCAATGGCTGGATCCGTGGAACTATCCTCTTGATTAGGCTCAGTGACAGGCCTTACATACACTACGAAGACCTGATCCTCTAATTGCTCCTTTCTCACTAATCGCGCGAACGCGGGAGCACTGAGGCAGCAATGTGCCAAGGAGTTATCTACTCCAGACACATGGAACAGACGGACTGTCTTAACTTCGCCTGACGGACTAGGGAGCCTACACTCATGCTCTCTTAAGTGGAGTGTGGCCTCTGCTAACTCTCCCCAATCCATACCTAGGACTATGTCAAAAGGAAGGTCATTCTGAGCAAGGAGAGTCAGGGAATGGAGAACTTTCTCCACTTTCCCATCTTTCTCTAGGCGGAGGTACGCCTGGACTCCCTCTACGTAGTCCTCAACACGCATAGTGCGGTTGTCTGCAAGGACACTAACTATGGAGTCTTCCAACTTCTGGACTTTCTACCCTAGCCTCAACTTTTTCAGCACTCTACAGCTAATATAACTACAAGCAGCCCCTGAATCTATAAGGGCCCCTACTCTGCTCCTGAAAACTTCTACATCAACTAACACTAGCTGCCCTTTACTATCTTTCTTCATTTTGGCCCAGGCTGGCATCCTTTCCTTCAACTCTTCTGCCACGCCTGTGAGGGAAGTGCCTAGAGAGACGCTAACACAAGCACTCTCTGGACAGCTAACTAGGCACGGGCCTGCAACCTCTGCTGAAGGCTTATGTGGTGTGGGAGTTTCCTGTACGCGCGCGCTCGTTTCCCCACATGGCCTAGTAGTAGGGGCAGTTGCAACCCCTACCGGCGGCTGACTCCTGGGCAGCCCATCGGGCCTGTCTATACTTAGGACAATATTTTATAATATGGGCAGGGTCACCACAGTAAATGCACTGCCCCTGCTCCATGCGCTGTTGCCACACCTTCTGGTCCAGGCCCAGATCTTCCCAAGGCCGGCCTTGTGGCCAGACTGGGTGCCAACCTCCCGACCTTTGAGGTGACCTACCACCTCGTCGTTGTGGGGACCGACTGGGACCTTGATGATTTGGCGGGGGACCTTGACCCCTACCTCCCACTTGACGGTTCCCTTGACCGCCACCCTCCTGTGCGCTCGATCCTCGGCCTCCCATGGCCTGGCCGGCCCTGGCCTCCTCCTCTATTTTGCGGCCTCCCTCCAGCCGCGACAGCAGCATAGGACCTCCCCTGACCTACGGTACTGTCCTCCTCCTCAAGCCCCCACTCAATCTGACTGTAGGGGACCTCGTTTGTACCACCCTCGTCTAAAGTAAGGATCAAATAATCCTTGGCCCTAACCTGGCCTGAGATGGTACGACCCTTCCACTTCTTTCCCTTATCTAGGTCCTTATGCCAGAAAGTGGAAACTAGCATAGACCTCGCCTCAAACAGGACCACTTCTCGACTCGTACGTGACATTGGCCTGCTGGGTTTTGTCAAAGAAATGCCCTCGTAAGGGCTCTGGCATGGCACGATAGAACAATTGGACCAGCTGGGTCTCAGTGACTCCGTGGTCTGGGACGACTACCAAGTCGTCCATGACAGCTTTGAGTGCTCTGGCACTCCTCCACTGTCGCGAATGGATGGTTTGTAACTTACCAGAGGCCCTGACGCCTCTAGTGACGTTAGCAAACCTCTCGCGCAGGAGTTTGAGGAAAATGGCGAGGGGGGTAAGCCTAGAATATGCGATCATATTGTGCTCGCAATCTGCGGCACGTGCGAGGGACCTGGCGAAGCTGGCTGCTTCGTCTTTTAAGGCATGGAATGTGACGAGGACTTGTTCCTCGGGGGCAATATGTTGTAAATAGACGTGTTTATACTGGCCTCCCAGTTATCGAAATTATCCTCCATTCCGCTATACGAGTCAGGGAATTTTAGCTTGACTGGCTCCTTGCGGGGACGCGCCGTGGCCTCTACTGTGGCCACCAGTTTGGCGCTCTCAATGGCGCCTGCGCAAAACTTGTCTACGCCCTCCCTCAATCTTCGAATTTCGGTCCCGATGTGGGTCACCACGTCGCTCGCAAACTCTCTGAACCCGGGTCGCATTGCCTGCAGAGTCACCTCTTGACCCTTACAGGCTTGGTGCTCCTCCAGCCAGGCCTCGCTCAAAACTTCCAAGAAGCCCATCATCTTATCTAGCTTGGCAGGGATCTCTGTTTGGGCCTGCAGCTCCTGCTTGCCGGTTCGCACTCGCTCAACCTCCCCGGCTATTCTATTGGCTTCCTCCCTCCTTCTCTTCTTTTCTCTCATCATCTTCAACTTCCACTCCAACTTCTTCTCATCCTCTGTCGTCTTGCGTTCCAGGGGATCCTCTATCAGCTCCAGGGCCCTGGCAAACACGTCCCTCTCCTCCTGTGGCACATATAGCTGTGCCTCTTCATCTTCTCCCAATGATAAGTTAGCCACCCATTCACTAATCTTTTTTTCCCTCCATCTGTCCTCCTCCTTCGTGCCACTTACTTCTCCTCTCTCTTCCCCATGCCTTCTTCAAGGGGCTCTTCTTCTTCTTCTTCCTCCTCCTCTGCTGCGACTTCTTCCTTTGCAGCCCTTCTTCTTTCCTCCTCCTCTCGTTGTATTTGCAACATCTTCTCCTGTTGAAATCTCAACATCTCTTCCTCTAATCTCTTCTTCTTTGCCGCGTGCTCCTCTGCAATGGCCTTTAACTTCGCCTGCTTAAGGAACTCTTTCTTCTCCTTTCTCTCTCTCAAAAGGGCGGCAATTCGGGCCTGCTCGGCCTCGGAGGGGGCAGTACTCTTCCCACTACGGGTGTCAACCATGGTGAAAGGTGCACAACCAAACAACGGTTCCACTCCTCACCACTTAGACTCTACTCCCCCTGACTGACACACCTACTGACTCAATCTAAGGACTTAAAGAATTTGGACAGGATCCTGTCAACTAGGATCTCTAGCCTAGACCTACTCTAAGGATGTCACTACAAGACCTGTTGCTGATGCGGAGGCATTTAACGAGATCCCCCGTAACTCCTCAGGAATTATTTAACGTCGCAGACAGGACGACGCGATCAGCAGGTCTTCTCAAGACTTAGACGGTCTGTTGTGCAGCCCACAGCTCGGATTTTGGGCCTACCGTGCCACACCGAGCAGCCTGCCGGTCAGTACCGGTCCTTGGGAGGCTTCGTGTCGCCCGGGACAGTCTAGTCGTCAGACACAGTCTTTAGCCCTACTCAGCCCATGTGGGTTTGGTCAACGAGGCCCTATCCTTCATCCACAGAGTTCCTATTGCCTGGACAGAAGAGACTCGATGCAGAAAGAAGAGACAGACAAACTTGACTCAGCAAGTACCACAGGGTGTGTGCACATCCATAGGGCGAGGGGGTAGGCTGAAGGCTTGACGAGATTATACCGGCTCCAGCTTGGTCAAATTCGTGGTCAACGGCCTTGGTCAACGCCTTGGTCAACGCTGTGTCAACTCTGCAGTCAACCCCCGGTCAACTCCCGGTCAACGTCCGGTCAACGCCCGGTCACCTCCTCCGGTCAACTCCGGCTATGGCTGCCGGCTTCACCTTCGTCGCCACCCTTCTCCTTCCTTCTCCCTACCTCGCCTCCTTCTACACCCAGTCTGTCTTCTCTTTTTTTTTTTTTTTTCTTTTTTATGATCGCCTCTCCCTTCAGCTCCTCGGCTATGGCTTCCTTCACCCTCCTTAGTCTCCTCCTCTGTCCTCTCTTTCTCCCTCTTCGTTGCTCTGTGGTGGAGCTCTGCGGCTATGGCCGCCTCCTTCTTCCTTGTAGGACAGCACGGCACACTTCAGAGGTACGTGACAATCAAACTTGTATCGCTCATCTCTTTCTCTCCCTCTCTCTCTCTCTCTCTCTCTCTCTCTCTCTCTCTTTCTCTCTCTCGCTGTAGCGATGTCTTCAATGCAGGTACGTGGTAAGCCAATCTTCTCTCTCTCTCTCTCTCTCTCTCTCTCTCTCTCTCTCTCTCTCTCTCTCTCTCTCTCTCTCTCTCTCTCTCTCT
>BFEA01000439.1:853550-868525 GCA_003427395.1 Chara braunii
CCCCCTCCTCCTCCCTCCTCCACCTCCCCCTTCCTCCTTTGACTCGATCACCACTCCAAAAAGCACAGCTTCCCCCCGAGCTACTCCCCCTCTGCCTATCTTTTTACAGCGCTAATCCCATCCCTAAATTCGTACCTCCCACCCCCTCCCATTCCAGATCTCCTTCGCCCCCATTCTACTCGCCAGCAACTCCACCCCCACCCAAGCGCAGTCCCTCAGATGCGAACCCCCCGATCTAATTATTCTGACCCCTCCATAAGCTCGCCTCGCTACACCCCCCGCCTCCGATCTCTCGCAATATTAAAGCATGACCCCATCCCGAACCCCGTACTCACTCCAACATCGTTGAATTTCAGGCCTGGGAGGGTGGGTGACACCCCCTTCAGGGGAAGAAGACTCTGGCCCTGATAATAATTGAGTAGCAAACATGGCGTCCCCAACTGCGGGCCGTGAAACGGCCCCACTCAAGCAAGTCGGCCAGAATGCAGCCTACACCACCCGTAACCCACAAACAGGTACAGGGAAGACACAAATGAAACTCATTGATAGCGAAGCACTCAAGTTCCTAATCGAAAGCACCAAGGTCGAAGGAGTACCCATCACAGAGAAAGTGTTAGTGGAAGACAAAGAAGAGGAAGTGATTGTGTGGAAATACCATGAGGGCAAAATTCATGAATTGGATGATCTTCATAAGAGGCATGCGGTAGTTTTCAATTTTACCCGAAATGGGGCAGATCTCATACCGGCTGAGAAAAGAAGAGGGATCATTGTGACGATAAAAAAGGAGGCCAAACTCAAAGACGTTGGTGAAGCCTTCTCCCAGCAGAACTTGGGACGCAACAACCTTATGGTGATCTTCAACAAGGAAGATCACGCCCAGATCGCAGCGGAAATGCAGTCGAAAAACTGCAATGGGTCAATCTGCACAATAACGAAATGGAAAAAGCAAACAACTCAGAGACAAAACCCCATGTTCTTTGTCTCCTACAAGCAAACACTGATGAAAGAGCACTTCTGGGTGCAGTTCGACGACATCCGCCCGGACTTTCACGACCTGGTGGTGGACAGACTGGAACGACAATACACAACAAACAAAATCCTGAAGTGGATTCTGCCGACCCCAAAATTTTTCTCACTTCATTGTGGGGTCAATGACGGCCCTGCTAGAAGTCAACCCCCCCGGTCTTTCCAAAAATATGGAAATTCCAGATCGAAAGCAAAGTCCTCAAAATCAGTGTCTCAACGAAAACTTCCCCAACCTGTTTCAGATGCAAGGGGTGCGGGCACTTGGGTACAAATCCAAGTTGCCCAAAGTTTCCAAAGCAATCAAAAGAATGAAAACTTCTCCACAACATGCTAGTAGAGGTCAAAGATGCCTGGGTACATGGTTCATCATCGACCCCAACTATGATGGTTGGGTTTTCGATGACAACCTGGATGACCTGGACTGGGTGTGGCATTATGCAGACCAGGAGCCCACAGTAAAAAAGCCCAACATTTTTCCTCCCGCAGACAGCAGATGGCAGAAGAAGGCAATAGGTAAGATTATGGGGAATCCAACAAAGATTAATACAAATCCACTGATCGACTCCCGCGTGGTTAGGGAAAAGACAGCAAGGGAAGATTTGTTATGGGACTCGGACTTAATCCGGGAACAGGCAGAGGACCAATACAGCAAGGAACCAACAGTGTTGAAAGCAATGCTCAACCGCCTAGAGCAAAAGGCCAGGGCTGGCCTTTTGCTCTAGGCGGTTGAGCATTGCTTTCAGGGAGAAGACTCACAAGAGAAGGTAGAGGTGGCTCTCAAGAGAAGAAACGCGATGGAATCAGACAAAGAAATGGGGCAGGAGCAGCCCCCTGCAAAAGGACAAAAAAGAAACACAGAGTCTGATTCTGCCGACGCAGGGACTGACTCCAAGGACAACGAGTTGGGAAAGGACAATGGGGAGACTGGAGGAACAACCACAGATAGCGGGCCCAACTCCCACCGGTCCCTCCAATGGCTGCGGGACTATATAAAGAAGGCAAAAAAGGAAATAGAACACACTTTCGATACGAGAGCGGCCTGCCTAAAGCACATGGGAAGATCTTAGAGAAACGGAAAGAGCAGCAAAAACGGAATAGTCGCAGGTATTGAGGAATCAAACAATCAGTACGAGGCTCAAAAAAAGGAAAAGGCGGAGGAATTCTCAGAATATACCGCCTTCCGGTATGCAGAGAAAAAAAGAGTTAGAGAACAAGCACTGACTAGCGAGGACAAGACAATCCTAAACACCAGGATCTTCATCCGAAGAAGTGGAGAACAACAAAAAAATCAGAAAAAAAAGGAACCAAACTCAGTCTCAAACTCAGACCCAGCAGAAGCAGAGGAAGAATCCACACGATCATTGTTAGAAAAAGAAGCAGCGGTGGTTATGGATCAAACAGAGAAACTGAAAAAATTGAACGCAGAATATAGAGCAAAATTCACGTGCATTCAACACATTGCAGATGGTAAGGCACCTCACGTGGTGGCCTCGGCCAAATCAGCAAGGCTCACCCAAACGGGTATGCGCCCACAGATTGCAGCAAGGTACTTGGAGAAGGAGGGAGAATGGCAGGTGGCTACCGATGTGTCCTTCACAATTCCCAGGTGAAGGACAAAACGTAGCCAAAATCCCTCAAGAAAAGGTAACGGAGGAATTTTAGACTTTTTTAAAGTTTTTTCTTTTTTTTTTTAACAAAACAGGTCCTTATGGGCCTGGCTCCTTTTCCATTATGTGGAGCGTCAGTGCGGTTTCTGTTCCCCCGGCAAGTCAAAATTGAATACAATATGAGAAAAACACACTCACGCTTCCTTCCATATGGCTGAAGGACCTGGCCAGCATTGATTGCTCCCTTGAGGGAGGATTGACTGTCAGCTTGCCCTAACAACTTGCTCCTCTCAGGTTCCCTTCTTGGGCCTGTCAAATAGACCTGATCAAAACAAGAGAAAGTGGTAGGATCTGCCTCCAGTCACAAATCTAAAGCTCCTTCCTCTCCCAATTCACGCCTGATACCCTTGTAGCTCAGCATAGGACACTTTTTTTCTGTATCGGGACTACTCCATTGGTCTTGAGGTATCTTGGTCCTCTCCTAGCACCTTACGAGTTGTGCCAGTCCTTCCATCGTACATAGTAGTTCTTTATCTCTGCAACTTTTCCTTCAATCAGCCAGGTCTTGGTAAACTTTAACTGTGCTGTGCGCTGTTGCTCGTCCTCGTCTGGTAGGGAAAGTCTTGCCTTGTGCCACTTGTAAAGAATCTCTGCCTGAATCACATTCTTAGTTTCCGCCCACATTTTTTCCCTCGAGTTTGACACACCCCCTCAATGGTGCTGACACATCTTTCCTTCCAGATGGTCCATAGTGTCGCCTTCCTGATCATTCCGAACCAGATCTTCTCTGTCTTGTTCAACTGGGTACATGTTAGTCCAAAGGAGAAGTTGGAAGGGATGTTCGGGGAGGGGAGACGAGAATAGAGAGTCCCAGAGGCCCGATGCCCTTGCCCAGTACTCTGTTGCATCTCTGCAACGTATTAGACAGTGGAGCATGTCTTCTGGTTCATTATCCGCACATACTGTACATACATCTGAGCTGTTGTGATCGTTCTTATGTCTCCGGATGTGCAGCCATTGATTTACCGGTAAGGCCACGTAGGCAATTAGCCATTGGAGGCTCCTAATTTTTACTGGTCTGATTTATTTGAATTTTTTCCATGGGATTTGTGGGATCTGGCTGGCGTCCTGACCCATTAGTTTGGACCATCTGTTCTTGATTAAGGGGTCCGGGTCCTTGGTTTTGAGGAATAGCCTATAGCCCAGTTCGACTGAGTAGTCCTGTACGTGGGTATCCGTCTTGACAATTTTGTTCCTTCCTGGTGTCCAGGCCCATTCCGCCGGGTCGAATTCCAGGTCCTGGATTGTTGTGTCCATCCTGAAAGTTGTTTTGGGCCATGAACCGGTGACTCTTACTTTCCTGAAAAGGAACAGATCGAGAACCACTCTTTCTACATCGATGTTCAGAATAAACACGGAGTTGTGCGCTGTCCAAGTGACTGGAAAGGCTGTGAAGACAGCCAAGGTTTGCGAGCCCTGCTGCTTGTGGGAGAATTGATAGGCCGTCAATGGGGACGGTTCTTGTATCTTGACCCCCCATTCCCCCGTTTTCCAAGTCGGTGCCTCTGTTAATTCCATCCCTCCGGGCTGCATATGATGATTGTTTGCTGGTTCTCGTCTCGCTGGTGGCACCTCTTGAGACGGGTAGCGAGTTCCGGATCAGTGAGCCACCCATTCTTGTCTTCGTATGTGAGAGACTTTCCAGATCCCGTGTTTTATCCATGATAACCAACGTGAGCCCTTGGGTTTACGCAAAAGCGGGTGATCACTTTCGTCTCTCACCCACGGATTGCCAAATAGAAGTTGCCTCAGTACTTCTTCTCTGGTCTTTGGTTTCCCGACTTTCTTCGGCATGATTTCCCACCAAATCCTTAGAAGTGCAGTCCAGTAGGGTGTGGGGGGGTTGGTTCCGGTGGGGGTGCCCATTCTTTGTTGGTTTCTGCGGCCTGTTTTTGGGATCCATTCTTTGTTCATCACCCAAAATAGGCCCGACATGTTTGCTGGTGTCGTTACCGGAGCCAGCCCTCTTATACTGTCTAGCGCCAGATTGTTCCATGCTGTTCCCGATTTGGTGAGGAGTTTGACAATCCACTTTATTTGGAGAGCTTTTGTTTCTTGTTTGGGATCTATAATACCAAGACCGCCTTTAGCGGGTTTCCTTGTGATGTAGTGCCATGCTATTTTTGGTATACAATTTTCCTTGTTGGGGTCTCCTGACCACAGGTAAGCTCTAGCTTTTCGGTTAAGGTCCTTTATTGAGTGATCAGGGATTGTCCATATAGATGATATGTACCACATCATTGAGAAGACGGAAATGTTGATGGCCAAAGCGCGACCCAGCAGGGAGGTAAATGTATTGCCCCACCTGCCCATCTTGTTGATTTGTTTGGCGAGCATGTTTTGGGCCATTTGAGAAGCGCAACCTTCTTTCGTCAAGAGGATGCCTAGGTACCGGGTAGGCGTATGAGGTGTATCCCATGTCATGGCTGCCTCCGGGCCTTGGAGAAGAGGGGCCTCTTCTTCAGACAATCACCATCCGATCGTTTTCTTCCAGTTGATCTTCATTTCTGATGCCAGTCTGAATGCTTCCATAGCTCTTACTAGGGCACTGAAGGATGATCCTAAGGCCCGTATGAGGACAGTGAGATCGTTAGCGAACATTATGACTGTTGGGAAATGTATACGATGGGTTGAACCTGCGTTAATCTCCGGTAGTCTGTGTATGGACGGATCTTTCCGCAGGAAGGACGCTATTGCTTCCATGACAAACAGAAAAATTGGAGGTGCTAGTGGATCCGCTTGGCGAACTGATCGTGAAATTGGGTAGCAATTTGAGAGCAGGCTGTTAACTTGCACACAGCCAATAGCATCATTGTACAGGATGCGTACCCATTTTCTGAAATTTGGCCTTACTCCCATCTTTTCCATACTTGCATTGAGAAAGGCCCAATTGACCTGGTCAAGGCTTTCTCAGAGTCGAAGAAGAGTATTGTCGTGTTGATCCTCTTTTCTTTGACTTTATTGGCTGCTTCATTGAGGGCGAGAACATTATCTAGGATGTATCTTCCCGGAATGAAGCCCGTTTGGTCTATGTGAAAACACTTGTCAGTCAGATCGAGGATTCTAAAGGCCAGGGCTTTGGCCAGTATTTTATAGGGGAGAGTCAATAATGAGATAGGTCTGTAGTTTCTTATATCTTCTTTCGCCCTTCTTGTAGAGCAGGGTAACCACACTGCTACTCAACTGATTCCCCAGTCCTCCTTTCTGCCAACTGTCGTGGTAGAAGTTCAGCAAGTCCTCCCACAGGAGTGGCCAGAATTTTACCCAGAATTCTTTCGTCAGCCCACCAATCCCTGGTGTCTTGTTGCTATTCATGCTTTGGACTGCGGATTGCAGTTCTTCCAATGTGATGGGCTTATCGAGAGCTTTTGACTGCTCCTGTGAAACTGTTCGATCCAAGTATTGAAGCATTCTGGTCCATGCTTCTCTAGTGCTGGGAGGCGTAGGCGTGGGGGGCTTTGTGTGGTAAAGCTCCTCGTAAAAGCCCTTAGCTATGTTAAGCATTCCTTCGCTATCCGCTAGTGTTTCTGATAGGTCAGCAAGGGTTCCCAGACCTTCTATGGAGCTAAATCTTGCATTGGCTTTAATTCTTGCAAGAAATGTTTGGACATTGATTCACTCAGTTCATATTCGTTCATTCTGGCTCTTATATGCAAGCCCTTCAGTTCCCACCATCGCCACATGGTTAACTCTTCTCTTGCTTTTTGAAAGATGTCTGTATAGATTGGGGAGGACGGATTGTCAGCTAAGTTTAGTTCAACGATCGTAAGTGTTGTTTCCATTGCTTGTTTCCTTTGCTTTCTGTCGCTTGCCAGTTTCCTTGAGATTCTTGCTATCGTTTGTGAGAGCGTGGAGTAACTTTCTTGGAACCACTCCCATCTATCGTGAATAGGTAGATAATTACCTCTCATATTATCCAACAATCTAGGACTCCCTCTTGAAAGGATTGGCTTAGTAGGAGAGAGTTATTCAACTTGTGAAAGTTGGACCCTTTCTTCACGTATTGTTCGAAGCTGATGATGAGTTCGATGGGTTTGTGATACAGGGCCGGGTATGGTTGTAGCGGAAGGATTTCTGCGTTTTTGGTTGTTCCCATTAGTGTCTCTGAGAGTGGAAAGTAGCCGATGAAGGAGAAGGCCGTATGTTGAGCAAGGTTCTTCTTAACCAACGTGAATGAATTTTCCCCCGGATGCAGAGTGCGATACGGTTCGACTAGATTGTGATCCAAGATCAACTTCTGAATGGTACCGCCTCTTGTGTCGACTGGTTGGCCGCTGATCTGGCGATGCGGTCGATGGATGGATCCAATGTCACGTTCCAATCTCCTGCTAAGATGCATGGTGTCAGGGGGGTGATCAGTTGACCAATGTTCGTTATGAATGTTGTCCTTTCGTAAGAGTTGTTCGGTGCGTACACGTTGATTAATCTAAATTCCTCTTCCTTCCATTTCAGGTCCATAAGGCACCATCTCCCCTCTGCTGTATCTACCTCCATGCCCAGGATCGACCCTGTTGTGAGGAGGCGGGACGATTTAGGTATGAGGATGGTTGTTCCCTTTGTGCTTGATACATTGTCCGATGACCATATTTCACTTGTGACTCCTCCCATCTTTTTTGTTAAAGCTTTCCGGATTCTGTTGTGTTCTATTGACGTGTTCGGGTGTGCCTCTTGTAGCAAGATTATATCTGCCAGTTTGTTTGTATGACCCGTCAATCCTTTGATTATGCCGTTTAACTTCGCTTCTTTTTCCCTTATGTTGCCTAACCCGTTGACATCCCAACTTCAGCTGATTATCCGTTCTGTCTTCTAGTTCACTCGCGCCTCATTAGCGTTTGCCCTCTTTCTAAAGATTTCCAACAATGTGGCCGTCGGGCCATGGTGAGACTGGTATTATGGTGTTAAGGTTTTCAAGAGGGGTCCTGGTCGAACTCCTCCATAGAGGAGGTGGACTCGTCCGGCGGATCCTGTTGTGTCTTGGTGGTGGCGTCATCCATCTGGTATTCTCAAATGTTTCCGCTGGTTCCTTGGTCCATTCAGAAGGTCAATTTTAAAGTGACTCCATGAGTCTCCATCATCCTGCCAGTCTTCCATGTTATCCTCTGAATAGTCACTTTTGTAGAACCTGTCCAGATCTATGGTGAGTGCTTTGGATTTCAGACCACTGTCTTTATTCAAGATACCGGAGCTCAAGAGGTGTGCTACCGAGGCCGCCAACAGCTCTGCTGGGATTCTCAAACCCGTGAGGACACTGTATGGGATTGTTGTGACCGTCCTCCATGGTCTCCACATCATTCCACTCTTGAGTTGGGTGTTTGCTGGCATCTTGACGATCATGGGAGAGAAGGCATCGGGGCTGTGTCGCTCCCCTTCCATCTGTTGGTCCTGTTGTTTCCCATGTGCTGGTTGGGGGAGCTGGCCTCCAAACAGTCATAGGAGTCGATTGTTTCGTACAGGCCCAGCTGGTTCTCGCTCCTTGTCCATTCGGGGGAGCGTCAGTCCGGTTCCTATTCCACCGGCAAGTCATTTGAAATACAGATCGAAAAAAAAAAAAGAAAAAAAAAAGAGATGTTCAGATTTAGGATTTTCTTTGATGGGTGTTAGTTTGGGTTTCGTTTGGTGGACTCCGGTTATGTTGGCTTCGGGATTCTTTTGGGCGGTGGTACCTCCAGGTATCGCCCATGGCATCAACAGTTAGCGGGGCCCTAATGGTTGGGACCTTGGTGGCTGATTTTTGGATACCGGCTTTGGACCACTGATCTTTTCTGGGAGACGCTGTTTAGATTTCGTCCTTCGGATATCTCTACCTTTCAGGCATACGAATCGAAGGTGCACTTCTTGTACGGGAACTCACGGTTTCAATATGACGAATTGGTGTGGGTCACATCTATTGAGAGCTGTTTCACACGTGTGCCTTGAGTTGTGTGCACTTTCATTGAGGTAGTTGAACTGTATTTGCAGGCTGTGTTGCCTTGGGATGCGAGGTGTTTTTTCTTATGAGCAGTGTGGGAAGTGTCACTGCGAGAACGATCACATAGCGGTTATGAATCCTTTTATCTCTGAGGATGCAACATTCTCCAGGTGCAAGGGGAGGAGCTCGCTTGTGGTCTGTTGTCTTCTGTGCTGTGTGTGGTTTGCATCTGTCCTTGTTTTCTTGGCAGGAACAGTTCTGAGTCCTTGTTTTCCTTGCAGGAACAGTTTCTATCTACAGGGGAACGATGGCAATGAAGATGGCAGTAGACGTGATGCCTCCATCAAGCGTTGCTTTGATGGACAAGTGTGCTCCGAAATTCCCTTTGTGGGACTGTGTATGATCTGGGATGTTGCGATTTTTCTTTTTTCCTGGAGGAAAGGTGGGTTGTTTGTTTCATTTCCATATTTGCAGGGGTCTACTGTTCTGCGAGGATTTTAAGCCCTCGGCATACCTGCATGTGGCCCCTACAGCAAGCATGCGCCCGCCCTAAGTGAAGCCGGGCCTCAGAATCTCAATGAGGCCTGAATTTGTCGATTTTGCGAAGTCTTGGTGGGCGCCAGACAGTTGCCGCCAGTTGGTTACATCCACCCTGCTCGCGAAAATCAGAAACATTTGTGAGCCTTCTAGGCTCTTCTGGCAACGCAGTGGAAGCAGGGAGCACCTCACGTCCGCACTTGGGTGGTTGGGCGCGCCTAACTAATTCGGTCCCAGTCCACTGTCTGAATGGGCCTGGACGCAGACACTTCGACCCAACCTGAAGCTAGAGGGCACACGCACATCCCTCCCCAGGCAGGAAAGTGCCTGGCTGCTTTCCATATAGGAAAGAGCCAGGCCGGGGTCGGGGGATTCGGGCACTTGCAACTGCATGCGGCAGCACTGGTGGAGCGTTTGCTCGTGCCTGCTTGCTAGTTGCTCTGGTCTTTGGGCGCGCGTGGGCATCGGGAGAAGAAGGGCGTCGCAATAAGGCAGCACCATAGCTCAGCCCCCATAACCGGGCTTGAGCTTTGATGTCAGCGGGTGATTGGTGATGGTCCTTGGAAGGCGGTAGGGCGGGGGAGGAGAAGACGAGGGTGAGCATGTTGAGGGCGAGCGGGGAGTGATGTGAGAGCACGTACCTGGTCTTGGTGGAGGTCTGCATGGTCGACATCTGCATGTACATCGGTTGCTGCTGCTGATGTCAATTGGTTGCTTTGTCATTTCATAGGCTAGCTTCGTAGCTGTAGGATTGTAGTCTGGACGCTGAGCGCCAGTAGGGAGGAAGAGCTTCGAGTACGTTGTTGGCGGTGGCGAGAGAGGGCTCTCACTGACAATTGAGTTCGTTGCTTTGGTTCTCCTTCAGTGTGATTTCAGTGCATTTCTGCTTTCGGGACAGCTTACGACTCTCTGGCATTCATTGTGATTTTGCAATCTGGAATTCTCTCATTTTGCTATTGCTCATTTTTCTTTGCAGTTCGCTTTTCCTTTTTTTTCACTCTGTTGTGGGAGCTGTTGCCCCTATTAGTTCCCCTTCATGTGCAGCTGTTTACTATTGCATTCACAAGGGTCTAGGAGGTGTCCGTTTGACACACACACAAAAAAAAAAAAAAAAAACATACACTGCAATGAGCCCGGACGTGATGATACTCGTCAACATTACCAGTCCATATGATTATCGATCTGCTGATGAATGCCAAACAATCGCAAATGTGTGTGATGATAGAATGAGGTGAGAATCATACACAGACGAAGGAGGAGAGAGGGAGAATAGACAAAGGTGAGAGAAGAAGACAACAGCCCACTTCTACTTCGGGTTCCTCCTCCTCCTCGTTCCTCGTCAATCAATAGACTGAATACAATGTCTGAAGTTCTTCCTCAAGGTGCCACGTGGCACGTCAATCTGTCTACATCAGCAAATGGAGAGTATCGTCATCAACCAGGTACGTATCCTCGATAACCACAGTCTTGATCCCCTTCCGAAGTGACGAAGAATCAGAACAGCCTCATCAATCTCGCAGCCCGCCACGTCATCAATCATATACAGGTGGCAGCGGCCACGTCAGCAATGGCGCATGGCAGCTGCCACGTCAGCATGCCCAGAAGACCATCGTCAGCCAGCACCTTGCCAGCCAGCAGCGCCTTGCCGTCCTCCTCTGCCAGCATAGAGCCGGCGTCAAGCCAATGTCGCAATGTCGCAGCATAGCAACAGCGTCAAAGTCCACGCGTGAAGTCAGCATTCACGCAAGACTGAATGTCCTCCAGCCAGGAAGTCAACTCTTAAATAGCGTGGATGCAGGGTCTGGACCCCAGATTGGCCAGAAACTGTATTCCTCCCCCCCTGAATGCTGTCTGGGTACGTGCACACAACAAGTGAATGTATCCGACCATAGGCCTGGGCGCGGTACCTTTGACTCTACAGTTGACTTTGACTGTTGAATTTCCTTTGTGCTGCGTTCGGTCACACAGCCTCCTCGACAGACTCAGGCTGGGCATGTCTCAGTCACATAGCCCAGCACAGACAACTGAGTCGGTGCTTTACCGGGGGCAACGTTATGAGCCCCGGTCTGCTGCTGAACAGGGTTACTGCATACACGGTGTGCTGTGGTTAGCTTCACAACACCATGTCTCTTTCTCAGTTCCTTTCCAATCTCTCAGTCTTTCATGTTAGAGAACTTTCTGTCATTCATCGGTCATAAAGAGGAGGCAGAGACAATTCACACTAACCCAGTGCAAACAAAACATGGATGTTGGGTTGCCACCTTGAATGCAGTTGCTTGGTCATTGATGTACTCTGTGTGTTGGCCTGCTTGCCTTAATTGTCGACTTGTGTGGTGGCCCAGGTGGTTTGAGCGAGTGCTGGACGTCAGGCGGCCTGTTGTCGGAAATCTTGGAATACCAAGGTTCTGCTCAGAAAGGTGGACGGAAAACAAAAAATGCAAGACCTGGGATAACTCTCTATGCGTTGTATGCCACCTGGACTGTTGTAACTACCCATCTAGACTCCATATACCTCCCTCTCTGTCACTCACACACACGCTTACACACACACACACACACCAACCTCCTGATGAGTCGGTGAAAGTCCGGCGAAACAGCCTGGGACAGTCATGCTTTTCTTTGTGAAATTGTGTATAGCAAGTATGACATCACACACACACTGGTCTTGCTAGCTCTTTGCTCTGGTGGGTCAAGCAGCTAGGATCAGACCTGTACTATCAGGTCATTCTCGTCGTATGCTGGATCTGCTTTCTGAGCCTTGACATTATGGAAGGTAGTTCTGTAATATCCTGTGTGATTGGCCAGGTAAGTACAACATCACTGCTGTTACTGTGGTAGATTGAACACGTATTGCTATTAGAGCTACGTCAATGTACGCCTTGAATTGTTTGTCTGTCTTGTCTGGTGCTCTGATCCTGTTGTCATTGATTGGAGTGCTGCCTTAGACCACCAGTACCTGCCCAGCTATCGGTCGCCTAGAAAAATAGAGTGGAAACATTTCTAATCGGATGCATTTGGATGCTCCTGTAGTGGCCCGTACGTTAAAATTGTGGCCTGTATACGGGCACGACTTTAGGAAGTACTGGTGGTTTAAGTGAAACTAAGTGTTTCGTTTTTCTTGGATTGTCTATGTGGCTGAGCCTTTGGTTTCTGAACTGCTAAATGCATATCAATGAGCATCACTAAGAGACCAGACAACATGCAAGGTGCAGGTGTGCTGAAAAGCAAACGGGTGTGTACGCATTCCATGCTCAAGTACACAGATGTGGTGGACTTTGCACCTCTCAGAAAACAACAATGAGACAGCTGTTTCATCAAAACATTAAAATTATCAGAGCATTACAATCGTTCAAAATATCATACGTAAATGATATAACTTGATACAAGATTGTAAGGTAACGCTGTTTCAGATCTACTCATCTGGGTGGAAAAGGTGTTGTTCTGGCGCCAGTTTAAAACACACATGCCGTTCATGCCAGTTCCCTGCTCTTGTGGATCGATTGGCTAGGATCGGACCTGTAATAGCCGGTCATTCTCATCGTATGCTGGATCTGCTTTATGAGCCTTGAGATTATGGCATATAGTTTTTTGTTGTATCATGTGTGATTGTACCGGATAAGTATAACGGCACTACTCTTAATGTGGTGGATTGAACACGTATTGCTATCAGTGTCATGCTGATGAATCTTTCCACCGTGAATTGTCTGTCCGTCCCTTTCGGTGCTATGATTTCGTTATGTCGCTGACTGGAAGGATGGCTTGAGTGAAACCAACTGTTTTTTTTTCCTTTTTTCTTTTCTTAACATTGTTCTTGGATTTTTTTTATTTTATTTTTGTAATTTCTTGGATTGTTTATGTGGCTGACGGATTGGCTTTTGAATATGAAATGCAATTGGTTTTTGAACACAATGCATACGAACGAGTATCACTAAGAGAACAGACAAAATACAAGGTGCAGGTTGTTGAAAAGCAAACGGGTGTGTGCACACTCCACTTTTCATCACACAGAAGTGGTGGACCTTGCACCTCTCAGAATACAACAATGAAATGGTCGTTACATCAAAACATCACAATCTTTCAAAATATCATATATAAGTTAATATAACATTATGGAAGATAGATCAGACCGCGAGCTCCGGCGGGTTAGCGCCTTCTCATACGCGCGAAAGTGATGGGAGTGGGATAGCTCGTGCTTCTCAGCACGGCGTCCATCGCCGGGGGTCATCACATGCCGGTGGACGTCACCACGGGTAGTCGCCATCGGAGTCCACGGGTGATCGCGTGTGCTTCTAAGCACGGCGTCCATCGTAGAATGCCGTCGAGAAACAGTCGCGGTAGCCACGACGGGGGGGTGATTGTTCGTGCTTCTCGCCACGACGACCATCGGGAGGGGTTATCACGCGGCAGTGGCAGTCGACAGGGGTTAACACTTTCAAAGTCCGCAAGTATGCGCGATTGGTTCCAGGTACGGAGACCAACGCAGGAAGCCATCACCTGGCTGTTGCCACGGGTGAAGGTTTCCTGGGCCGCATGCGACATCGAGTGTCGGAGACAGAAGGACGCAATCACGGACAGGGGAAGACACAGAAGGACGACAACGTCAAGACTCAAGACGAAGGGGACCTCGATCATCTGCCGCAAACAGTCAGCCGGGTCATTTCCATCATCATCGATCTGCGCCTGCGACGTCAACGATATTCATCAGGGATCTTCATCAGCGATCTCCACCAGCGATCTATACCAGCGATCTACACCAGTGATATTCACCAGCGATCTACACCAGCGATCTCCAACAGAAATCTTCACCAGCAATCTTCACCAGCATTCTTCACCAGCGATCTACCAGTGATCTTCACCAGCGATCTCGATCAGCCAGCGACCTACACCAGTGATCTACACCATCGATCTCTACCAGCGATCTTCACCAGCTATCTTCACTGACGTTCTTCTCCCGTGATCTACACCAGCGATATTCACCAGCGACCACGACTCTATCGGCCACGTCATCGCAATCATCACCAGAGATTGCACCCCCATAGGCTTCGTCAGCACGATCATCACCAGCGATCTTCCGATCATCACCAATGATCTTCACTAGCGATCTTCACCAGCGATTACGCCTCTATCTGCTAGCCATCACGATCATCACCAGAGATAGCGCCTTCATCACCCACGTCAGCACAATCATCACCAGCGATCTTCACCAGCAATTGTCACCAGCGATCAGGCAATTATTGGTCGCGTCATCACGGCCATCACCAGCTATCAGGCCTTTAACATCCATGTCATCAGGGTCTCCATTGAAGAGTGACGCTGAGTCTGTGATTGGGAGGAAGGATCAAGAAAGAATTGGGGGGTAAATTATTACAACAGTGTTATTTAATTCCCGATTGAAGTACAGTATCACACTCGATATTAACATCTGCCTCATGGCAGCAGCTTTAGAAGGAGCCAGAGCTAGCATGGACCTAACTTATGTACAGGTGGTGGGGACTCAACAAGCGGGAGCCGAGAAAACGACTCCTGGGACGGCAGCAGCTGCTCACCATGCAGCTACTACAGGAATATACACGACCCAATCGGAAGGAGGTGAGAAAGAGGTCGAAAAGGGACTGTGTTATGACCCTGGCCAATTTCGAGATACACATCCACTGGAAAATACAATGCCATCCAATTGCAGAAAGAAATGAATGAACTTGAGAGGTGAGAGAGGAGTAGGAGAAGAAGAAGAAGTAAGAAAGAAGAAGAAAAAGATGTACACCAGCAAAGACAATGACAAGGCTCTTCTTCTTCGCCCAACAATCTCCTCCTCCTTATCTCCCCCTTCTCTTATTCAT
>BFEA01000439.1:875810-888052 GCA_003427395.1 Chara braunii
AGGCCGCGCGTTGGCCTGAAAGATTTTAGGAAACTGTAGTTCGGGTAACACTCTGTGTGTATGGTAGGGTTATTGCAGTCTGTATGGTAGGGTTCCTGCAGGCCAGATTCAGTCATGATGAGGGTCGCGATCTCTCAAAACGTTCTCTTCTTATTACTTCTGAAGTAGAAAACGACGGAACTGACAACCATTTTTCCTGGAATGTTTTTTGAAGAAAATCAGAATTTCTTTGCACGAGTGTCGCCCGGCACGTCCAACCTGTCAGAACCTCAACGGTAATTGCAGTCTGTATGGTAGGGTTCTTGCAGGCCAGATTCAATCATGATGAGGGTCGCGATCTCTCAAAACTTTCTCTTCTTACTTCTAAAGTAGAAAACGACGGAACTGACAGCCGTTTTTCCTGGAATTCTTTTTTTTTTAAATAAAACAAGTGGACACGCCGCAGCAAAGCTGCGACACAGAAGAGGGGCGCGACGAGAGGCAGGCAGGGAGGGCAGCAAGCAAAGATGTAGATGAAGGCCGCATAAAAAAAAAAAAAAAAACGGTAGCGAGGCTATTAAGAGGGAATTTCTAAAATCAAAATTGGAGGAAATTTGGAGAGAGGACCACCAGATCCGGAAAAACAAACATGGTTTCACGGAAGGGGCGAAATTAAAAAAGGTCAGGGTTTCACGGAAGGGGGAAAAAAAAAAAAAGGCTAGGCCAACAGGGTTCATGTCGGGATCCCACACTGCAACTGAACGTCGACTTTACACTCCTCCTCCTCCTCCTCCTCCGCTCCCCCCCCCCTCCTCCACTTTCTCACCTCTACCATCTCTCCCAAAAGCGAAGTTCAATCAGTCGACGAAACATAAATGGAATTCAATGGATGAGACATTGTAAAACCACCTGGGCGCCGGGGGGGGGGGGGGGGGGGGCAAAGGAGGAGTAGTTTGAAAAGGACAATGAGAGGAGAGGGGGTGGAAATTTACGATCAAGATAATGATGATGATGATCAGACATAAGAGAGGAGGGGAAAGCGGAGAAGAGGAGGATGGAGGCAGGAATAGGCCGGAGCAAGGAGTAGCGGGAGGAGGAGCAGCGGGAGTGGCCAGGACGATGAGGAGGAGACGGAGGCGAAGAGAGGAGCGGGAATGGCAAGAGGAGCGGGAGAGGGAGGAAGAGGACGATGAGGAGGAGGAGGTGAGGAAGCGGATAAAGCGGAGGAAGTGGAGGATGAGGAGGAGGAGGATGGAGGGAAGAGAAGATAGCAGCAAGCAGCAGAGGAGGAGCGGGACGAGGAGGAGAGGGAGTGGTCGATAAGCAAAATCGAATGAATCTACCGCTAGAACATGGAAATATACACTGCCAGAGTCGAACCTCTCACCACGAAACAACAAAAAAAAAAGACGGCCGCGAACCGCTAGAGCATGGAAATATACACTGCCAGAGTCGAATCTCTCACCACGAAAAAAAAAAAAAAAGATGGCCGCGAACAAAAAACCGCGTCGGGCCCACGGTGCGCCAGGCCCGCGTGGGAAAAAGGTCTCAGCGGGACGCGTTATGCGAGACCCGCTACTCCCTTTAAGAAGAGTATAGAAGAAAAAAACGTAAAGGAAGAACATCAAAATTTTTTTGCACGAGTGAAGCCCGGCGCGTCCAACCTGTCAGAACCTCAATGGTAATGTTCACCAACGGGCTCGCTGCACTACTCTCGACATGCACAACAAGACATATATGGCAATGTATTTGTCCATGTTCAAGCGGAGGATTCAGTCTTATTTGTTCATAGATTCTCCAAAAAAAAAAAAAGAAAGGTTCCAGAGATACGTTACGTGCCTACCTGATTCATCGACCCTTCGCTCTCCACCACCCAACGTATGAATGAATCTTCCGCCAGAACATGGAAAGATACACCGTCATATTTTTTGTCCTTTGTGCATGTCGCCCCGCTTCCGGATTCATGTTGCTCGTTGATAAGGGCGGTTTCTTCGGTTCGATAGTGTTAGCACACGGTTTCTTCTCTCTCTCACACGGTTTCTTCTCTCTCTCACACAGTTTCTTCTCTCTCTCTCTCTCTCTCTCTCTCTCTCTCACACACACACACACACACACACACACACACACACACGCCGAAAAGAGGCATGGCGCACAGTGCGCACCTTGCAGGGGTAGCGCGTCCCCATGCGCTGCGCGCACGACGCACCTCGTGCGCGAGGTGCGTCGCGCGCGCGCACATGCTTGCGCGGTGTCACCGCGCGCATTCCGCACAACGCACCACACCGCATCGCGCATCGCTCCAGTGCGCCGCAAGTATGGAATGAATACATCAACTTTCTTAACACAACCAACCAAGAAGAAGGACTGGGCAAGTACATAAGTATAAGAGTTGTCACATTGCTATACAAGAAGGGAGACCCCACAAATATCCGAAATTATCGTCCGATAACACTACTCACGGTGATGTACAAGATACTGGCAGAACTCCTTGCCAATCGACTTAGAAACATCACCCGGAGTTGCTTCCATGTTGACCAGACAAGATTCATCCCGGGGAGTTGGCGCGGTACATCACGAATGAGAAACTCAATGCTGCCATACTCTTTTTTGACTTCGAAAAGGCTTACGACCAGGTCAGTTGGAATTTTCAGCAACAATGTATAGAGAAGATGGGCGTCGGACCGAATTTTCGCAAATGGGTAAGAGTACTGTACAATAATGCATACAGACAAGTACAATTCAATGAGTTTCTTTCTCCGCCTTACAAAACGAGTCGTTCAGTGCGTCAAGGAGATTCGCGAGCAGCCCCCCTTTTTCTCTTCACCACGGAAGCAATAGCCTCATTCTTGAGAAAGGACCCGACAATAGAGCGTCTAGTCGTTGAACCGTCTCATCACTTTTATCAAGTCCGCTTACGCACCACTCTTCTCTTTGCCGATGATCTCACCATCTTGATCAAAGCTTCCAACGCTTCTTTTCAAACTCTTACGCGCACTATGCAGGGCTTCCAGCTGGCATCTGAAATGGATGTTAATTGGAGGAAAACTATTGGCTGGTGGTTGTCGAAAATAGAGAGACCGCCACAGGATATCACTCCCGAAGGCTTCTCATGGCAAGACCCCAAGACACCAATGAGGTTTCTTGGTATCAATCTCACAAATGCAGGACCAGATCAGGCTATGGCACCAAAGATGCTTACACGAATGATTCGCAAATTAGATAAATGGTATAGTATCTACACTTTGCGTATGATACTCAACGTGTCCATCTTCTCCATGCTCAGGTACGCAGCAACCATTTGGACGCCGGAATCGCGTACGGCAAATGCTCTCAAAACACGTTCTAGAAATTATTTGTGGATTGGTAATCCTTCTACGCAGAGTTTCATTCCTAAGGTCGCTTGGGGGTACCTCACACAACCAAAGGGACAAGGAGGGCTGGGAATTTTGGACCCTCTCACACAGACCAAAGTTTTGCGGACTAAGTGGATAGTGAAGCTGTTCACTAACGACAGACTGTCGTGGACTTCATTGGCACTCTATAGGATCAAACAACTCCCAAGGGTACTGCAACAGCATCATCAACAACTACAACAAGACTCTCACATAGATTATTGGATTTACCTCATCAAATCCTGGAGGGAGATCTTCCCGACTAAGACACGCAGACCAACAAATAGGGAAGAGGTATTACGACAACCTCTCTACTGCAACCAATGGATAAAAAAACAAGACGATAAACCCTGGACATTAACTTTTCGGGATGGACGCTGGATCAAGTGGTTGGAGCGAGGGTACTAGAGAATCAGTCACGTATGGAACCAGCAGCATAATCGATGGAAAACGTGTTCCGAACTCCGCGATACGCTCAAGGGTTGCCACAATCTGCAAGATAACCTCACTGCCCTCCTTCAATCAATTCCCTTGGAATGGCCGCAGCTTCTACAGGCCCCCTCTACATGGAGAGCAGGAGAGTGGGCCGCGGGAAGATGGGAAGCTATCCCGACAATGGCCTTATCTTTCATCAAGCGCACAGGTCCGGCAGGAGATTGGGCGGTGTGGTCAATTCATAACATACAGCGTCTGGGACAGACTATAAGCGTGGTCTCTAAGACGATAGCAGCCAAAGTAACGGCAAAGACGTTGGGAATGAAGAAAGTGAGAGTAATTGAGGATGAGGATTATAGAATCTTCAACCCCACAGAAGAGCTGCAAGATCTCGAATTCGACCCAACAGAGTGGGCATGGAAAACATACTCTACTCAAACGAGGGTAGAGCGCAGAACAAGAATTCTCAATTACACAACCAGGTTTGGATACAGACTTCGGAGGCGAGCAGTTGACACAAGTGACACACTATTAACAAGATGGGAGAAACACGTTCAGGGGGGGTTAGGAGCCGAGATGCAGATCTCATGGTAAGTCCCGTTATCAATTAGAAACACCCACATCAGGAGTATGCAATGGCTCATCTATTATCTTACACTTCCCGTCAATAAGTGGCTAAGTAGGCGTTGTTCATAGATGGACAGACAACCACTAGATGACCTTTGTGCTATTTGTCATGAGGCTGTCCCAAAAGACCTGCTACACTGCTTGCTCGACTGTTCAAAGGCGACACAAATGTGGAACAGAATGGAAGCCCTGTGGGTTTCTCTAACAGAAACACCCCTACCAGGCAACAACATTACACGACTAACAGGGGTGAGGGGTGATACATCCTTCCTCGAGGAAGTAATCAATGTCGTCCACTTGGGCCTCCCAGCCATAATGGGGAGGAGCGTGTGTGTCTCTTATGTAACCCATCATCACTCCCAAAACAGCCACGTTGAAAGTCATTCACTCTGACAAGAATACATGGAATAATCCAGCAATCAGGTAAAACGCACTGAACCAGCAACTACGCCCCTTAGTCCTTTCAGGGCACTTCTACCAGTCACACCAATAATCAGGGATGCCTTCCTTACATAGTTCTCATGCCACATGACCATAATCACAATGTGGAACATCTCACTTCTACACATGCCATATAACCCTCCATGATAAAGTCTGATAAGCTCCATGCCACTGAGCTCACATAATCAAGCATATGTGCATGAACATGCATACAAACAACATCGAACAAACAAGAAAGACAAGAGTCACTCCACAGTCCATACATGCATGAGGAATGAAGGAGATGAGTCTACCGACCTGTCAAGAGACATAATAGCTTTTCTAGAACACTTCTTCATCCATTCGTCAAACTGATAGCATATCCCCCTTACACACAAGTTCTCACAATCAACGCACTTTGCCTCCACCACCCCAGACATTCCATTTCCAAGGTGTGATAGCACCACCAGCAGAATCTCCCCCAACAATGTTGGCAGTTTAGTCAGATTGAGCTCATCACTGCAGCGATGCTGGAGCGGACCCTAGGCCGGCCTGAAGGCCAGCATGAGGCCTCAATGAATCAAGGACGAGAGGACCACCTCACCGCCTTGCCCGAGTTCACCCCAATCGTATGCCTAAGTCGGAGTATGGTTTGCTTTAGGACACTCTTTCCCCCCACTAGCAGGTATCAGTTGACGCGAAGTGGACCCTTGGCCATCCTACAGGCCGAGACGAGGTCTCACCAGTCCACAACCGGACCACCTCACGACAACCTCCGGCATCGTCCTGCAAGTGCGCAAGTACTTTGCTCTCTTGTGCAGCAGCCTCCCCTCACCGCACACACGGAGCTCAAGCACCGTGTCAACACACACAACACGCTCGTACGCCACGTTCGTCCCTTCACCCAGCCTTGTTGCGGCCCCAACAAAGGAGGTGACCGGGCCTGGTGTTGGCTAACAAGTCGAAGCTATGCAACATTAGGACCTAGTGGTTATCAAGACCACTCTGTAGCATTGCCGGTCTCCGTTGACTCCACCTAACAATACGCTCAGCTCACTCACATCGCCCGCAGTCTCCGCCCGCTTGCTTGCTACTTGCATGTCATGTGACATTCAACCTGACGCCCTGTGCCGTCTTCCACTCGGAGTGATTAAAAATGCGGAAAAGGCCTTGGAAGAACAACAAACTAGGGTGTGACAAGGATTTTTGGGAAATTGAGTGTGGGGACACGGACATAACTGAAATCTCCCTTGTGGTCCCGATGTTTAGTGAGAATGGACCATCGTACGGGTTTCAAACATTCATCTAATCCAAAAAAAATCTATGAACCTCCATACGAGCTACTTGACGTCTTTTCGAACGGAAAGGCGGGGGTACACACGTGGGATCTCGTTTTCGAATTAAATCCCGGCGCCGCTCATTACAGAGCTCAGAATCTGACGTGGAAGGCCGCAGCCGGGTTGCTCTTTCTTTATATTTGTCTTCGCCACATGTCCGGTAATGGAACCCCCTTTCCTGATAACGCTCGGTGCGGTGATAATCGCTGCAGAGAGTGTTGGGCCAATGGGGTGCCATTGTCGTTCACAAAATGACAATCAACTCGTTAAAAGGCAATAATAAAGAATAAGGTGGAAAATGGGTATCAATTATGACAATCAACTTACATACACCTGGGTCCGAGAAGAAAATAGTATCGCCCTCGATCTTTGCGACGGCTTCTTGTAAGTCCCACTTACATACACGTGTCCTTTCCTCATTTTTCAAGAATGGTCATGGCGGAAATACGGGAGGCCAGTGCCCAATTAGATCTGCCTAATCAGTCCGCATGGCATATGCTAACTAGAGGCGCGAGTTCATGCAGTCCGACATTAGATCCAATTAGAGACAGACTTGTTCCTATCATTCATTCGTGAGAGTGAGAAACTACAGTTAGTCATGCATAGAAATTAAATAATCACATCAAAATCTAAATTCGTTCCTGTTATCAAAGCAACAACTGATTCCATGCATACAGGAAGATGCCTTTCTTTTGACTTGTTTTTGTGCTCCAATGAGTTCACCCGGCGAGTTGTGAGCATCAAAGACGAGTAGGGGGAAGGATTCATCAGATCGCTCGATCATCTTTGATGAAAGCACTGAGTAGAAGAGAGAGAGAGACAGGAAGAAGCAAAGAATAAAAAGTGTTGACGGAGCCGTAGCTCGACCAAAAACAAAAGGGGATAAGGAAAGAGAAAGAGTTACGAGCACACAAGTAGATCCAAGAAAAAACCGGCATTCCTCCATGGAGTTAGCTTCCAAAATAGGAGAATGAACCGAAGATCGAGGCGCGCAAGCCTTCTGCTCTCTTATCATGGCCCCGGGTCATGCAACCACTCGTACACACACACCCCTTCCTTACTCAGGTACTGGCGATCCCGGCCGCCACATACCAACTTCCATACCACAGCGATCGTCACTCCACCAACTCAACTTCTACATCGACTTGCCCAAATCCCGCAGTTCGTCGCGGCCACCTGATACACAACCTTGCAAAACTACAGTCAGCGTCAGGACTTTTCAACTCGCCGATCATCACATCATTTAGCCACAACTTCCTTGAAGCTGGCAGATGGGTTGAAAGAGAGATTTTTGGACGCACTTGCGGATTTTATAGTTGCGAAGGGGGAGATAGAAGACAGGAGAGAGGGAAGGAGAAAGGGTCAAGGAGAGGGAGGAGGGGAATATGATTTTTTGCCTTGGGAAAGCCTTATTGATCCGTTCGAGTTCTTTGCAGGCAATCAGATCACAACGTGAGGGGATTAATCCTCCTAACACACTGTCGCCTGATTGCATGAAGGCTCTGAGAGGGGATTGGTAGGGACTTCCTCTACATGGATGAAGGCGGGAAGAGGGAGGAGATGGAGAACGATGTAGAGCAAGACCAAGATTCAGAGGAAGAGAGGGGCGGAGGAGGGACAAGCGGTTAATGGAAGGCCCAAAATTCGACGAATTTTGGCGAGTTTTTTCTTGAATTTGCACTTTTTTCTTGTTTTTGTTTTTGGTCCGATATGTATGTGCTTTAGGGCTTATATGTATTCAGTTTCGACGTATTTGGACCAGTAACGAAAAAGTTACCGCTAGTGGGGGGAGGAGGAGGAAAGCGTGAAGGGAAAGGGAGTGGAAAACAGTTACGGGTTAAGGGAAGAAGGCGCGAAGGGGAGAAAGGTGAAGATGGCTTTGGCCGCAGCGGGAAGCGGGGGAAGCTTGCATGCATGGCGCCGACACATAAACGAAAAGGCACTGAAAACAGTTTTGCTCCGTCCATCCTAACTCTAAAACTAATTCAAGATTGAAACATTCAAAAGCAACATCTGCATGCGGAATTAGTCGCGCGAAACTCCTACGCCTAATAGCCGCCTATTCAGATCTCTTTACAAAATTCACGGAGCTTTCTGAGATGGATCTGGGAGCACTCATCTTCAAGAGAGGACACGTCAGCGGGAAGTGCGCCCGCAAATTTCGGAGTGCCCAACTGTCGAACAAAACTCCTAGCGTGCTTGCTAAGGCGCGCGTAATTCCTACGAAGATTCATGGATTGTCGAAAAAAAAAGAAAGGAATTCCGAAAAAGCCCGAGAAAAACGACAAGTCTAAAAGTAGGATGGCCTCGACGGCCATTGATTCCATGCATTACCGGCCTGCCAAAAAGAAGGTACCCCTAAAGCCCGTTAGAAATAAAAAGAAATGAATAGCAAAACTCCGGGCTTCCGAAGTTCGTTCAGGTACGGAAGCTGGCACGTCACATGCTCACACTGCTTATGCGTGGTTGTCATGATGGCAGCCACTTGTATTTATACTTGCATGTGGCTGGATGGAATGCCCTTGTCAAGCCAGCAGCCTTGGTACTTGCCCCTGCCTGGTTGCTGGACTATCTCAGCCGTCCGATCTCGTGATCGCACAGCTTGCACCGTGTCCACAGGGTTTTGCTTGAGGCTTCTAGTGCCTCCCCCCATTCCAGGCTTTTAGCCTGGATGCCGTGGGATGAGGCTTCCGGAACCTCACTTTCATCCCTGGGCCACATGGCTGCATCTGCGCCAAGTGCAGACGCGAAACGCGTCTCACCTTTGCCTCGTGAAGCCTGGAAAGGTCCAGGTCCTGTCCCCACTCATATCTGGCCTCGGGCATCCTGTTCACCATGCAGGATTATCAGGGCCGTCAGATCTTCGACCAGGGGCCTCAATAATTCCACCCATTGAAAGGTGGCCCAGGCCCTCAGGGCCTCATTAATTCCACCCATTGAAAGGTGTCCTAGGCCCTCAGGGTTTCTCTCTCTTCTGAAGATCCACCCATTGAAAGGTGCCCTAGGCCCTCAGGGTTTCTCTCCCTCTGAAGATCCACCCATTGAAAGGTGCCCTAAGCCCTCAGGGTTTCTCTCCCTTCTGAAGATCCGTAGTATCAGACAAATCGAGGCCAATTTGCCATCCAGATTCATCCAGTACCCTGAATCGAGGCCCTCAGAGCCCTTGTGAAGATCCCTAGTATCTTCCCTCTTCAGACCCTGAGGCCTCCTCCAACGGTCACCCGGTCTAATCTGGCCCCAATTTCGGTAGGATTCAGCCAGTACTACCGGCCGACTGGCTTCTAGGCCTTTGGCCGCATGTTCTCACTATCGCACGACCAAAAATGTGCCACTATTTCCAGAGATTTCCAATCTAGTGGTCACCCATCCTAGTACTATTCTAGCCCAAGGAATGCTTGCCTTTCGAGTTTGGATGGATTCGTGCTCATTAGCCATGGTATGACTACACCGGTTCTCTTAAGGGGACTTCTGGGCTCTTTAACCTTTCCTCCCTGACAGTTCCACATCTCCAAGGCCGCTTCACCAGCCCTGCCAGACTTTTAGCTGGCTAGCCAAGCTGGCGGCACCTGTGTACGGTCATGGGAACATCGAATGGACACCGTTGTAAGGGCGTCAGTTCGGACACCACATGAAAAGACAAAGGAGAAGAAAAGTAGCATAGATCCATACATGATACTCACTAAGACACGGTTGAATCAGATCCTTAACCAGAGTAGCATGGTGGACCATCACCCTTCCTCGACTGGTCGCCAGCTGACCAGCCAACGGGTCCACCAATGGGCACCCACCTGTCAAGGGGTTGTTGGGCCTTTCCGGGGTGGGACAGATCCGGTTGCCATGCAGTGCTGTTGAATTTGGTAGTGCCTTTCCCTAGACATGACCGGCCGAGAACTTGGAAGGCCGGACATTGCCACACAGAGAAGGAGATCAAAAGAGAAGGGCTGACCAGCCGACGGGTCCACCAATGGGCACCCACCTGTCAAGGGGTTGTTGGGCCTTTCCGGGGTGGGACAGCTCCGGTCGCCATGCAGTGCTGTAGAATTTGGTAGTGCCTTTCCCTAGACATGACGGGTCGAGAACTTGGAAGGCCGTACATTGCCACACAGAGAAGGAGAACAAAAGAGAAGGGCTGTCCACGTTTACCTCATTGTGAATGTGAGGTAAAATGAGAGCAGCACTGCCCACATTGTTGAAGTTGTGCACTGCGCCTGCTTCATCCTGCAGGCAGCCGCCAAGAAAATAAAGTCCGTTTTCTATGTTTCTCTTCTTCTTCTTGTTCTTTGTCACTGTTGTCCTCTTCCTCCTCCTTCCCCTCTTCCTTCACATCCTTCTCCTCCTCCTCCTCCTCCTTGTTCCCTCCCCCTCCCCCCCACCCTCCCCCTCCTCCTCGTCCCCCTCCTCCTCCTCCTTTCTTCCTTTTCTTCTTCTTCTTCTTCTTCTTCTTCTTCTTCTTCTTCTTCTTCTTCTTCTTCTTTTTCTTCTTTGAAAGGATTCACGCTGCAGACGCCCCTGTTCCGGTCCCAGAGTCCCGAAGGGTCCCAGTCCCAGGCTGTCCTGGTAGGATAGGCCGTAGGGTCCGTAGTCTGAAGCGTCGTAGGTCAGTAGGTGTTGGTACCGAAAGGTTGTAGGTCTGTAGAAGTCCGTCCCATACCCGACAAGAAAAGTCCAGAGAAGTCCAGTCCAGTCCAACAGTCCCAAGTACAATTTTGCAGCATGTCCCAGGAAAGGCCGGAAGGTACCGGACCGACAAAATGTTTGCAGCGGACAGGACGCGGCCGACCGGTAGGTCTGAAGCCAAGCCAAGCCAAGTCCTATATTTAGCTGCTACACTGCAGCGGCTCAGCACTTGTTCAATTTGCGAGATGAAGGGGCGCTGCTGCTGCTTGTGCGTTAAAGCAACTTGGGCACTTCGCGCCTGAGGAAGAAGAGGGCGGTCGTAGCTAGGTTAGAGGTAGCGCAGGAGGAGGACGGCCATGCTGCCAAGGTTGTAGCTTACCTGAGTAGGTGTATCCAGGGCGACGATCCAGGACAAGAGGAGAGAGAGGTAGAGTGATACATGCTCGATCGAGCGATGCATATGGAGCCAAGGATCCGCAAAGTGATGACAAGGACTCGAATGGACAATGCAACGTCAGCAAAGCATCAACAAGCAATGTACATCCAGATACATACGAAAATAGCACGATGTAGAGCAAAGGAAGACTCAAAGATATGACCTGACATGTCAGATACTGACGCGACAGCCCATCATACACCACACATGTGAGAGGGAGGGGCGGGACAGCATACATGGAAGAAAGCTCCCTCCTTGAGCACGCACATGGGCAGATACCACAGATGAGGAGATGGGGGAGCGGCGAGACGAAGATGGAGATGAGGAAGAAGACCAAGATCGCTATAGCGAAGTTCACTGCCAAATGTCCAATCAATGTCTGCCACAAAAAAATGTCGAATCAGATCCTGGGCCCCGTGGCCCGATCCAACCTCTGCCTGTAACCTCTCTCTCTCTCTCTCTCTCTCTCTCTCTCTCTCTCTCTCTCTCTCTCTCTTGCTCTCTCTCTCTCTCTCTCTGAAAGAAAAAGAAGAAGAAGAAGAAGGAAGGAGGAAGAAGAGATGGATGGCGAGACTAAGAAGAAGAGGAAGATGTCGTCCTCCTTGCTGTCTCACCTGTAGGTAACTGCCGCCATGTACTGACTGCCGCCGGTGTGTCGGTGCAGGTCGCTGGCATGGAGTCCAGCTATGGTGCCCAGGTAAGTATCGCTGCTGCAGGTATGGCCTCCGCCTCTCTCACTGTACCTACACCTCTACCTCTAACGCAGCCCTGTATTGCCCAAGAAGTGAGCTACTCGAACTGTGTGTCTGCCCTGGCCTGGCCCAGCTATAGCGCTGGGCCTCGCTGGTGTGCCTCTGGTCCTTGGCCTGAAACGGCCTGCCTGGGTCCCTACGGGACGTCCAGACCCTCCCTGCTGATACAGGAGGGAGCGTCCGCTACTGGACGAATGTGAACCTGGCCCGAAAGGGCCTGCCTGCAAGGGAACAAGGCCCAAAACGT
>BFEA01000439.1:894766-913021 GCA_003427395.1 Chara braunii
CGTTCGGGGCCACATCGTGAGTAGGGACTGTCGTTGGGAGTGTACTCTGGGCAGGGACCATATCCTGTTGCACAGCTGGGGGACAAACGAACATGGAAGGGCATAAAACATGGTGTTGTGGCTGTGTGCAAGCAGCTGGACTGTCTGCAGGAGGCATAGGAGSGGATGTATCCGTTTGGGACAATGGAACCGCAACAACCCGTGGAGGAGGCACAGAGAGAATTGGGGTAAACAAAGAAGCAGGCCGTTGATCCCTGGCCAAGTGGCGATGTTGTGCATGTCGTCGACGATGATACACAATAAGAGGAGTGGCGATGTTTCTAATAGAAGATGTCATTGGCAATGAAGGCGGAACAATGGGAAGAATAGAAACCGGAGAATCGGTTCTCAAACGAGACCGTGGAGGAGATGGGGGTGGCGAGGAGGAACGCAGCCGTCTGCGGCCAAACACAGAAAGGGATGAAAGGGGGATGGATTCGGCAAGATGTCGGAACATAGGACGCGAGTGTCGGGCTGGGGTAGAGGAAGCTATACCAGTAAAAACTATAGCATGAGAAATTCGAGGTACAGAAGCARAGGAAGTGGTAAAAAGTGGAACCGAAGCAGAGACAAGTGTTGTAGTAGGAACCGCAGCAGAGGCAACTTCCGTAGCAGGGACCGCAGCGGAGGCAACTCCTGTAGCAGAAACTGCTGGAGTGAAACCCGGAGTTGAAACAGCAGCAGTAGAAACTGCAGCTATGGAAACCACAGCGGTGGAAGCGGCGGCGGTGGGAACCGCAACAGTGGGAACTGCATTAGCAGCAGATGAACAAGCAGTGACAGGACGAGCGTGATGTGGGGATAAAGAAGAAAGTGGGTGATGCAAGGACCATCGCAGCATGCGTCGGAACCACTGAGAGAGACGGGTGACATGTGTAGGATAGCGACGTTGGCGGGAGCGTGTGTAGCAGGTCCATCCTTTAGCGAGGGTTGGTGGGGAATGGCCACGAGAAAGCATGCGACGAGTGAGTGTTGTCGCTGCAGTTCGGAAGTCCTGCCAATTATTGCAGATGCGTTCAAATCTGGTCAATTGCCCAGTGAACACACCTGCCGGTTGATGGGAAGGGATGTCGGAGGTARCACTTGGATAGCGAATAACAGGGAAATCCCAAGCAGCCGCTTTATCAAACACGCTCATGCGAAGCGAACCATCAGAACGTACCCGTAGATGCATACCTAAAAAGGTACACGAGCCATCTATAGCCGTAGTTTCCTTCCACTCAAGCCCATAGTGCTATGAAGGAGGAGGTAATTGCCCCCATGAAAGAACATCATCAATGAGGCAGTAAGTGAAGGCATATCGCTGACCAGCTTGGGGATCATGTTGACGAATGTCATCAATAAAGCGTGCTTCATCCCAATAGAGCGTTAGATTGGAGATTTCTGGGCCAGCATTTGTTCCCATTGGAATACCAATGATTTGCTTTCGAAGAGTGCCATCTCTAGTGTACAGAAAAGTGTTTTCTACAACAAAGCGAAGATGTTGGAGAATCTGAGAAACGGAAAGGCTGTCTGGTCCTGAATCGGTTGTCCATTGGCTAGAGCAAGGCCCGCGAATGAACATGTTCAAGGCTCTGCAACGCGAATGCATGCGGGTATGCTGAATAGCATAAGCATGAGCTTCATCAACAGCCTTTGCCACATTATTCAAAATGCGGTCACGAGGAAGGTTGGTGTACATTGTGGTGAAATCAACCGTGCGAGGAGAGAGGCCACGTAGAGAGGACACATTTTTTTTTAATAACAAAACGCTCAGGCCCCTTCTATTATGGGGGGCATCAGTTCGGTTGCTCATCACTGGCAAGCAGGATACAAGTACAAGTAATAGACAGAGGGAAAAGATTGGTCCAGGCCCCTGCCTCCCGAGACGCTCTGCAAGGGGGGTTGAGGGGATAGCCAGGACGATCTCTTGCTAACTCCCCCCTGGGGCTCACATAATGGTCGGGAAACAGAACTATGTACCCAGACACACACTATGTGGGCCTCGGGGGAGGCAGCACGGGCCCCCCTGAGGACCTCTTCAGTCACCGGGCCTCACATCTTTATGCCCTATTTCCCCTTTCCTCTTCCCCCCGTTGACCCTACTCCTTATTGCAGCATCACACACTCACTTGTCTTCTTATTTCCTCCGTACTCATAGTTTTTACACTGCTCCCGAGGCTAGCCCTTACCCACTACTTCCAATCTTAGCCCAATCATAGCCCACTCTCACACCCCATGTACATCTCATCTACTTCCTTCCCAGATGCTTCCTTGCCCCTCCATTCCCTTTCACATCCACAGGACATTCTTACCCCTCCCCCCCCCCATTTTGCCAGATTTGCCTCCCTAATTCCCCTCTTGAATCCCCTACCTATCCAACCCCCTATCAACCAGAATTGTCCATTCCCATCCTACTAATGATACACCTACCCTAGCCCTCCTACGACCTACCTTCTACTCCTAACTGTAGTACATCACTATCCTCGAAACTAAACCACACCTACTGTGACCTGGAACCTAGGGTACATCTATTCTTCCAAATCCGGAGCATATTTTGGGAGCAGAGTCCCAACAACATGTTGCCTGACATCGGCTCCTTTACCAGTGCCGGAGTAGTCTCCCCACTTTTCCCAAAACTTCACACCGTCACGCCCCTGCCACTTCTGCTTCAGCCAATCTGCCAGTAGCACCACCCGCATGTTCTGCAACGTGCTGCCTCTGATCCCCTGGATGGTGACCTCCTTGCCCTGGCGAATAGTTCATTACGCAGTGTCCATATCGCCCATAGCACCGCGCCCCTGACCACTTCCACTGTGTACAGCCTCCGTTTGTTTTCCCCTGTCCAACACCATTGCAGTTCCTAATAGGATAGCAGCATCATCCTCATCTGTCACACTCCATAAGAAGGGCTCCCCTGATATACCGTCGCCCACCATTTCCAAAAATCCGCCATGACGGGACAGTGAAGGAAAAGATGGGGAATAGACTCCATCTGGCCGCATCCTGGCACCACACAGAGTCCCTCTGTGTGCTGGCCTTTTAGTGCCAGCTATTGTGCGGTGGGGATAGCCAGATGGTAAATTTGCCAGAGCAGCCTTGCCTGCTTCTAGTTTCGCAGCGTCCTCAAGATTGCACATTGCTCATGCCCTTTCCAACGGGTCCACCAGGATCAGTACCAGGAAGATCCGGTCTCTCTTGGCCCATCTGTCTTTGAGCTCTTCAAACATGTCCAGCTTCGGAGAATAGATCTGTAGATCGTCTTGGTTATGAGCTGATGTAGTGGGATATCTCTCTTGTTATGATTCTGGGAGGGAAGGGACCACTCTTGGGGGTCCAAGACCAGTTGTCTTCGGGTTACTTAGACAAAACAGGAGGTAAACTTCGCTGCTCCACTTGCCCCCTTTACAGACCGATACCGTCTCCACCGTGGACGGACCAATTGGGCACCTGCAGGGAGACCTTCCTCATCTGCACCCAACAGTGGGGAGCGCAGGCCCTCATAACCATTCCCTATCAGCCATTCCATGGCCACCTGTTTTCCCGCTTCTTGCAAGCCCTATACACCATGCATGGTCGGGCTTCCCCCTTACGCCGCACCCATTCGCCTTGTTGTAGGTCCTCAGTCTTCAGTAGCTCAATCCACTTGAACTGCCTTGGCAATCTTTCCACCATCTCTTCATCTGTTCTCCAGCTCTTGGTCTGCGCGTCCCACAAATGTCCCACTTTATAGACTCCCTGCTCCGCCCACTGCCGGCCAAAGGCCCCCGCCCTGCCTGCCATGGGAAGGGATCTCCCTCAAGGTCACATATAAATCTATTACCAAATAGCAACTGGTTGTAGACTGCATCCGCACACTCTGGCCATCTGCAGTGAAGGTGAATCTTTCCCTTCCACAGCAACAGCGGGGTAGTCCATACTGCGTTCCTCTGGATGTAGCCCATCATCTCAGCACTAGTGAAACACGAGTCAACTACTTCCGGCGAGGTTCTCAGCGAAAATGCTACCCGTCGTGCATCACCTCCCTCCATGGCTCCCCCGCTGTCCGCAGCAGCATCCATACAAGATCCCTTAGTTCTAATGCGATCATCTGCAGCCTGGGATCAAGAATTCCCACCAGGCCCCCATCCTACCTCGGCTGGGTCAGCTTCACTGAAATCAGACTCGACTTCAACTTCGCTTCCAGCATGCATACACATGCAGATGTCGATGGCAGAATAACTTTCACAAGGCAGAATCAGCAACAAGCGTGAGACGGCGCACAGCGCCCACACAGAAGACTCAGATATATGGCCCTTGGCCAGAAACTCAGTATAAGTCGACTTGTTACAGCTTGCAGTTATGGCGTCTGATCGCCTGTCTGAAGTCCCACCCGTACACTGTATCCACCATCAGACACACGCACTCATGCACGCACGCACTAGGATCTACCCCGAATGTCCCACGCACACACACACTTCTACTCTACACACTCTGTTGACGTCAGCAGCTTGGCGGCTATGGCCGCCGTCGTCTTCCTCCTCTAGGTAGCTATGGTTGCCGTCGTCCTCCTCTGCCCGCTTTGTCTCTGGGCACATGCAGGCCTTCTTGCACAAGTCGCACTAGCAGCGCTTCTGCATGGCTAACAGGTGAATGAATGAATGGTTGAGCGCTACCTCTTTATTTATACTGTTTTGACGGTGGTCTGGTTGGCCTCTGGTCCCAGGCCCAAGGTGTGTGCAGCCCCACTTGGTACTTGCTGACTAGACAAAATGGTCAAGTTGACGTGTTTAGACCCTCCTAGGCTGCAACTAACTGACTCTTCGCAATACTTAGGGCTAACCTCCCCATCGTTGACCCAGCTACCTACTGACTTCTAGAAGATCCTGGGCTAAGGGCTAGACAGACCCTCATGACTACTAATCCCATCTTCTGCAGTTCAAGTCCACATGACCCTAGCTAAGTACATAACACACGGACCTACATTTCAAGGGACAAGTCAAGGGTTCAAGGCACACAGGGTCAACGGGTTGCTGTACAAGATTCGAGGACAGGTCTAGGGTTCGAGCCCTAGGTTCTGCAATTGTCCTACGAACTGGGTGAAACCGTTTCACTCCCGCCGCCCTAAATTTGAGGTCCTCCGATAACTCTCTAATCCAAGGCAGGACCTTTACCCTTCCTTGCCCTCTCCTAGGCATGCACTATGTCGGGAGTGGTCTCTAGAAGCTCAGTTTTGGTGAACCACCTGTCGTCCTCTGGTTCTTGGTAAGCAAACCTAACTTTATATTGCTTCTGAGGACGACCCCGACCTCCAGTTGTAAAGACGTTTTCTTCCACTATGCGGGCTATGTCGTATGTGCCATCCATATCGGGCGGGATCATAGATCTCCGCGAAGGAAATTGCTCGCTGGTCATACACGGCAACAACTTTGACGCATGCAAGACCGGATGCATATGGAGGTGTGGTGGTATCTCTATGGTGTACGATGGTCTGTCCTCTTCTCCTTTGACTTCGAGGACAGGCCATGGCCCCCGGTACGCGGGCAAAAGCTTTTGTGAGATGTTTTCCTTTGGTGCGAATTCCTTTGACTTGACCCAGACTAGGTCGCCTACCTGGAACTCTGAAGGTCGGCGATGCTTGTTTGCTTGCTCAATCATGCGAAGTTGGGCCTTTCTAAGGTTTTTGACCACCCTAATAACTACCTTTTCGTGCTGCAAAGCGAACTCTCTGATACCGGGAGGCACCCTCTGAATCTGGTCCCGGTTCAATACTTCAAACAACCTACGTGGACTAAAGGACTTATGCAGCTCGTTAGGAGTTCGACAAGTACCTAGATGTACACTGTTGTTATATGCGCTAGCCACCTTGGGAAGCATCTCATCCCAATTTACTTGATCTGGTCTCATGTACATTCTGAGTAGCTGCTGCAAGATCTTATTCATCTGCTCTGTATGGCTGGATGACGACCTGACGACATCAATAGCTTAGAGCCGTAGACTTTCATAAGATCTTGTCAGTTCTGACTGGTAAACCGCGTGTCTCTATCACTAACTATTGATAGCGGTATGCCATGTTCGCTTACCCATAAATAAAGAAAGTTTGCTATAACTAAATCTGTTCTAGCCTCTAAAGGCGAAGGTACGAAGACTTAATATTTGCTGAAGTGGTCTATTATGACCATGACTTGGCTTTTGCTATGCCCACTCCTGAGACCGGTATCCATGAAATCAATGGACACTGACTCTCAGGGTCCTGCCGGGATAGGCAAGGGTCTGAGGGGACCTAGAGGTGCTCGTGTCGTTGTCTTGTTGCGCTGGCGGACTTTACAACTGCGAATATGCTCTCTGCAATCTGTCTTAATGCCAGGCCATGTGTACGACATCATGAGGTTGGCCAAAGTCTTTTGCCAACCAAAGTGCCCTTCTGTATCATGGCATTCCTCTAAGATCAAGCTATGGATCTCCTCGTTATTGGGGACGTAAAGTTTGTCAACGACATTGGTCTTCTCATATAGTAGCCTGTTCGTGGTTTGATAGTGTGGCTCACTATCAGGGGTTTCTTTCACTCGCTTCAGTAACTCACTATAAATGAGATCTTCAGCATACGCATCCTTTATCCTTTGATGCAGGTCAGCCCCTATATCCAAATAATGTCCTATCGCACCGAGGTAATCTGCTCTTCTGCTTAGCACATCACTACCACATTGTACTTACCTTTAAACCACCACTAGCTCCGATCCTGTTTTTACCGACCCTAAATTTCACTGCGCACCAAGTTTTTCCGAGCCTGAAAAAGAAAAAAAAGAAAAAAGAAAAAAGAAAAAAAAGGCAACAACACTAGTGACACGAAAGCAGCTAGTTACAACATTTGGGGTGCATGTGAGAGTGTGCCCTAGCAACGGGTGTTACAACCCTCCCGTAAWAAGGGCAACACTTCCAGGATCAACAAAGAACCAAAAAAAAAAAAAAAGCTCTTTGGACGTGAAAGCAGCTGGATATTAGAATTGCGGCACATGTGAGAGTATGCCCTCCAACGGGCCGTTACATGAGGACAAAAAAGAAGGGAAAAAAAAAACAATCTCTAGTGATGTGAAAACAACAGGATACAAAATCTTGAGTACATGTGAGAGTGCCCCCTTCGTTGCAAAGTGTCAGTTGTCCGTGGATTCCGCGCTGCCTGGTTGGCAGGGCACTATAACCACATCATAAATGGAAAAAAAAACAACAAAAAAGAAAACGGAACTAGCTGTTATTCTGGGTAGATGCGTTCCTTCAAGCATTCATGTCAGCACACCACCTTCACGGCCTTCCCCGATGTCCTCCTTTTCCCCATTGTGGCTTTTTTTTTTCCTTTTTTTTCGGTTGTACAGGCCTACAAGGCCCAAACACTTTCTTTTGCCCGAGCCTCCTCGGGACCTTCGATAAATGCAGTGTGATGTATATTCCCGTTTTTCCCAACACTGAGACAGGTAGTGGTGGTTTAACGGGCTTGAGCTCAAAGTCAAATCGGTCTATTTCAGCTGCCCATCTAGTCAACTTGGGCGTCATCTTGGCTTGTGTCTTCAACCACCTTAGTGTCTCGTGGTCTGAATGTACTTTAAAGTGTCTCCTAGCTGACATGAACTCTACGGGTCGATAACCATTGTCGTCGTCTTGCTGTAATACACTTGTATGCCATACTGACTAGCATCCGTTGTGACGACAAATGGTAACGAATGATCGGCTACTTTGAGGACATGGTACTCTACCAAGGCCCTCTTCAACTTCTTTAGGGCCGAGGTGCAATCTTTGTCCCACTTCGAAGTTGCTTCCTTCTTTAGAAGTTTGCGAAGGGGAGCAGCGATACTGGAAGAGTTTCTTACAAACTTCCTGTAGTAGTTGGCCAATCCTAAAAATGACCGCAACTCAGCCAGAGTGCGAGGAGTTAGCCAGTCTCTAATCGCTGAGATCTTACCGTCCTCTGGTCGAATGCCATCCCCATCTAATATGTGGCCCAAGTACATAACTTTTGTTTTGGCCCACTCACACTTTTTTGTGTTGATCTTGAAGTTATTCTCTCGTAACTTCCCCAAGATCTGCCTTAGATGGTCCTCGTGTTCCTTGAGGGTTTTGCTGAACTCTAATATATCATCTAGGTGGACTACTACGAACCTATCTAGCCATGGTCTAAACAAGTCATTCATGCAGCACTGGAATGTGGCTGGTGCGTTAGTCAGTCCAAAAGGCATCACTACAAACTCATAATGCCTGTATCTGGTCCGGAACGTCGTCTTGTACTGATCGTGAGGGTGTACCTCTATCTGGTGGTATCCTGACTTCAAATCTATCTTTGTGAAGTACTTACAACCTTACACCCGATCCAGTAGGTCACCTATGCGGGGCAATGGTTCTGCATTTTTAACTGTTATGGCGTTCAGACTCCTGTAGTCTATGCGCATTCTTAACTCTCCCCTTTTCTTTGGGACAAAAAGAACAGGTGCGCCAAAAGGAGATGAACTAGGTCTGATCCATCCTTTTTCTAGGAGCTCATCTAGTTGCTTGCGCAGCTCCTCTAATTCCTTAGGAGACATTTTGTAGACTGCCCTTTTTGGTGTTCTATTGCCAAGCTCAATCTCTATGCGGTGCTGGATGGGTCTTGGCACTACCCCTGAGGGCGCCTCCGATAAGTCTTTGTTCCTCCAGCAAGCTGGCAATAGTGGGATGGATCTTCTCTTCCTCCTTTGGAAAGGAAGTATACACAGCCTGAGGACCATGGATCCTCCTACTCGCGCAGACAGGTTTCCTCTCTCACTTCTTGATCATTTGTTTTTTGTTTCGAATTTCAAAAGTTTATGAAGAAGAAGGATGGACATGGGAGAGGGCAAGGATCAACAATTCAACACGTGGTATTTAGTATTTACAACTAGGCTACCAGCCGGGCCACCCGGGTGACATCCTTTGCCTGGGCGGCCCAGCCGTGCAAGGGCCGAAGTAGTTCCCAGCCAAAAAAAAAATAAATCGAAAAACTCTGAAGAAAAACTATGTTGCGCAGAAAAATAAAGTGTACAAATTTTGCCTCAGGGTCACATCGAAATTTTGTACCAAATAAAAAATAAAAAATAAAGTTAAAAAATACATATTTCTAATTTTTAATTTAAAGTTTAAATGTACATATTTTTAATTTTTAATTTTATCTTTTTTTGGCCCGGCCGGGCAAGTGGTCCAGGGCGACTCTGGTAACCTAGACAGGCTAGACTTACTATCATTTACTTCATTTAGTTTTAACTGTTTAATACATCGTTGTTGACTTTTTTTTTTTTTTTTTCGTTGTTGACTTTTTTTTTTTTTTTTTTTTTTTTTTTTTTTTTTTTTTGGTATCCCTCATAACCCCTGATTTTTTTTTTTGTGTGTGTGTGCATGTATGGGCATGTTCCTCTGTGCTTGTGCATTTGTGTTTATGCTTCTGATGTGGTTACATGGTTTTGAACTTCATTGATCTACTGGGATCACCAAGCTAAGGATATCTGATATGCAAAACAAAACTGGAGCTTTTGAAATTGTTTGGATGCCCTTGTTTGGTAGCCAACACTGTAGTGTGCTGGGAATGCCGTTGCCTATGCTGCTTTGTGTCAAAAAGGAAGAAATTGGAATCCCAATCTCTGGGGGTGTCTGGCATTGCCAAGCTAAGGATCTTTCCAAAAAACAAACTGCCATTTACTGCCAGGAACCGGGCCCTGCGTCCCTCACATCATATGCTGCGGCCACTTGGATGTGTGAGGCACTCTGGCCAAGCTCGTCCCTGGTCGCAATCCAACCAGGACCAACAGAGGTATCAACGGCCGAACATGAATAAAAGCTAGAACTTACAACCGAAAATAGGCGAACAGCCACACCCTACAAACTACAGTTGAGGACCTTTTGGCTGCGTAGATCCCTGCCTCCAAATCTCTATTTTAGTACTGACTTAGAGCTCTCTAAGGCTTACTGCAATTCAAAGCTGATTCCTAACAGCGCTCAAATCTCAGACCAAACAACTACTCACTCCTACGAGAAAACTCACTACTCGAGCTTGTGTTTGGAATTGGTAGTGCAAGCTAAGGATCTTTCATATGCAAAGCAAACTGAAACTTTTGAAAATGTTTACATGTCCTTGTTTGGCAGCCAACACCGTGGTGTGCAGGGAATGTCGTTGCCTATGCTGCATTTTGTGACAAGGAGAAAGAAGCTGGACGCCCAGTCTCTGGAGGTGTCAATTTCTGTGAGCAATACCTGAATCCTACTGCAAATTTCCAAGAGCAGGTACTTCTTATTCATTGTCAGGATTCCATGCTTGCCAATTCTTCCATGTGTACTGGCTTATCCTCATTGACTGTGAAAAGATAAAATCATAAAATTTAGATAAGTTCATAAAACCGATTTTGGAGTTTCTGAAATCAATCTTGTTGTACTTTTATCCTTCAAACTCTTGTTCATCATGATCGGATTGATCTCTCAGAGTTTATCAAATACCATTGCTAAGATCTGTTGTGATGCTGGGGTTCGAGTGTCAAAGTGTGAGAATGCTGCTGGCTATCAATTGTGCTTCTTTTCTAGCCATCCACCCGCCCACAGATTCCCCTGCCCTCCTAGGTTCTGCGGTGTAATCCACTAACCTTCCTAAGGGATGACCTCTTAGCAAATACTACTGCGTTTCTTCCATTCTCAATGTTGATGCTTCCCTAGCTGCTAGCAGTGCAACGGCGCTCCACATGTCAGGCTAACCCTTCTATATCTTCTGGCTGGGTCAAAAAGAGTCATGTACTCACACACACATGCATGCACAACACACAAACGCGAGCACACACACAGACATCCCAAATTCTTGCTCATGATGTCAAAAACACAAGGCGTTAATCCGGAAAGGGATTCAGTAAAGCAATTCTTGTGCCTGTGGTACATCACAAACAGTGCCCCTTCCTCCTCATAGCCCTTCTAATCACCCTTCTTATCATACGCGTCATCACAATTATGCACAATAGACTGCTCGAGTTGATTGGCTGCACATCATGACTAGAACACGCTTCCATGTCCTGTGACATGTTGGTTTATAAACAACTCCACTATGTGGTTGCTGCAGCCCGACAAAGGAGCAGCTCGAGCTGCGATTGCGAGGCGTTGAACAAAATCTAATTCACATAGACATGGATGCTCTCTGAGTTTCAGGTGTAATTTAAACCACCAGTACACCCGCACCTAAAATCCCAAACCTACCTGCCCACTGCGCGCCACTATTTTCCGAGCCTTCTGCGTGAGGGTACCTCCAGTGGAATTTCGGAAGTGGCACTGGTGCCGGTAGTCTACCTGAACCAAAAAAAGAAAAAAAAAGAAAAGAAAGGAACAAACATGCCAGAGAGCAATGATGTCGTGAAAGGACATCCTCGAGGCCATACACAAATGATCACTTTCCTGAATGCATCTGACCACTATTACGGGGAGAGGGAAACGTTGCTGTTTTTCCTTTTTCTCTCGTTTTGTTCTTTTTCTTCCTGGCCCTGCCAGCAAGGCAGCGCATATTCCTCTTGCTCAAAACGCCCTCGCTGAGGGCATACTCCCACTAGCGACGTTAAAATGCATCCAACCACTTTCACGGCCAAAGCGTTGTTGGCTTTTTTTTTTTTTGTTCTTTTTTTGAGAGTTGGACAGTCCTGCTTCCCGTGTTGTACGTTCTGCCGCAATCACGGCCAAAGCTTGTTTTGTTTTTCGGGACGTACGGATTTGAGATGGGCCCAAAAATTCGAAAACTTTCTGACGCTCCGACCCTGCCCCGAGCCCTCCTACTTCTTGTGGCGACAAGTTATTTTGCTGCAAGGCTGAGGCCGTGTACTAGTGGTTTAAGCCATCACTCATACCCAGGTAGCTCCCGTTACCAAAACACAGGTTGTGAGTTCAAACACTCAGGGGTCGACTTGATACTGTACATGGGTAAGGTAAGGTCTGGGGATCGAAACCTGGGATCTGCATCTGCCTCTGCAAAGGTGAAAACTGTTTCACTCCCGCCGGCCTAAATTCGAGGTCCTCCGAGAAAACTTCAGTCCAATGTAGGACCTTGACCTTTCTTATCTCGCTCATAGGCTCAAACTACATCAGGAGCGGTCTCGAGAAGTTCTGTTTGTGTAAACCAGCGGTCGTCCTCTGGTTCCTGAAAAGTGGATCTGACTTTATACTGTTTCTGTGGACGACCTCTACCTCCTGTTCGAAAGACATCTTCACCTACAATGCCATCAATGTCGTACTTTCCGTCCATGTCCGGAGGAATCATGGACCTCCATGACGGGAACTGTTGACTTGTGATACAAGATAACAACTTTGATGCATGGAAAACTGGGTAGGTGTGGAGGTGTGCTGGAATCTCTATCGTGTAGGACAGTCCATCCTCTCCGCCCTTGACTTCTAATACTGGCCACGGTCCTCTATAAGCAGGTAGCAGCTTCTGCAAGATGTTCTCCTCAGGAGCAAACTCTTTTGACTTGACCCAGACTAAGTCGCCTACTTGAAACTGTGAGGGGCAACAGTGCTTATTAGCTTGCTTTATCATTTTGTGCTGGGCTTTCCTGAGGTTGTTTACAACGATAGTTATCTCTTTCTCGTGCTGTATCACAAACTCGCGTGTACCGGGCAGTAACCTCTGTATCTGATCCCGGTTAAGTCCTTCAAATGGTTTGCGCCGTCTAAAGGACTTGTGCAGTTCGTTAGGCGTGCGACACGTAGCTAAGTGCGCACTGTTATTGTATGCGCTGGCTACCTTTGGGAGCATCTCGTCCCAGTTGATCTGATCAAGTCTAATGTACATTCTAAGAACTTTTTGCAGTAGCTTGTTCATCTGTTCGGTCTGACCGTTAGTCTCAAGATGACGGCCATATGACATCAATAACTTTGAACCATAAACTTTCATCAGTTCCTGCCAGTTCTGACTGGTGAACCTGGTGTATCTGTCACTAACTATCGACAGTGGGATACCATGTTCACTGACCCAATGGTCAAAGACCTTCTGGACTACTAAATATGTTCGTGCCTGTGCAGGCAAGGGAATAAAAACTGCATACTTACTAAACCTATCAACTATGACCATGACTTGACTTTTGCCATGCCTACTCTTTACCCCAGTATCCATAAAATCGATGGACACCGATTCACAGAATCTCCGGGTCTGTCAGGAATAGGCAAGGGTCTGAGAAGACCAAGAGGGGCTCGCGTAGTAGTCTTATTTCTCTAACAGACTTTACAACTGCAGACATACTCTATGCAGTCGGCCTTCATTCCGGGCCAGATATATGCACGCACGAGGTTGGCTAGTGTCTTTTGCCAACCAAAGTGTCCCTCTGTGTCGTGGCATTTCCCTAAGATCAAACTATGGATCTCCTCACTGTTAGGAACACACACACGGTCAACTACATTAGTCTTCTCGAATAATAATCCATCAGTAGTGCGATAGTCTGGTTGAGATTTTGGAGCCTCTCTAACTCTCTTGAGGAGGTCAGTGTAGAAAGGATCCTGCGCATACGCTTCTCTAACTTTCTGCTGCAGGTCCCTCCCTATGTCCGGATAGTGAACTATCGCTCCAAAGTAATCAGCTCTCCTACTTAGAGCGTCCGCAACTACATTATACTTCCCTTTTACTGGCTTAAGTTCAAAGTCATACTGATTTAGCTCTACGGCCCACCTAGTAAGCTTAGGTGTCATCTTGGTCTGTGCCTTCAACCACCTTAGTGTCTCGTGGTCTCAGTAGACTTTGAAGTGCCTCCCAAGCAAGTAATGCTTCCAGTGCTCTAATGCTTGCCTGAGAGCGTAGAGTTCCGTCTCATAGGTGGATGTCGCTACCTTCTCTGAAGGCATCCTGGTAGACATGAACTCTATGGGCCTATATCCATTGCCATCGTCTTGCTGTAAAACAACACCTATGCCATACTGGGCAGGGATGGATCGGCTACCTTAAGGACAGGATACTCTATCAAAGCCCGCTTCAACCTCCTCAGGGCTGATGTACAGTCCTTGTCCCACTTCCAGATTGTTTCTTTCTTTAGCAACCTGCGAAGGGGTGCAGCGATGGTGGAGAAGTTCCTGACGAACTTCCTATAATAGTTAGCTAGGCCTAAGAACGACCGCAACTCTGTCAGCGTGCGGGGCGTTGGCCAATCTCTAATTGCAGTTATCTTGCTATCTTCAAGTTTTATGCCGTCTTCGTCTAAGACGTGGCCCAACTACAAAACTTGTGTCTGGGCCCATTCGCACTTCTTTGCGTTGATCTTGAAGTCAGCTTCTCTAAGCTTCTCCAAGACCTGCCTCAGATGGCCCTCATGCTTTTGGAGGGTCTTGCTAAAAACTTGAATTTCATCTAAGTACACTACCACAAATTTGTCTAACCACGGCCTAAACAAATCATTCATACAACGTTGGAATGTTGTTGGCACATTGGTTAGTCCAAAGGGCATGACTATAAACTCATAGTGCCCATATCGCGTCCGGAACGCCGTCTTGTACTGGTCATCAAGGTGGACTTCTATCTGATGATAACCAGACTTCAACTCTATCTTCGAAAAATACTTGCAGGCCTGCACCCGATCCAATAGATCATCTATACGGGGCAGTGGTTCTTCATTCTTTACTGTGACGACGTTGAGACCTCTATAGTCTATGCACATCCCGAGCTCTCCCTCCTTCTTGGGGACAAAAAGAACAGGTGCTCCAAATGGAGATGAACTGGGCCTTATCCAACCCTTCTCGAGGAGCTCGTCCAACTGCTTATATAGCTCCTCTTAACTTTTTGGGGGATATTTTGTAGATGGCTCCCTTAGGAGTCCTACTGCCAGGCTCTATCTCTATGCGATGCTGGATTGGTCACAACACCACTCCTGTAGGCGGCTTAGCTAAATCTGTATATTCTTCCAGCAGCTTGGCAATAGCAGGGTCTATGGGTCTCTCTTCTTTAGGCTCAGTGACCGGCCTAACATAGGCTACAAAAACCTGCTCTTCTAACTGTTTTTTTCTCACTAAACGTGCGAACGCGGGAGCACTGAGACAACAATGTGCTAGAGAGTTGTCTACTCTTGACACATGAAACAGGCGAGCAGTCTTAACTTCACCTGTGGGACTAGGGAGCCTACACTCGTGCTCTCTCAAATGGAGTGTGGCCCCGACTGCCTCTCCCCAATCCATTCCTAGGACCATATCGAAAGGAAGGCTGCCCTCTATGAGGAGAGTCGGGGAATGGAGAACTTTTTCCACTTTCCCATCTTTCTCTAGGCGAAAGTACGCCTGGACTCCCTCAACATAATCCTCGACTCGCGTAGTGCAATTCTCTGCGAGGACACTAACTATAGGGTCTTCTAACTTTTGCACTTTCTGCAGCGCTGTCCTATTGATATAACTGCGAGTGGCCCCATTGTCTATAAGGGCCCCTACTCGTCCTCTAAAAATCTCTACATCTACTAACACTAGTTGTCCTTTCACATCTTTCTTCATTTTGGCCCAGGTAGGCATCCTCTCCTTCAACTCTTCTGCCACACCTGTGAGGGAAGTACTTAGAGAGACTCTAACACAAGCATTCTCTGGACAACTATCCAGGTACTGGCCAGCAACCTCTGTCGTAGGCTCATGTGGTTTGGGAGTTCCTCTGTGGTGCGCGCACTCTTCTCCACATGGCCTTGGGGTAACGGCAGTTGCGACTGCTACCGGTGATTGCCTTTTGCTGGTTGTGCAGCATAACGGGCTTCTCTATACTTTGGACAGTATTTAATTATGTGGCCAGGATCACCGCAATAAAGGCATTGATCCTGATCCACACGTCGCTGCCACACGGACTGGTCCAAGCCCAAATCTTCCCATCGCCTGCCTTGCGGCAAGCCTAGGTGCCATCCACCCTTCTTGGAGGTGACCGATAGGAACGTGGACGATTTGGCGGGGGACCTTGACTCCTACCTCCCTCTTGGCGGTCTGCTTTGCCGCCAACCCCCTGAGCGCCTTGTCCTCGGCCACCTGAGCCCTGACCCCCTTGGCCCTGGCCTCCTCCTCTTCCTTGCGGCCTCCCTCCAACCGCGAGAACAGCGTAAGTCCCTCCTTACCCCCACTACTGTCCTCTTCCTCCAGGCCCCACTCAATCTGACTATATGGGACCTCATCCATACCACCTTCATCTAAAGTGAGGATCAGATGATCCTTGGCCCTAACTTGACCAGAGATGGTACGACCTTTCCACTTTTTCCCCTTGTCTAAGACCTTATGCCAGAAAGTGGAGACTGGCATAGACTGTGCCTCAAACAACACCACCTCTCTACTCAACGTATCATACGTCATGGTGGGTTGTCTAATGTTTTCGAAGAAGTGCCCACGCAAGGGCTCTGGCATGGCACGATAAAATAAGTTGACCAACTGGGTCTCAGTGACCTCGTGGTATGGGACAGCTACTAGCTCATCCATGACGCCTTTGAGTGCTCTAGCACTCCTCCATTGGCGTGAGTGGATGGTTTGCAGTTTGTCTGAGGCCCTTACGCCTCGAGTGACATCGTTCTATGAGCAGTCTAAAGAATTCAGGGAGAGGAGTAATCTTAGAATAGGCGACCATGTTATTCTCACACTGTGCAGCGCGACCAAGGGATCTAGCAAAGCTGGCTGCTTCGTCTTTGAGGGCCTGAAAAGCAATGAGGACTTGTTCCTCAACTATGATCTTCTGCAGGTAGACGTATGTATTCACATTCGCCTCCCAGTTATCGAAATTTTCTTCGTTCTCCCCACTATAGGGTTCAAGAAACTTGATCTTCATGGGCTCTCTACGGGGGCGTACTTCTTCCTCCTTCGGGACGGCCAGCTTTGCGCCCTCAATGGCGCCTGTGCAGAACTTCTTTGTGCCCTCTATTCTTGCTTGCATTTCTGCACCTACGTGCAGCATCATCTCGCGTGCAAAGTCCCTGAAACCCAGGCGAATGGAGTGTAAGGCGATGTCCTGAGCTCTAGCAAACTGATGTTGCTCATCCCAGGCTTTAGCTAGAAGTTCTATATTTCGTGTTATAATATCAAATTTACCCTGTATGTCTACCTGTGCTTGGATCTGCTCCCTCTGCTCCTTGATCGCCTCCAACTCCTTCGCCATCTTGTTTGCCTCATCCATCCTCCTCTTCTTCTCCCTGGTGAGACGCAACTTCCCCTGTAATTTCTTCTCCTCCTCTATTGTTTGACGTCTCAACGGATCCTCTTCCGCCTCCAATTCCTTCACTACTGCTTCCTGCTCCTCCCGGGGAACATACAACATGGCTTCTTCTTCTTCCCCCAGGGATAAGTTTGCCACCCACTCAGAAACTTTCTTCTCTATCCAGGACTCTTCCCTTTTCGTGCCACTGGATTCCCCTTTGTCCCTGGTGCTCCTCCTCCTTTTCCTCTTCTATCTCCTTCTCTTCTACTGCCTTCATTTTCTCTTCCTCCTCCTGCTTCAATCTTTCCATCTCCTACTCCAACTTCTTCCTCTTCGCCGCCTGCTCCTCCTGTAGGGCCAACTTTTTGGCCAGTCTTATCAACTCCATCTTGGCCTCCTTCTCTTTTCTCTCTCTAAGTACAGCGGCGGCTTGCTCTTCCTGAGCCTTTGTGTAAGGGGTGGTACTCTTGCCACTACGTAGGTCAACCATGGTGAAAGGTGTACAATCAAGAATCAGTTCCACTTCTCAACACTTAGATTCTCACCCCTGACTGACTTAACTTAGGACTGACTCAACTAAGGACCACAAAATCTATATAAGATCCTATCAACTATGGTCTCTAGCCTAGACCTAAAACTAAGGCTGTCACTACAGGACTTACTGCTGATCAGGAGGCATTTAAGGAGATCCCCCGTAACTCCTCAGGAATTCTTTAACGTCGCAAACAGGACGACGCGATCAGCAAGTCCTCTCAAGACTTAGACAGCTCATTGTGCAGCCCACAGCTCGGATTTTGGGCCTCCTGTGCCACACTGAGCAGCCCGCCGGTCTGTACCGGTCCTTGGGAGGGTTCGTGTCCTCAGGTCAGTCAAGTTGTCAGACACAGCCTTTAGCCCTACTCAGCCCGTGTGGGTTTGGTCAACAAAGCTCTATGACCGAATACACAGAGTTCCTATCACCTGGACAGAAGAGACTCAATGCAGAAAGAAGAGACAGACAGACTCAGCAAGTACCATGGGGTGAGTGCACATCCATAGGGCGAGGGGATAGGCTGAAGGCTTGGCGAGAATATACCAACTCCAGCTTGGTCAATTTCGTGGTCAACAGCCCCGGTCAA
>BFEA01000439.1:919326-929991 GCA_003427395.1 Chara braunii
CGCACTCCCAACCCGATCTCCTTCCCCCGACTTCCTCCTCCCCACCCAGTCGCGATCTCCTACCCACGTTGCTACGCAATCCCGACCTCCCTCCCACTGCATTCCCCCCCCCGCACCCTGCGCCCAACTGATATTCCCCTCCCCACCCCCCCACCCTATCTAATCCCGAATTCAATTATTACCCTTAACGCACTATTGGATAGCCCACAATAGCTAGGATTGCTCCTCCCTCACTTTATTATTATTTATTTATTTTTCTTTCTTTTGCGAGGATCTGGGTCCTCGGCAGGCCTAAGGGGCCCTGTTGCAAATGTGCCCGACCTAATGAAGGCGGGCCTAACAAATCACGAGAGGCCCCCAGCTGTCAATTTCGTATTTGGGATCCAGGCAGTTGTGACGTGCCAGTTGGTTGAGGAAAACACAGGCCGAGCAGCAAAAACATTCCACGGCCTTCCAGGCCTTCCTGAGTGTGCAGGCCCTGGGCAAGAATCGCAGCCTCATACATGTACAGTTGGGAGGCCCAACCACACGAGGCCCAGCAGCTGCATCGGAGGCACAGCCTCGTGGGGCCTACCGGAAGCTTCTGGGTAGAGGCCCAGGCCGGCCAGGCCGCCAAGGGAGGCAGGCTCTTTCCATATAGGAAAGAGCTTGCTGGCTGGCCAGTCATTCAGCACTTGCATGCTGGCGGCAGAGCTGCTGGAGCAGACGCTCGTAGGCTGCTGCTGGCGCTGAGAGGCAAGGTGCTAGCGCATGCGGTCGTGCAGGAAGCAGGGCGCTGCTGAGGGCAGCGCCAAAGCCCAGCCTCCATAGCTGGATGGGATTGGACTACAGTGAGGCGCAGGGGTGGTCTTCGGGTGTACAGAGGGAAGACGTGGGTGCAAGTCAGGGGAGAGAGAGAAGGATGATGATGATGATGATGATGTGAGGGCACTTACCTGGTATTGGCGATGGTCTGCTATGGTCGACATCTTCAAGTACGTCGTTGGCTGCTGACGTTAACAGTTGCACTGTCAATTAGTAGGCTGGTAGTAGCTGTGTAGGGAGTAGGCTGGGCGCCAAGCGCCAAGTAGGGTGATAGGCCTGGACACATATGTTGGTGATGGCGAGAGCAAGCTTTCATTGACATTGGTTTTCAGTGTTACGATTCTTTGTTGGTGTTATATTGGTGCAATTCTGCTTTCTGGACACTGTGATACTATCTGGGTTTCAATGTGATTGTGCATCCTGGATATTGTCATCTTGTTGTTGCTCATTTTCCTTGCAATTTGGTATCGGAGCTGGTTCGAAGTGCGCTTCATTGATTCTTCGCAATAGCTGATTGGTGCTTCACATGAGGTGTGGGGCAGTGATAAGGCTTGGGCGTTGAATGATAGGAGGGTCGTGTGGGCGCACCGGGAAGCTATGTGGTGACATTAGGGGTGTACGCTTGATGATGAGAGGTCGCTGATGTGGCATTTAAGCCGAGGTGGAACTGCATTCTGCTGTTGGTTGTGCCGAGGCAAAGACCGGTCATCATAAATGCGCATCAGGTTGCCGGTGATAAATTTGTGGTTGGGGGCAGCATTATGAGGTACATTGCTCTCTTCCTTATCTACCATTCTCATTACTTCTTACAGTGAGGAAGTGAGTTCTGTCTTGAGAGTCCTCTCAATGTGAGGTGTTGCGAGCGCTCAACCTTGAGAGTCGACATTCTTCCCGGGCAGCAAGCTGGTGGGAGACGGGCGAAGCCTCTGAAGGGCCCTGGACGAAGCACTCGGGTCACGGTCACCATGCCAACCCGTTGGGACTAGTACACGCATGCTTTGCCGCAAGTCCTTGGTTCTGCTGCTGCACAATAGAGGTCATGCAGGGCATGCCAGCCCTTTGAACAGACGCTTACCAGACCGTCTCTAAATATTTCTGGCGGGTTTCGGTGTTGAACCCTGGCTGTGATTGTCGTCCTGTCTGCGACGTTAAATAATTCCTGAGGACCTTGGGGGCTGTCCTTAAACTGTCTCTTGATCAGCCAGATCAAACCGGAAGTAAGGCTCGTTGCATGCGAGGGTAAACTATGTCTAGGGGCTGGCAGGTTCGGCATAGACTTGGGGCACAGGGGTGGGTTGGATTGCACACCTTTAGACACGCTGCTCAACCAGATGCTCAGGGCGTTGACACAAAGAGACCACTCAAGAAGGATACAGGGAGAGGGGGGATTCCGGTAACTGTTTCGCTGAGTTATTAATTAGGAAAATATTCCATCCAGCATGCATCTCTTCAGGTGACACTATTTTTATTTTTGATTATTTAGTTGTTACGGACTTGACTGACAACTAACAGACAGCTGCAGATAGTTAGTATTCTTTGCTGCGTGCAATCTGTTTCATAGTTATCTAAAAATAGATTTAGTATCCCATGTAGGATCTGACATTAGTTGTTATTGACCACTAAACTGTTTCTCTCCAGGCTGACCAAAAATAGTTGTTAATCATACTCGGTTGGGTGTCATGCTGAGGTAGGGTTCAGTGTGGAATCTAGTTTAGAAGACACTCCATTGTAGCTCATGAGTGAAGCTACTAGTAGTGAGGAGGAGTTAGTGGAAAATCTTAGGGTTACTCGTAGAACTGCTCTCAGTTGACCTTTGACCTTCTTAGAGTTAGGTCCAGGAGAGGAAAGGAGGCTGCGGAGGGAAGCTAGGGAGAGGGCGGCATTGTGGAGGACGAGGGACACTGAGGCCAGCGCGACCGCTAGGAGTATAGCTAGCACAGGTGTAACCATGGCTACCTCCTCTACCATGTCACAGGTCTCTTCTCAGGCCTCTTCGTCAGGACTCAGTCAAAGTACCCAAGGCTCCGTAAGTCAGACTGTTGGTTTCCAAGTCAGCCAGCAGCCCCCGCTCACGCCGGAGGATTATGAGATCCTCAAGTGGAAGCTCTTCATGATGAGTTGCAGCGGCAACTGAGAGAAGTAGAAGAGAGAAGAGAAAGGGCTAGGTTGAGAAAAGTCAGGTTAGGCACTAGGTTGCAGGAGCTAAGAGGGTTAGAAGAACTAGATGAGTCTACATTGAATCCTGTTGATCGGGCGCTGCGTAACTCGCTACTTTGTGTGGCAGAAACGCAGGTAGTTCAGCAGGAACTGTTGGCTGAACTAGTGGGAGGCCAGAAACGACTTCTGGCTGCACTTCAAGGACCTCGTCCAGTCATGAGGCAACCCCAATTCTCTGTAGTTCCCCTTCGGTTGCAGGTCCTTCAATGACGCCATCGCCGATAGGGCCATCCTTTTCGCCTATGTATGGCATGTCTCTCAGGCTTCCGTACCATTGACGACGGTGGCAGCTACAGTGCCATTGTCAAGTCAGGCTCAGGTAAGCACACAGCAACTTGTCTCAGTGGCTATGCATCCACTGCAGAAATCACCTGGGCAGATCCAGCCTACGCAGTGGATGGCAAGATACCCTTGCTGAGTCCGAAGCCCTTCTCTGGCGACAGGAAGAAGGACAAGGATCTGGATACCTAGGTGAGAATTGTGCCTACCCATGTGAGGCACAAGCTCACAAGGCCGGATTAGGAAGTTATCGTTGCTGCCTCCTTTTTAGAGGGATCGGCAGCGCGTTGGTTAAACGGGTTAGTGCAGCAGCAAGGCTATGGTTTGACCTTGGATGCCTGGGCTCAGGACCAAACATTGGAAGACTTCGTACAGACTGTGTACAAGGGGTGGCATGATCCTCAAGGGGCTCAGAAGGCCACTAACGCGATTAACAATCTTTGTGCCAAAAGGTACAAGAATGTATGCGAAGTCATAGACACCGCAGAACGTCTGATTGTAGTACCTGGTGTGCGTTTCAATCCGCAAATACTCCTCACAGATTATTTGAGATATCTGCCCACCGATGTCAAAAATAAACTGGTAGACGAGGCTAACATTGACCAGCATAGCTTCGCATCCTTCAACAAGAAAGCCTTAGATATAGAGGCAAAGCTTGGGTCCGCGAATCAGAGTCAGAGAGATGGTAGGAAGAAGAGACTTCCCCAAGATTGGAAAACGAAGGGTCAACTCATGTTTGTCGACCACGATGGTCAGGCAACTGAGATTGACGACTTCCCAGACTTAAGGGATGCAACAGAGCAGGATGGGGCCAATGAGACTTCGGATGGGGGAGTCGTGGCGCCTATCAAAGAGAAGGTTAGGGGGACCAGGAAGCAGAAGGTAGGCCGGTCTACGGGTTAGGGCGACCAAGGAACACCCGCATGGGTAAAACTTGCTTTAGATTACGAGGTGTGAAGAGACCGAGTTGCTAGGGGCACGTGCATGAATTGTGGCAACTATGGCCACACGTCTAGAACGTGCCGAGGCAAAAAGGTCACAACGAAGGTAGCCTCTCCAACAGTGGCCGGCTTATCTTCAAACCCTGGCAGTGCTTTTGCGAGCACTTCACAGGGAAACACCTCGGGCCAATAGGAGTGTTGGTCGCTCTTACTCGTGCTGAAGTGGTAACGTTCCCTTCCCCACTTCAGGCGTTGGCCAAGGCTAGTGACCCATACATCGCCCCGCAGACACATTCAGACCCACCGACGCTCTGTTCGAGAGATGTGTCCGAGTCCCTAGAAGAGTTACAGTGTGAGTAGTCAGGGATGGACCCTAGAGACTCTTGGGCGATGATCAGTAGAGGTCCTAAGGGTGAACATTTCGTGGTAGAGGTTGATGTAGGTGGCCACAAAGTGGGTGCCTTCGCAGACATAGGCTTTACACAAAATTTCATTAGTTGTTTTTGTGTGGATCGACTTCGCTTAGGGGACCAAGTGCGGCGGCTTAGCAAAACTGTAGCTTCTACGCTAGCCAACAAACACCAAATGTTAGTCAAAAACTTTTTCAAGGACGTGGTCTGTACCTTCTCTTATGGAGGAGGGGAAGTGAGACATAAAATCCCATTCCTTGTTAGTGACGAACTGCCCTTTGACATGTTGCTAGGTATGTACTACCTCGAGGTCGCTCAACCATAGTTTGGTTGGGATAGGAAGGTGTTGGTACACAAGCTGCCAAATGGTAGAACCGTTTTAGACTGCAAAAGTTCAAAGCTAGCAGTCTAGTGGAAAACTACGGCTGCATGTGTGCCTCCTCTTTCTATAACTACTATAAGCAGCATCGCAAAGAGGGCATGTATCTTGTCTTTGTCTCTGAAAAAGGGGAGGCCATAAAATCACCCCCCGAGATAGAATCAATCGCCGCTCAGTATTCAGACCTTTTTGAGCAGCCCACATGTGTGGTAGAAAGGGAGGTGGTCCATGCAATAGAGGTTGTCCCAGATAGTAAGGTGCCTAGAGGACGAATCTATAGGGTGTCTCCTCCGGAGTTGGATGAGCTCTGTCGCCAGCTAAAGGAGCTCACAAAAAAGGGATGGATTCGGCCTCGTACCTCCCCTTACAGCGCTCCAGTTCTATTCGTTCCTAAGAAGGGAGGTACCTTAAGGATGTGCATTGACTATAGGGACCTCAATGCCATCACCGTTAAGAACGCGGAGCCCCTACCCTGCATCGACGACCTACAGGATAGAGTGCAAGGATGCTGGTACTTCACAAAGATACATCTGAAGTTTGGATACCATCAAATTGCCATTAGACCTGAGGACCAACACAAAACCGCGTTTCAGACCAGGTACTGTCTGTACAAGTTTGTGGTGATGCCCTTTGGCCTATGCAATGCCCTTGGGACATTGCAGCACACAATGAATAGGATATTTCATGAGTACTTAGACAAGTTTATCGTCGTGTACCTCAACGATATCCTTATCTTTAGTAAGATTGTAGAAGAGCACGCTGAGCACTTGAAATTAGTGCTAGGTCTCTTAAGACAGCACCAGTACAAAGTAAATTTGGAGAAATGGGAGTTCGGTCGCAGCAAGATTTTGTACTTGGGTCATGAAATCTCTGTGGAAGGGTTGACTTCGGACGATGCCAAAGTGGCCAGCATACGGGACTGGCCCAGACCTCAAATTGTCACTGAGGTCAGATCGTTTTGGGGATGACGGGCTACTATCGTCCGTTTGTTAAAAACTATAGTACTATAGCTTCCCCATTAACAGATCTAACTATCCTCGACACCCCTTAGGAGTGGACAGAAGGGTGTGAGGCAGCCTTCAAGAAATTGAAGTATGCTCTAACACACTATGAAGTCCTCAAACTTTCTGATCCTGAATGGCCATTTGTGGTGACCACAGACGCCAGCCAATATGGCATAGGCGCGGTCCTTGCGAAGAAGGAGGGGAAAAAGTTGAGGCCGATGGAGTATATGAGTAAAAAGATGCCCTCTCAGAAACTGGCCAAATCTACTTATGAGCGTGAGCTCTATGCCTTGTGCAGAGTGTTGGTCCATTGGAGATACTACCTCCCAGGCAGATTCTTCTATGTGAGATCTGACCATGAGACCTTGCGTTGGATCAAGACACAGCCTGTACTCTCTGACCCACTCAAGCGGTGGATTCAAGTGATAGACATGTATGACTATCAACGTGATCCAATTAAGGGAGAGTACAACAAAGATGCGGATGCACTATCACGTCGGGCAGATTATCTGGGTGCGCTAGTAACTGAATTTGGCATATCTGATGATCTAACTCGATCTTTGGTGGAGGCCTATCAACAAGATCCAATTATGTCTGAGATCATTCGTAAATTTTAAGAGGGAGATAAATTGACTTCTGACGAATTAACGATGATAGATGGCTTGCTGTTTCTTGAGAAGGGAGTGAATAAAAGACTCGGTGTTCCAGATAGTGAGTCTTTGCGTAGTTTATTTTTAGGGGAATGTCATGATGCAACTGACCCTTTTGGCTATAAAAAGACATCAGCTAACCTAATGCGGAGACTTTGGTGGTCCACTACGATGAAAGATGCAAAAAGGTACGTTGAGACTTGCTAGGTTTGCCAACGGTACAAACCTAGGACTCAGGCTCCGCTTGGGCCAATCAAGCCCTTGTCGATTCCTGAAGGTCCTGATCAAAGTGTGTCCATAAACTTCATGGATACTCTTGTGACCAGCAGGAGTGGAAAGAGACGCATCTTTGTTATAGTTGACCGCTTCTCCAAGTATGCCAGACTAATAGCTATGCCAGAGACCGGTAAGACTGATTATGTCATTAGACTATTTATGGAAAACTGGGTACGGGACTTTGGTTTACCTAAGTCCATAGTCAGTGATAGGGATGTTCGCTTTACTAGCGAATTGCAGCAAAACACTGCCCAACAGATGGGTACCAGACTGCAAATCACATCAGGGAATCACCCTGAGTCAAATGGACAGGCGGAACAAATGAACTGAGCAGTGCAGCACTTGCTTAGGCACTACATCAAGCCAAGCCAGGATGACTGGGACGAAAAACTACCTCTCAGTGCCAGCCTGTACAACAACGCTGTACACAGCACTACTGGCATGAATCCCAACCAACTGCATCTTGGTTGGACCCCCTTTTCACCGTTGATTTCCTACTACCTGAGAACCAGGCAACTGCAGCACCAGGCAGCGTAGAATTTGCTGTCAAATACAAACAGATGCTGCAGCAGGCCGTTGAGCACATTAGGAAGTCTTAAGATGCTATGATTGCATCTGAGAACAGACACAAACGGCCAACTTTCAGGTAGGGGACAAGGTCTGGGTAAAGTCATCTGAACTGGGACAGGAAATGGGAATATCTAGAAAACTAATGCCACAGTATTTCGGTCCCTAGGAGATCCTAGACATAGTCGGGGATCAGATGGACGGACCCTCCTATGTGATTCACGTTCCTCCTCATTTACGTACACACCCAGTCTTTCACGCTTCAAAGCTGGCACCTTTCGCAGAAATTGCAGAGTTTCCCTCCAGACGGTCAATGTGGCATACTGCGTAGCCACAGGGGCCTTCAGGGCCCGTCCCGCATTCTCAGCCTAAAAGCCTAGAAAATAGGGCTTACAGGCCCCATGTCGTTTCAGCCTGAAACTGAAAATGAGGGCCTGCAGGCCCTATTTCGTTTTCAGCCTATAACAGGGCTTTTCAGCCTGAAACGGAGGGCCACTTTCGGGCCCTCGTAAGATCGATCTACCCTAAGACTCAGGTACAAAACCAGGGTTTTGGGAACAGGCTATTTCTGGCCTGTTCCCCATGACAGCCTTGAGCAGGAGCTGCAGCAGCAGCCCCTGACTGCCTTCGGCATTGGCAAGAGCAGCCTCCTGGACTGTCTCGCCTGCAGCCAGGAGGTACCCGAGTAGTACATAGGAAGTTCCCATGCACTTCACAGGTAGGTAGTTGGGCAGTAGGCACGAGTAGTCTTCAGGATTCAGCCGCAGCGCTCAGGAGGAGCGCTGGCAGTAGTAGTTAGCGCTAGCAGTAGTCTTCAGCGCTGGGCGCTCATAGCTGTAGTAGTAGTCTTCAGCGCAGGGCGCTAGTAGCTGGTAGTGGTAGCGTTGGAGAGAGATGGCTGGCAGAGGCCAGCGGTACTTACCTGTGGCGCCATAGCTCCAGCTCCATCTTCGAGGTACCTGCATCAAGGCGCCAACTTCACAGGTTAGTACTGGACACAGAGAGAGAGAGAGTTCTTCTTCTTCCTCTTCTAWGTCCACCATCTCTTYTCACCCTCTCACCACCTGACTTCTCAGGATCAGCMGACTACGACAGAGAGAGAGAGAGAGAGTTGTGACTTGAGACTTGACGACATTGGATCCAGACTCGACATTTGGGATTCAGACATTTTGACGAGGGACTATTTGGGCCTGTGCTGAAGACTTGGTGTTGACGACATTCCCATCTTCCCCTCCTCTTCGTCTAACCCCCTTCTTCTTCGTCTGTGTATGGTTGGGGCTGGCGCAGTCTTCCTGTGTGAAGTGCCAGACCCCTTTCACACCATGGAACGATGATGATGATGTATGTTCAGGGCTGCATTGCAATATTGATGGTTCAGATCATTGGTATCTAAGTCTTCCGCTACGCTATCTTGTACTTTGTATTGAGAGGTCGGTTCTTGTTCTGGTCTGCACCGTTACAGTATGCGACAGTCAATGCTGCCCCCAACCATGGATGGTGAAGTCGACATCGATGGAATCGTGGAGCATAGATTGATGCCAATGCCTAAACCGCCGGGCAGAGGACGCCCTCCTCAGCTGAGAACACAATACTGTGTCAGATTCAGACATCATCTGGATCCCAAGGAAGATCGGTGGTTCACCAGAGAAGAACTCATGAGAACAGCACCTCAAGTTATCGCAGGCTACGAAAGAGAATTTAAGGGGAAGATGCCTGCAGATTAGAAGACTTCTTAGAGGACTATCGAAGAAAAGGAGGAGGGAATGCGAGTATCTGGGTCCTCGGCAGGCCTAAGGGGCCCTGTTGCAAATGTGCCCGCCCTAAGTGAAGGCGGGCCTAACAAATCACGAGAGGCCCTCAGCTGCCAATTCCGTATTTGGGGTCCAGGCAGTTGTGACGCGCCAGTTGGTTGAGGAAAACACAGGCCGAGCACTAAAAACATTCCACGGCCTTCTAGGCCTTTCTGAGTGTGCAGGCCCTGGGCAAGAATCGCAGCCTCATACACGTACAGTTGGGAGGCCCAAACGAACGAGGCCCAGCCGCTGCATCGGAGGCACAGCCTCCTGGGGCCTACCGGAAGCTTCTGGGCAGAGGCCCAGGCCAGCCAGGCCGCCAAGGGAGGCAGGCTCTTTCCATATAGGAAAGAGCTCTTTGGCTGGCCAGTCATTCAGCACTTGCATGCTGGCGGCAGCACTGCTGGAGCGGACACTCGTAGGCTGCTGCTGGCGCTGAGAGGCAAGGTGCTAGCGCGTGCGGTCGTGCAGGAAGCAGGGCGCTGCTGAGGGCAGCGCCATAGCGCAGCCTGCATAGCTGGATGGGCTTGGACTACAGTGGGGTGCAGGGGTGGTCTTCGGGTGTACAGAGGGAAGATGTGGGTGTAAGTCAGGGGAGAGAGAGAAGGATGACGATGATGATGATGTGATGGCACATACCTGGTATTGGCGATGGTCTGCTATGGGCGACATCTTCAAGTACTTCGTTGGCTGCTGATGTCAACAGTTGCATTGTCAATTAGTAGGCTGGTAGTAGCTGTGTAGGGAGAGGCTGGGCGCCAAGCGCCAAGTAGGCAGATAGGCCTGGACACATATGTTGGTGATGGGGAGAGCAAGCTCTCATTGACATTGGTTTTCAGTGTTATGATTCTTCATTGGTGTTATATTGGTGCAATTCTGCTTTCTGGACACTGTGATACTATCTGGGTTTCAATGTGATTGTGCATCCTGGATATTGTCATCTCGTTGTTGCTCATTTTCCTTGCACTTACTTTTCCGATAAAAAACTCAAATCTCAGTTAATTTTTTCAAACCTTATTTGGAATTAGTTTGGAATTTGCAAAATAATTTCTTTTTTTCTGATTTTCAAAGACTCAAACTTTTTGCTTCTTTTTCAAAATTTCGTTCTCAATATTCGAAAATAAATTCAATTAATTCTTTTTCGTAATTTTTGTCATTTGAAAATATTTTAGAATTAAATTCAATTAATTAAATTCTTTTTTGACATTTCCTTTTCAAATTTCGAAAATACTTTTAATCTAGGCTACCAGCCGGGCTGCTCGGGTCACCCTATTTTCCTGGGCGGCCCGGCCGTGCAAGGACCAGGGAAGGTCCCAGCCAAAAAAAAAAAAAAAAAAAAAAAAAA
>BFEA01000439.1:952431-965457 GCA_003427395.1 Chara braunii
TTGCCTCGAGTCAGCGAATGATCTCAGACATAAACGAATCCTCACGATAGGCTTCCACCAAAGAGCGAGTTACATCGTCCGCAAACCCGAACTCAGTAATCAGTGCACTAGAGAAATCAGGCCTACGTGATAAGGCATCAACAACTTTATTGTACTCCCCCTTCAGATACTGGGGTTCGAAGTCATACTGTTCAATGACTTCGATCCAACGCTTCAAGGCATCAGAAAGTACTGGCTGGGTTCTCATCCACTTCAGGGTCTGATGATCAGTCTTGACAATGAAGAACCTCACAAGGCATCAGAAAGTATTGGCAGGTAATGTCTCCAATGGGTCAGTGCCTTGAAAATCGCGTAGAGCGCTTTCTCATAAGTGGACTTAGCCAACTTTTGAGACCGCATCTTTTTGGACATTTACTTGACTGGCCCGCATCTTTTTGGACATTTACTTGACTGGCCTCAACTTTGGCCCCTCCTGCTGCTCGAGCACGACACCAATGCCGTATTGGCTGGCATCCGTGGTTACTATGAACCGCTTGTCAGGATCAGGAAGTTTTAAGACCTCATGGTGTGTCAATGCATGCTTCAGATGTCTAAAAGCAGCCTCACACCTTTCTGTCCACTCCCACGGGGTGTCAAGACGAGTTAGGTTAGTCAAAGGGGCGGCCACTATACTATAGTTCTTAACAAAGTTACGGTGGTAGCAAGTCATTCCTAAGAAAGACCTCATCTCAGTCACAGACTAAGGACGTGGCCAGTTACGAATGTTGGCCACCTTCGCGTCATCGGGCTTCAAACCCTCCTCGGAAATCTCATGACCCAAGTACAAGATCCGGGTGCGACCAAACTCGCATTTCTTCCCATTGATCTTGAACTTGTGTTGCCGAAGGAGACTGAGGACTTTGTCTAAGTGCGCAACATGCTCCTCGACAGTTCTACTAAAAATAAGTATGTCATCGAGGTACACGGTGACAAACTTATCCAAGTAGTCATGAAAGATCCGATTCATAGCGTGCTGAAAGGTGCCAGGAGCATTGCAGAGGCCAAAAGGCATCACCACAAACTCGTACAGACCGTACCTGGTTTTAAATGCGGTGTGTTGATCCTCAGGCCAGAATGCATATTTGATGGTACCCGGACTTCAGATCTATCTTACTGAAGTACCGGCACCCTTGCACTCTATCTAACAATTCATCGATGCGCGGTAGGGGCTCTTGGTTCTTGACAGTGATGGCATTGAGGCCCCTATAGTCAATGCACATCCTCAAGGTCCCCCCCTTCTTTGGTACAAACAAGACTGGAGATCCGTAAGGGAAGACACTCGGCCAGATCCAACCCTTCTCTACGAGTTCCTTGAGTTGCCCCTGAAGCTCATCAAGCTCGCCAGGAGACATCCGATAGATCCTACCCTTCGGGATGCTAGACCCTGGGATAATCTCTATTGCGTGGATGACCTCCCTCTCAACATCCCCTTTCGACTCTTCAAATAGATCAGGGTATTTAGCAACTACTCCGTCTATCTCCGGTGACATTTTCACCAGCTCGTTCGCTGCAGAGACATAGACTAGATACATACCCTCCTCTTGATTTTGCTTATAATAGTTACAGAACGCGGCCGCTCACATGCATCCGCAGGACTCAATCAGACTACTAGCTTTGAACTTACGTAATCTGGCGGTCCCTCCACCTGGCAAAGTGTGCTTGACCACTTTTCGGTCCTAGTCAAACTGGGGCTGTGCAACAGAGAGGTAGTACATACCTAACAAGATATCCATAAGGAGATCATCGCGCACTAGGAACGAAACGCGATGTCTCAGTTCCCCTCCCGCGTACGGAAAACAATACTCAATGTTCTGAAGGTAGTCGTGGACTACCATGTGTTGTTTGTTGGCACAGGTCGACTTCACAAGTCTACTCCATAGGTCGACTCAGGCGCTGCACTTGCCCCTGTAAGTGCAGCCTCTCAACGCACGTGCGACTAATGAAGTTCCTAGTCGAGCAAGTGTCATAATAGGCCCCGGCCTTACGGTCGTCGATGACTACCTCGCCGACAAACATCTCACTCCTAGGGGCTTTTGCCAATGCTGCCCAAGAAGCTAGCGGGTCTGATTTGGACCACTCCTCCTCTAGCTCCTCTTAAGGACTCAAACACATTCATCAAACAGACGCTCGATGGGTCTGAATGTGTTTGTGGGACGACGATGGAGTCAGTAGCGTGGGCCATCTCTGGAGATGGTGAGGGTGTGTCCACCACCTCGACCCTAGCAGGAACAACTACTATTCCTACTGGCCCGACGCGTTTCCCGGAGCAGTGCCAGAACTGCTGGCCACATTGCTACCAACGGGAGTGGAGGATCCCAACGCCTGCCCCATCGTAGGCGGGATATACCCGGTCACCTTCTTATTACGACACTTGAACTGATTGTGGCCATATTGGCCACAACGAATGCAAGCTTGCCAGCTGTGCCGGTCTCTCCACACGTCCTCAGTTAGACCCGCTTTCTCCCATGGAGGAGCGTTGGGGTCAACTTGACTCCTAGACCGGGAGCCTCCACGGCGTTTGGACTGAGGCAGCGACTACTCCACCCCCTGAAGCCTCTACGCTTTCTACCTCTGAACCCACTCCCGCCTGGAAATCATCATCCAACTCAATGGTAGAACCATCGTTGTCAACGAACATAATGCGCCCCTTTGCTTTCCGGTTGGGAGGCAGTGACTTTTTCCTACCATCCGTCGTGGGTGTCTGTCCATGCCCTATCTTTGCCTCCAGGTCTAGGGCCTTCTTGCTAAACGAGGGGAAGTTGCGCATGTTGATGTTGGCCTCACCTGCCAACTGATGCCTGAGAGGCATAGGAAAACATCTCAGGTAGGAGGTGAGTAAAACCAAGGGGTCATAGCGCACTCCAGGGACACAGATCAGACGCTATACTGCGTTGGTGGCCTCTCTTACTGACTTAAAATGCTCGTTGTGCAAAGTCAGCATCGCGTCAATGGCCTTTTGAGCCTCCTGAGGATCATGCCACCTGTCTTCACCATCTTGAGGAAGTCCTCTAGTTTTTGGTTGATTGCCCAAGCGCGGAAGTCGTGACCGTATCCCTGCAACTGCACTAAACCACTCAACCATCTTGCTGCACTCCCCTCTAGATAGGAGGCAGCCACAAGCACTTCCTCGTGTGGCAAGGTAAGTTTACACTTGACATAGACTGGCACTGACCTCAACCATGTGTCAAGGTCTTCGCCCCTCTTATCCCCTGTGAAGGGTTTTGGAGCAGCGATGACCGTCTTTGGAACCCACCGACTTTGTCCCGGTACCTGTACCATTCCCGGCTGTGGACCCAGAGGCGCAGGCTGCTGCACTAGCTGCTGCTGGGGCTGTGTACCGTGCGGTTGTGCAGACTGCGAGACAACAGGCTGCCTGCTCACGGCAACCTGCGATGGAGGTTGGGAAAACACTGTCTGTACAGGAATCTGTACACTAGGACCTGCTGAGAACTCGCCTGTTAAAGGCATACCCAGGGAAACGGGTTGTTCCGATGCTGGAGCTGTATATGGGGATACCCTAGTCACCGGGGGGACAAAAGGAGGAGGATGTACAATGGGCCAGACACCGGGCCCGGACGACGATGGTGCCGCTTGCGCTCACCCGACCAACACGGCCAGACTCTGCTGGATGTCCTGTAAGATCGTCGTCTGGTGATCTTGCATCTCTACCACACCTAGCAAGACCGCCCTTAGGGTCCTCACATCATCATCCAACTCTGGTGGGTCCATCTCCTCTACCTCGCTAATATCCGCTTGTCTCCGCTGCATCCTGGCTCTTCTTCTAATCATTCTTTCCTTCCCTGACTTAATCTCTCCCAAAGCCTGCTGTAGTTGTGCCTCGCGATCAGCAGCTCACTGTATGGCGACCTCTTCGGGAGTCATCACTAATGGTTGGCTTGCCATCACGCCAGTGGACTGACTCTGGGTCTGTGCGGCCGTCGACCCTACAGACCCTGAACTGCTAGCCTGAGAGCTTTGCTGCGCACCAGTAGCTATGGCTGTTGAAGTAGCGGCCTCACTCACGAATGCCCTGCTTGCCTCTGCTGCCGTAGCCCTCCGCTGCTGCTGCTGTCTCTCTCTCTGCTTACAGAACAAGTATCTGTCGCCCTCTGGTCCTAACACCAAGTGGGCTATCGGGCGTCTTGCCGATCGCAAGATCCTATCGTCCGGTTTTGGGACCTCCCTGTCACTCATAAGCTACAACACTGTACTCTGCCCGCACTAGGACACTCTCGATGCCTACCGCAGCATGATGTACATACCGATTTTAAATAATTGGTGGTTGTGTCAGAGACTAAACATTTGGGTCCAACAGGTAAGTTCAGATTCCTACAAACAAAACTACTTTGACTTTGACTAGTTCGCAAACAGAAAGCACAATGGGGATTTGCGTTTCAGAACCTACAAAGACTTCAGGGCGTTTGGACCGACCAAGGCAAATTACGCTACGGTTGCAAATACGATCCTTCGTATTTCCAGAAATTCGAATAACCTAGGGGTAACCTTCCTTAATGTGCTTATGTTGATTGAGGAGTTAGTGAAGCTCGAATACCCTTGCAGGGTGGTGGCCGCGGGACTTGAATGGATGGGTAGGAGCTGTCTCTTATACACATCTAGATGTGTATAAGAGACAGCCCTACCACCTTTTGGAAAAAAATGGTCACTATCGCCCGCGCATGGCTAGGTGAAAAGGAGCATTGAGAGCTGAATACGGGAAGATAGTGAAGGTGACAGACAATTGGATGCTGGTGGCTTGGAGATTCTGAGTAAACTACTGCACGTGACACTGAGGCAGTAAGGCCAAAACGTGAAGAAAGGCAGGAACAGGATCCGCCGAAAGTAGGTGACTTAAGAGTTTATGTTTTCGATGAGCCCGGACGAGATACCGAAAAGGAGGTGAAGTTTAAAAAGGGTCCAAACATGACTGAGGGACCGTGTGAAGCGGGAAGTTACTGCCAAACGTGGCATTCGGATCAATGAATGTGGACTAGGACGGGCACTCCTGAGCTGGGCGTGAAGGCCGGAGTACAGACCAGTGTGGTCTGCGAATTCCCGCCTTAGAACACAGTCCGAGCGAGTAGGGTCAGAAAAAGAGTATAAATAAAGTATGAAGAGTAGAATGATCCTCAACTTGAGTGACGTATGAGTGGAAGGGTTGAGAATCCCTGATGGTGTTATGTCAGGGTGGAAGGTGAAGGAGTTGGTGACGTCATGATAATAAAGCGCACATCATCTTCTTCTTGATGAATTTTCGTGTTTATCATATTCTGATTACATACAACCTCAGGTTTGACGTCGCCATGGCTTGGGAACGAGCCTGAGGTGCCGAATCTCACGTGTGGGATCGTGCGTACGGGTTTTCATTTATGTTTCACTTATGTTTCACTTATGTTTTCATTTACATTTCATTTATGTTTCCTTTATGTTTCCTTTATGTTTCTTCACGTTTCTTCATGTTTTTTGGGGTTTTTATGTTGTCATATTCGGCGATTGGGCTCATTATTATAAAATTTTCCCAATTGGAAACGATTGTCCTGTCTTGATCAGTATTAGTTCCGTCACCGGGTTTTATCGCTCGTACGGAAGGATCTGGTGCGAAGTCACCTTTGTGTTGGTGTTGCAAGTAGTTGGGTGGTGGTGATCGTCCACTGAAGTGTCGCCGTGTCGGTGGGTCGTGCATGACAAGTACGACGGGAGAAGTGACAATTATGTTTGTAGCGCGCGCAACGGTATGAACGGGTGAGTGAGGAAGTCGGAAGCGGTGTGTTTTACACTCGTGTATCGGGGAAATATGCGTAGTGCTGCTCGAGAGGGTGGAGTATAACAGAAAGAAAAGACGTGTGAAGTGGGAATTTGCGAGCAAGTTGAGTGATTGATGCTTAGGGCATCGAGTTGGGTGATTGATACGAGGAACAGGGACCGGAAGGTTGCGTAGAGTGTTGGGATTGGCGAAGTACTGTTGGTGCTATAGTTGCTCAGACGTATGTACGGGCGGAATAGGAGAGGGGTATCGCGGAGGGGACGCTGGTCCAACTGTGGGCCGTATTGGTCCAACATGAGTGGCGGTAATGGTCAAGCGAGTGGGCAGTACAACCCACCACCACCTGGAGTGTATGGGCCAGGTGCGCAGCATCCGATGGTGATGAATCAAGCGGTTGCGCCATCCTCAAACTTGGGAGCTGGAAGTAGCGGAGCTGCCTATCAAGCGCAGCAACCAGTTGGACCCTGGAATGCGCAGGCATGGCTAGGACCCTAGCAGATGGCAGGGCCATGGATGATGCCCCCTGGGCAACCAATGCCGATTGTACAAGCCGCTCAACCGATAGTGGCGCGACCGCCCGCTGTAGTGCATCCTCAAGCCATGCCGGCAGTACCGCCGGCGAGCAATTATCAGCACCAGCAAGCAAGTAATCAGTATGGCTCGTCCGCTGGTGAGAACCCGTCTTCGAATTCGGGGAAAGGGCCGGCTGCGAATGCGTTTCCCGGGCCGGGGAACCGTGCCTATTTCACCAAGGAATACATGGACATACTAGAAGACATAAAGTCGACGAAGGTGCTGGAGGAGGCGAAGAGGAGGATTGCTAGTAACAGGTGAAGTGTGGGGATCCATATCGCTGGGATCTTCGATGAGAGCCGCATATCTGAGGGGCGTACCGGTGACAAGAGCGAGGAGATGAAGGCGTGGGTTTCTTCAACTCTGGGGGACTCGTTAAAACTGATTACTAAGAAATTAGAGGAAGTGGATGCGAAAGCGGAGGTTACGGCCGCAGAAAAGGAAGAGCTTGCGAGGTTACAAATGGAGAAGGTGGCATTGGAAAAAGTTGTTCTTAATAGGGGAAAGGAGACGAGTAGTGAGAAGCGAAAGCGGGCCATGGCTGCGCCGGTAGCTCTGGCTGTTGCCGCTGCTGCAGTTACCCCGAAGACAATTGTTGCGAAGACACGGTCGCGGGGAAGTTCTAAATCAAGGACACGAAGAGTGGAGATCTCGTCCGACGACGAATGTGAGGTTGATGGTGTTAGAGAGAACCTGGCGCTAAAAATGGAGAAGAGTAGTGATCTATCGGAAGTGAAGAAGCTGTTGTCCGAGCTCGTTCAAGGCCTCGCGGATCAGAAGGGTAAGCAGCGCGCCATGACCCCAGAGACTGGGCGTGAGCCGGAGCCTGAGCCCGAAGATCCTGAAGACATTGATCTTGCGCAGAAGTTCCAAAGCGAGGAGGCAGAAGCAGATGAGGACGGCCTCGCCGCGTATATGAAGATGAGGCAGGATTTCTATATGTCCCTGCACTTTTCGCGAGTGCAGGAGCTCTGTAAGCAGAAGGGGGTACATTATGTTCGTAAGGATACAGGCTCTTGGGAAGTTGCGTGCGTAGACTTGCAGGAATATGTGGATCAGCTGAAGAATGTAGCCTCGAAGATCACTGTCGAGCCGTCACGGAACCAAGATAATGCAGATCTGAGTGATGCCGCTGATTAGCAGCATGGTAGCTTGTGCTCCTTGAGAAGGGCGGTGAACAGGATCGTTAAGCTGAAGGACTGTTTGGATGGCACCTGGACTCCTGTACTAGACCAGATTCATATATTGATCATCCTATTGGCCTGCGTGCAGGGGGATATTGCGTGGGGTAAGGCGTATGTACGGTTCTGGCTGCGGATGTCCCAGCCGGAGTGGAACTGTCTGTTGAATGGTGGTTGTTGTGTCTATACTATTATGTCCTTGAGTTATAAGCTTGTCTATGTGGGTAAGACGGTACGATCGCTAAAAGAGAGGTGGCGGGAGCAGTGTCGTGCTGCAGCAGGTAGTAGTAAACAGTGCGTACACACATGGTTGAAAAAAGCTGGATTGCAACATTATGTTCCTATTCCGGTCTGGTTCGGGGAACAACGTGCTATTGAACGGATGGAGACTAAGATTATTAAGAGTCATAACCCTGGGCTTAATTCGAAAGGACGTGGGCGGAGAAAAAAGCCACGCAATAGTCGGGGTGGAAGGCGGGCTGTTGGATGTAGGATGTCTCCTAGTGATGTTACCGAACCCCTATTCTTTGACTGTGCTGCTGTTAACGCGAGGCAGGAACCGGACTTAGATTTCTTAAACTTCTAGGAAAAAGTAAAATTAAGGGTGCGACCTTGATTTCTAATAACGCCGGTGGCCAATGGGTAAAAGCATGGAGGTTGGTCAAACTGCTGTTTGGTGCATCTAAGATTGAGCTCAATGGGAAAAAGTTGTTGCTTAGGGATAAAAAGGGCTTGATTGAGGGGGGTGGGAGTTGGTCGGTTACTGGATTGTGCATAACTAAGACCAGGACTGAGCAGGATAGGGCGAAACTTATCGCTCTGCTCCGAGCACCCTGGAAAAGAAAGGAGTTGTATGTACACTCTTTGGAAGAGCTAATTAAACTGAACAGTAGCGTAAAGACCATAGGTCAGAAGAGGGCCGACAAATTCTAAGGGGAATTCTTACTGGGTATGTAAGAGAAGGTTTGGTATTAATCCAAGGATGAACATCACGGTAAAATTGCTGACATCACTGTGGATGAGAGGAAAGTGGAGGTGTCTGTTAAGAATTGGATAAAAGAGAAAGTGTCACCGACATCTCTTGCTGACTTATGCAGGAAGGATGAGGACCGTGTGGCTGAAAGCCCGCTTGGTCGGTGACCTTCTGCATAATCAGAAATCTTTTGCGCAGGCACGGGTTTTTGAGTGTGCATGCACTGGTTTCAACTTGCTTAGACAAAATGGGCATGTCGCGGTCAAATTGAGTGAAGTTGGCGATATTCACCCTTTTTTATTTAATGCAAAAAACGTTCCTTTTCTTGGATCTTCTGCCAGTAAGGGGATGGTAAGGCGAGCCTGTAATGATGCATTGGATGGCCTACGGGTCGCAGGCATAGTATCTGAGGAAGTGCGGGTTGACTGGTTGGCTGTTGCACGACTTGGAGAGACCCGGCACGCTGAGTGTGTTCTCAACGAATATGTGATCAGAGTGGGGCAAGCACTTGAAGGTCTGGTCCTGTCCCCACTGGATCGGAAAACAAGTGAGACATGGGTGGAGTGTCCAATCCTCTATGAGGAAGGGCTAAGTAAGATGTACCTGTGTAATGAGAGCAGGTTCCAAATGCACCGGATGAAGTTGTGGGAAAATGCAGAGATAAATACAAAAAGGTCGGGGTTGATAAAGTAGCCACCTGGGATCAGCTAGGTGAGCTGCAGTTTGCCTATGTTATCTCCAAAGAGAAGGACAAGCTAAAAAAACGTTTAATTGTCCCATCTTTCGCTAGTCCGTTCCGCGCAGCATCGGGACTACTCTCGATTGCGTTGAATGGATTGATCAAGCGGATAAAGGTACCACACTTCAATGTTCGCACCATTGGTGACCTCAAGAGTGAGATCGACAGGATTAACGAACTTACTGCTACGACGGGTTTGGACTTCGAAGTCCGCACTTATGACATTAAGGAGATGTTTACGCAACTGCCGCACGAGAAAATTAGCAAAGTGGTGCAATGGATGGTTGACGTATTTCAGAAGAAGGGGCTGAAATGGATTCGGGTGAACACCTGTAAGAATCTAGTGACGTTTGGAAAATCACATGGTGAAGCAGGCGGGAAGTCGGTTAGACTAAGTAAACTGGTTGCTTTAACTGACTTCCAGCTAGAAAATACTTTTTTTCGGGTCTGCGGAACGGTTCTGAGGCAGAAGCGGGGCATACCGATGAGTGGAAGGGCTAGCCCCCCGTTGGCCTGTGTGATGTGTATGTTATCTGAATACAAGCTCCTGATCTCATTAGGTGCAGATGCTAGGTTTATCACCGGGAAAAGGTACATTGATGACCTGCTGGTTGTATCTTTTTTCGACAAGCGCGACCCCGAAGGTGTCAATAAGGCAAGAGAACGTTTTGACCGGGTGACACAGGGCTATCCGAAGGGGCTACAACTTGAAAGAACTGACACAGGGAATGGGGTGTTGGATTTTTTGGAGTCCAGATTGCTTGTGGGGAATAAACCCATGAGCATGATAATGGCGCATAAGTTAAGAATTCGGACTCAATTTGGGGGTCTAGGGATTTGCGTTTCAGAACCTACAAAGACTTCTACGGTTGCAAATACGATCCTTCGTATTTCCATAAATTCGAATAACCTAGGGGTAACCTTCCTTAATGTTGTCTCTTATACACATCTAGATGTGTATAAGAGACAGACCTAGGGGTAACCTTCCTTAATGTGCTCACGCTGATTGAGGAGTTAGTGAAGCTCGAATACCCTGGCAGAGTGGTGGTCGTGGGACTTGAATGGATGGGTAGGAGAGATCCCCTACCACCTTTTGGAAAAAAATGGTCACTATCGCCCGMRCATGGCTAGGTGAAAAGGAGCATTGAGCGCTGAATACGGGAAGATAGCGAAGGTGACAGACAATCGGATGTTGGTGGCTTGGAGATTTTGAGTAAACTACTGCACGTGACACTGAGGCAGTAAAGCCAAAACGTGAAGAAAGGTGGGAACAGGATCCGCCGAAAGTAGGTGACGTAAGAGTTTATTTTTTCGATGAACCCGGACGAAATACCGGAAAGGAGGTGAAGTTTAAAAAGGGTCCAAACATGACTGAGGGACCAGTTGAAGCGGGAAGTTACTGCCAAACGTGGCATTCATATCAATGAATGTGGACTAGGACAGACACTACTGAGTTGGGCGTGAAGGCCGGAGTACAGGCCAATGTGGTCTGCGAATTCCCGCCTTAGAACGCAGTCCGAGCGAGTAGGGTCGGAAAAAGAGTATAAATAACGTAGGAAGAGTAGAATGGTCCTCAACTTGAGTGACGTATGAGTGGAAGGGTTGAGAATCCCTGATGGTGTTATGTCAGGGTGGGCGGTGAAGGAGTTGGTGACATCATGATAATAAAGCTCACATCATCTTCTTCTTGATGAATTTTCGTGTTTATCATATTCTGAGAATCGTTTGTTGGGTCTGTTTGCAGAATGGAATCTTGCCCAAACTTATCACCTGGAATCTACGCCTCCCTTAGTTCTTCCTGAACGTCTCTTGTCGTCAACGTCCTTGAGCAATTCAAAATAGCGTGCGTGTCCGAAGGTGTGCACACGGCCCACCCCTGTGGCCCAAGTCTTGCTGAGCTGGCCAGTCCTGCATCGTATTTATCCTCGTGTGCAGCGAGCCTTACACCAACCGATTGGCTGATCAGGAGGCGTTTTTATGGACGGCCCCCGAAGTCCTCAGGAATTATTTAAAGCCGCAAACAGGACGACGATCACAGCTAATGGAAGGTCCCCGCCGGTACTTATTTATAGACGTCCGGTCTCGTCTTCCCCATAGGGCTGGCCTGCCCCTCAGAACCCCTTTATAGCGCAGCGACCAGACAAAGGACAAAGCAGCAAAGCATGCGTGCTCTACTCCCGGTGGGTTGGCATGGTGACCGTGACCCAGTGCTTCGTCCAGGGCCCTTCAGATAGCACTGCCCTCTCCTTTCAGATGCTCCACGTGAAGACTGACGACTCTCAAGGTTGAGCGGACACGACTCCTCACATGTGAGGACTCTCAAGATAGAACACACATCCTCACGGTAAGGAGTGTCGAAGAGGGTAGATAAGGTTAGGTGCAACGTACCTCAAAATAGCTGCCCCCAACCACAGATATTCTCACCAGATGACCCGATGTTGATTGTGATGACCAATCGCTGCTTCGGCACAACCAGCATTGCACCACCGTTCCACCTCAGCATCAATCACACATCGGATAGTTCTCATCACACTGCGAACACCCAATATTCACCACTTAGTAGCCTTCCTGGCGATCCCCTCACCTCCTGGGTTGCCTCACTTGTTTCCACCCTCCTCACTACACACCTCCCACGGCCGCTCGCCCAGCAGACCGCGTGTATGTACCGCAAAGGCAGAAGACAAGCGCGAGATGAGCGCACCGTACCACAGCTCTGATACCAAATTGCAAGGAAAATGAGCGATAGCGAACTTCAGAAACCAAACAGCATCATGCACGTGAGACCAGATAGTCGTGACCTCGAACCAATAGCAGAATTGCATCACGAGTTTCACCAAATAAGAGCACAGCAAAAGCTCATAATTGACAATGCTGGAACAGTCTCATCATCATCAACGAAGAACCAATGTCGATATCCTATCTGGCGCTCGGCGCCCAGACTAAAGATGGCAGATCCTATCTAGCCTAATCTACAATGGCACCGATGACGTCAACAGCTCCCTGAAGTACAAGCAGATCTCGGCCAATGCCGTACGCTTCAAGCACCAGGTATGTCTCTCGTATCACTCACAACCTCGTTCCCCAACTCACAGATGCCACATGCACCCAAGGACCACCATGCGCCCCATCCAGCATACAGCAGCGCAGCTCGGCTCTGGCTGCCTGCTCCTTCCAGCTCGCCCGTGAGCGCATGAGCGCTGGCCAGCGTTAGCGCATGAGCGCTTGCGCAGCATGCAGCCAGTGCCCGAATGCCGAATGTGTGTGCAGGCCCTTTCCTAAATGGAAGTGGCCTGCCTGCCTTGCGTGCAGCCTGGCTGCGCTGGGCCCCTTCCCAGAAGCTTCCGGTAGGCCGAGAGAGGCTGAGCCCCAGACCAAACTGATCAGGCCCAAGGCCTGTGACAGTTACCCATTCCCAACTGGCCGTAGCCTGAGTTGGGTCCATGCTGCGTATCTCGCCCAGGGCCTGAGTCAGATGGATTTGATAAAGGAGGCCAGGGCCTGGCCGCTTTCAAGCAACTGGCGCTGCGCAACTGCCTGACTTTTCCCCCAGTTGCGAAGTAGTCCAAAATAGGCCTCTTGTCGTCTGTCGAGCCTGCCTTCACGGAGGGCGGCCGACACTCTTGCGAATAGGGGCCCAGTAGGGCTTGTGGAGGCTTTGTGCCTCGCAGGATTAATCATCCTTTTTTCAACATCTTTCTTCGGTGTAAAATCCATGGTAACCCCGGACCCGGACACCGGATACTTCCGGACTGTCTTCCGG
>BFEA01000439.1:965887-1018893 GCA_003427395.1 Chara braunii
GGCGCCACGTCGAAACGGCCGCTTTGAACTTGCTCGGGCCTGTGCGAAACCCGCCACCTCAAAAACCTGCAGTGTCTTGTGTCTGGACCTCTAGGCCATGTCCGGTGGGGTGAAAGGGCACTTAAAAATCACCCCGTTATTTTTCGAGGGGCCGCTATGACCCGACAAACGTCCTGGGCTGCCCCATTTTTTTTTTTTTTTTGCCCCAGGGGCCTCCATCCAGACATTGGGACCGGACACCGGACACCGGACTGTCTGGAACCCGGTCCGAACGTCCGGGCGGTTACCATGGTAAAACCCTACCCCGAACGTAAATCCGAATAAATTTAGTCAGAATTTATTTTTCTTCTCGGAATTAATTACTTTTTTTTGAATTTTTTCATTTGAAAATTCCTGAAAAATCCGTTTTCTCTCTCAAAACCTTTTTCGAATTTCTTGAAAAATGCACTCTCGAATTAATTTCGAATAAATTCAATTCCAAATTAATCTATTCAAATTTCAAAATTATTTTTGTTTTGCGAATTTTATTTGGAAATTACCTTCATTGCTAAATCAATTGATGTTTATCTACCCTTTCCCAGCATGTGTTGCTCCCCACGAATAGATTGGAGCATTTGTCCCAAAAAAAAAAGAAAAAGATGTTGTTCTACCCTTGTAAATAGGAACCCCCCTTCCCCCCCCCCCCGGGCATGCCACGCACAACCAGGAACTCTCAACGCGCAGCTGCTGACGCCGCCGCTGCTGCTGCTGCTACCACTGCTGCAGCTGCCTCCACCTCATCTGCTGCTATTACCTCAGCTGCCGCTGCCACCTCATCCGCCGCTACCACCGCTTCCTCCCCCACCATGGCCCAGTCATCCAACATTGATATGTCCGCCATCCATCGCCTGCGAACTCGCAGGCGAACAACCACCAGCATCCACTGCTGCCCCCGATCTCGCGACACTCCTCCACATGATGACATCCATTCACTCATCCATCAGTGACATCAAAGCCTCCGTTGCCGCCATCTCCAGTTGCGTCACTGCCATCAATAGCACCCCCGCCATCACGATCGTCACAACCACCCCACCCCCTACTACAACCACACCAACGTCCTCTACTACCCCGCCGGCAACATCCACACCTCCTCCACCTACCTCCTCGTCCACTCACACCTCCCCCCCGGCCAACACCTCGTCCGCATCCCCTTCCATCTCTGGCACAGCCATCCCACGACCCCCCTCACCACGAATGACCACCACCATTGTTCCCCCACAACCAAAAACACTTGCCACCCCCATCAACTCTTCCCCCCCCCCCTATACACAGATCACTCCCACAGCCCAACCCCTCGGCCCAGCTGTTCCAATACTTCCCTTGTCTGCACTCCTCCCAACCAACCCCACCACCGATTTCACTCGAGTACCATCCTTCTCACCCAAACTTGACTTCAATACCCTAGCCACCACAACACCCTTAACGGGTAACATTCCCCCATCCTTTCGATCAATGGACATCCCCCCCTTCACCGCCCTTCCCCACGAGGACGTCTTCGTCTTCCTCAGCAAACTCTACGACGCCTTTTCACTCCACAACGTCCCTGTCACACACTGGCTTCCTATTGCCAGCACCAGGTTATAGGAAGGTGCCGCTCGTTGGTGGTACATTGAACGAGCTAACCGCCAACAAGCAAACGCGGAACCCCATTCCTTCCTTGAGTGGGCCAACCTCATCACCTGCACATTTCGACCACATAAGACGGTCGATGACTACTTTGAGCAACTCTGTTGCCTTCGACAGAACGGCTCGACCGACTGTTTTGTCCAATACGTCCGTGCACTGCGGCAACACATCCCCCTTGACTACGTCAACGATGCCGCATCCATCTCCCGCTTCGAATGGGGATGCCGCAAGGACCTCGCCGCCTCCCTCGTCCACAACCCCCCGATGTCCCGCCCCGATCTCTTCAGCTGTGCCATTCACCTAGACAAACTACTCACCCCGTACAAGGACACACTTACATCCGCCCCACCCCGCCAACGATTCTTTCATAACATTACCGATGAAACCTCTCTCTCCGCCTCCTCGGACAAGTTCTTTGCCCTCAACCCCGACACCCTCTTCGACCCACTAGACACCACATCGCTCTCCTCCGACGAACTCTCCGCCATCCACCTCATGCGGATGGAAAAGAGAGAACACACCAGCCGTCCTCCTATAAACACCCACCTAGCCCGTCTCACGAAACTCAACGCCGGAGAAGAGAACCTACCTCCAAGCAAAGGGTGGTTGTTTCCGGTGCCGACAGTTAGGACATCAACAGGCAAACTGTCCAAATGTCGGGCAGTTCATACGTCAAGCACCCAAATCCACGCCCCCCCGACCCACCGCTTCCACATCTGCCACTCACAGGTCCCTCCTCCACTTGAACACTGTCCCCAGGATCACCACGAACCTGCCTTGGCATCGACAAATAGTTTGTCGGCCATCCCATCGGTGTTCCACCGATGACCCAGTTGGCATCGACAATATGACGCACATCCGACCGAACTATCCGCCTCGTCACAGGCATTGACCAGGGGTTGACCGGCGAAGGTTGACCAAGCGTTGACCAGCTTCGGCCAACGAGCGTTGACCGGTACAGTTGACTAAGCTGGAGTGCGGAGCGAGGAGCAGTATAATCTCTTCAAGCCCTGGCCCTTTCCCTTTTGCCCTGTGGATGTTGCACACTCACCTTGGTACTTGTTGAGAGTCAGTTGTCATCTCTTTTTGCATCGAGTCACTTCTGTCCAGGTCGATAGGTTATGTGTATGTGGTCAGATAGGGGCTGTGAGCCAGTGTCTGCACGAGACTTAGTAGGGGTTGAGGTGTATCTGACGCTATACGACCTGGGAAAACACCCCAAGGACCGGTACAGACCGGCAAGTTGCTCTGGGTGGTAAAGTATACCCGAACTCCGAGCTGCAGAGCGAGTGTTCAGCTTGTCTAAGTCTTGAGAGGACTTTGGCTGTGATCGTCGTGACGTGAAATAATTCTTGAGGAGTTATGGGGGATCTCCTTAAATGTCTGCTGATCAGCCAATAGTCTTGTAGTGACAGACTAATGTAGCTTAGGCTAGAATCGAGTAGTTGACATAGTCGATTTGAAGCGGAGGCCAGGTGGGTTTCAGTGACTATGGTTGCGAGCGCATCCGTCGGCAGTTGAAAGATTGGTGATTGTGGTTGCAAAAGCATCCGACATTTGTGGAAAGACTGGTGACTGTGGTTGCGCTTGCATCTGACGACTATGGAAAGATTGGTGACTGCAATTGCGAAAGCATCAGACGACTGTGGTAACTTGGCTGAGGCAGAAGAGAGGTCTCTATAGTCCTATAGAGAGTCAAAGTCTAGAGGGTTGGTCTACATGTTGAGGAGTGATACCGTCAGTGATTGTGCCCCTATCAACATGGTTACCACCAGGATTGGAACGAGCACTACCCCTTGTCGAAGAAGAAGAGGCTTTGGTCCGGAGAAAGGGGGAAGCAAGTTCCAGCATGGCTCCACCAGAAGAGGTGGAGAAGGCAGTAAGAGAATGGGTAGCGAACTTATCACTGGGGGAAGATAAAGAGGCAGAGCTACCGATTCCCCAAACAGAGAGGGATGCAGTAACAAGAGAGTTGGAAAGGGAGAAGGATCCTTTGCGCCGGCAAGCAAGGGAACAAGAAAAACATATGGAGTGGAAGTTGCGCCTAGCACAAGAAAGGACAAGGCGCTTAGAGGTAGCAAAGAGGATGGAAAAGGAGTTAAAAGCGGTGGGGACTAGGATGGGGATGATCAAGGATGAGACAGAGCTAGGAAAGAAGATCGATACCCTATCCCAAAGAGTTGAGTCTATACTGACCGCCCAGAAAGAACAACTGAAACATATTCGTGGCCATGATATCGCGCTCGAGTCCATACGAGTTGTGTTTTGAGATTTTGCGCAAGAAATGATAACCCGTTTAGTTGGGGAGATTCACAGAGCGATAGGAAAGACAAAAAATTTGTACGGGTTCCATAGAGGGCGCCAAGGTAGTGGCTCCTAAAGAAAAAGAGCCCAGACCCTGCCGTGAAAAGGTCAAGATCCGGTTTCCAGAGCCATTCAGCAGGAAGAAGGGGGAGGACTTTGACAATTGGGAGGCCAATGTCAAATCGTGTATGTATTTACAAGGTGTAGACCGTGAGGATCATGTCTTAGTAGCCTTTTGGGCTCCTAGAGAGGAAGCAACCAGCTTCGTGTGATCGCCTCCACGTGCAGCTCACTGTGAGAATGACATGGTCCAGTACTTAGTTGCTACCCATCTCTCTGATTTTCTCGCTGCACTGCAAGAACGATTTGCAGAGGCTACTAGTGAAAATAGAGCGTCTGGTAAACTTCAGATTATTCACACGCGGCAATGGAGGAGCGTACACGCTCTAAAGGCCGCCGTGGACGAGCTTATCGCTATGCCAGGACACAAAGTGACTGAGGCCCAGCTCGTACCACGCATTGCCCGAGCAAGTGCAAGGGCACTTCTTTGCTAAAAAGCAACAGTCGGAGACGACATACGATGGCCTTAGCAGCGAGGGTGTCCGCATTTGCTGCCCAAGCTATGACAGTTACCAGTTTCTGGCATAAGGATCTGACAAAAGGGAAAACGTGGAAAGGGCGCACCATCTCTGGCCAGGTCAAGGCCAAAGGTAGTTTGATCTTAACAATGGAGGAAGTCCTGTATACTGACATTGAATGGTAACTAGAAGGACAGGAAGATAGTAGGGTAGACAAGGGGAGTACCTACACTGCTGTCGCGGCCGGAGGGAGGCCGCAAGGAGGAGGAAGAGGCCCAGGCAAGGATGGCTGGGCCTCAGGTGGCCGAGGACAGGGCGGCCAGGGGGTTGGCTGCCATAGGGACCGCCAAGCGCGAGGAAGGGGTCAAGGTCCCCCAATGTCTACGCACACGCACACACACACTGTTGTCGTCAGCAAGCTGGCAGCTATGGCTGCCGTCGTCTTCCTCCTCTAGGTGGTTATGGCCGCTGTTGTCCATTCAGGGTAGATCCTAGTGTGTGTGTATGTGCGAGAGTGAGTGTGAGTGTGTCGGATGGTGGATACAGTGTACGGGTGGGACTTCAGACGGGTGATCAGATGCCATAGCTGCAAGCTGTAACAAGTTGGCTTATACTGAGTTTCTGGCCAAGGGCCGTATATAGAGTTTTCTGTGTGGGCGCTGTGCGCCATCTCACGCTTGTTGCTGATCCTACCTTCTGAAAAATTATTCTGCCATCGACATCTGTATGCATGCATGTTGGAAGTGAAGTTGAAGTCGAGTCTGATTGCAACAACACTGTACGAATGCAATCATGATCTCCACCTGCACGGAAACTTTGGAAGAGTAAGCAATCCGAGTACATGTTACAAACGTGAGAGTCCTCTCTTTTAGGTGGCTGGGACTAAGGGCCTCATCCCACCCTACTTACTGTAAGTAGAAGTGTAAAAGAAACGAGAAAGAAGGGGCCGTAGCGATCGGGCAATGAAAGACAAATCGTACTCCACCGTCCCGCTATCCAAGGAAATTTTACGTAAGTGGCGGCTGGATTTGTTGGGCTAGGACAAACCAGGCCCAACAACGGATCCCCCCCCACAAAAAAAAGTAATGAAAAAATGTGCCATCGTTTTGGGAAGAGAGTAGGGGCAGAGGTCTTTTCCGATTTCGTCCAAAGGAGGCTCCCGTCATTCGCTCCCGGTGGCCACGCCTCGTCACATTTCCACATCCCTCCGTTGCTACCGAAGCCTCCTTCGGTTGTGGAACAAGGTGGGATGCGCAAAAAATAGCAAATTTACTAACTGTACGTAGGGTGGGATGAGGCCCTAAGTGCGCTGCAGGTGGTCATGGGAGACAAGAAAAATGAAGAGTGCAGGGACCGTTAGAGCGGTGGTTTTAGGTCATGCAGGTTGAGGGTGGGTAGGAGTTGAGCTCAGCCAGGCAGGGCGGTCTCAGCAGGGCGGTCTCAGCAGAGTGCACAATGAAAGGGTTCTACCTGGTGGGAGACGTCCCAGTTCCCAGGCCCTCAGGGAACCCACCCCACTGAGGATACCCTATTTGGTAATCATAAGATCCTCTTCCACACACCCCATCACAACCCGACACATAGCAGACTCTGTGTTGATTCCCCAATAGACAACAGGAGAAATCACAGCCTAGGCCTGCACACAACGCTGTCCCGGTTCGTGGCACTCATGCACATGGACACCTCTGCGTCTATTGTACCATTGCTTTGTCCTTTCTTGTGTTTTTCCGCTCATTCAAAAAATGTCTGCCACTGTGTTGCTTTGTCGGAAAGAGTCAGAAAGAGGACTCATCATACAGTACCCTCTGCACTGCCTTCTATGAACTGCAGCAGCAGTATCGTGGTTCGTGTGAGATTCAGTCTGTGTTTCTCCCCGGTGTCATAACAATTCTATAGTGCTGGCTAGACCAACCAATGTGTCTGTGCGGTTTTGCATTATCATTGGCCATGTAACTTGATATGAGTTGATATAACAGCTTAACTGACTTCCCAGCTTCAGTAATATGTGGAGCATTTTACCAGATCCTTTTCCAGCACCAAACCACAGAATGATGAAAACCAGACTATTTCAGGCTCTACCTCCCTTAGCACGTCACCTGATTGTTTACCTGCACCAAACCACGTGATGATGAAAAGGAGACCATTTCATGATCTACATCCCTCCTGCCCCTTTGTGTGTGTGTGTGTGTGTGTGTGTGTGTGTGTGTGTGTGTGTGTGTGTGTGTGTGATGATGTGTGTAAACACACATGAAGTACATCCTCAGCACAGAGAATGTCCATCGTACCGGCACAATGCTTCAGGAGGAAACACGCATCTGAGTGAGTCAAGTCAACAGACAACCCTTAGAGTAGCATTGCAGGTCCACTTGACGTACTCAAGACAGCAAAAAATACAAATACAAGTCTTAGACTGAAAGGCAGACAAACGAGACAAGGCAGCAAGGCACGAAATACAATGAAGCAAGGAACATAGGTTGGAGGGGATGGGGGAGGTGCATGTGCAGACAAAAGGCACAAGCCAGCGAATGAAAATAAAGGCAATTGAACAACAGGCAAACAAAACGGAGCAAGGACCAAAAAACACAAAGTGAAAAAGAGATAAAACTGATGATAGCATGGAAAGGAGCCAGGAGCCAGAACCATAAGGTTCTTTTTTTTTTTCACTTTCTTTTTTATAACTCATGATAGATTGTTGCGTCGGAGTTGCACCGACTCATCAGGAGGCCAAACCCTCGACAATCTGCGGAATACCCGTATTGATGGTTTGGGTCATGAACCCTTTGACCCCTGTTGAAGGCAGACTGTTCCCACAACGGAACACAGCAGCGGGCAGCGACCCAGCAAAGCACCAGGCAACGCTGCAGAGGCAACACGGCTGCTCAACGCCAAAGACTACTTCAAGGAACAGTATGGCAAGCGGACACACAGTGTGGCAGCGCACAGTGAAGCACAATGCATCACCAACAAGGCAGCGACGCACATAGCAACAGGCAACAACTCAGCAAAGCACTAGGCAATGCTGCCGGAGCAACCCAACTGTCCAGAGCTAAAAACTGCTGGAAAAGCGGACAAGCAGCATGACAACTGTGCAGTAAAGCACAAGGCAACCAACCTACAAGGCACGGCGAAATGCAAGCAAAGGACACGGAAGGCACGGCCTGCATACGGGCGGCAAGGCAGTGGAGCAGCGAAATGCAAGGCAGCACCGACAACATGGCCGCACCACACAGCGAACAGAGCAGCATGCCAAGAACATCATTGGTGAACCCCGCAGACTGTTGGTTCCCACCACCCACTGAGCCAGGGAATCAAACTCGATGAACACCCATCATCCCTTGCAAGGCAGACAGACATACTGTACCAAGCGGCCCCCCTATAAGAGAGCTGCAGGTAATACAGACAAGGAATGACCGACTGCTAGGCACTACTTAAAGGTGCTCAGTCGGGCAGCCAAAAGGTACTTGGGAAAAAACTCGGAGAAAAAACAAAGAACATGAGAAAGACAGACAAACATGAAACTGATTGTCTGTTTCTGTCTTCCCCGCCTCTTGGCTTTTTCTCAATTTTCTCTCCACTTCCTGCTCTGCCCTTGCTTCCTCTGCAAAATTGATTGACAACGAATGACAGGGCGGGCGGATAAGCTGTGTACTTGTGTGGCGTTTTGTCTTGTTATGGTTGCTTGACTCTAATGTTGGCTGCAGGAATAAAGATACTAGGTGCCAACACGGACGTAATGAACAGTGATATAATCATCACAGCACTTGATCCGTTTCTGGCTAGAATCGTGAGCAGGATGAAGTTACCCAAGGTAATGAGCAGCATCAACTCTGTCCGATTCTTTTGCTTACTATAGCATTGTCAGTTCTCTGGACAGTGTTCTTATACACCCCAACAAACAGTATGGGGAAGCCTAGGAAACTTTCATGACATCCCTTGTGGAGATCTTTGTGTCTGCCTCCAAGAATTAGTGCCTGACTATCAAGTTGGAGATTTGTGAGAAGTGTAATGACCCGCCAAAAACACAGACTGAGAACACTGCTGATTTCCGGGATTTGCCGCTGGAATGAATGCCTTGCTGAAATTCCTGCATTCTGCTGTGATTTCCATGTCTGTGTGTGTGTGTGCGTGCCTGCTGGTTTGCATGCCTGTCTGAGTACTTGTCGGTTGAGTGTGTGTATGACCCGCAAGGGTACTTGCTGGTTGAAGGACCCCGCAGGGCTGGTACTTACCTGTAGCCGTGACTTTGAGGGTTGCAGGGGGGAAAACACTCAAGTAGCGGGGGTAGGCCCGCAACACTTAGAACAGCGGGGAAAAACACTCAAGTAGCAGGTAGGCCGGTATCACTCAAGTAGTGGTAGGGGTGTCGGTTACTGGAGGCCGAGCAGAAGAAGACAAAAAGGTTGGCATTTTTAGAGGCCCAGTAGCGGTAGGATAGCGGTAGGCCGGTACCAGTCCAAGTAGCCCGGGTCTAGGGCCTGTACGGAGGATAGCAGAGCCTGCAATGATGTTTCCCTCCGAAAGGGAGGAGGTACCGGTTGCTGGGAGGCCGCTTGGCCTAGGAAGTCACCGCCCAGGAGGCCGGTAGGCCGCTATATCTCCAGGAAGAGCAAAGAGCTCTTCCTCATTTGCGGTGCGTAAGGATTGGTGACATGCTGCTGGAGCGCAGCGCTGGTCTGGTGCAGCGCTGCTTGGAGGTGAAGGGCCGCTGGAGCTCAGCCTGGCTATGGCGAGCAGTCCAGCTTGAGGAGGAGGAAGAAGGGGGCATGGTAGGAGAGTGGCGAGGCACTCATCTGGCTATGGTAGACACCATCTTCATCACCTTGTTGGGCGCTGCATCTGGAAGGCCCCAGTTGGGGTAGTGCGGCACCAAGGAAGCTCGAGGCAGAGTCAGGCATGGCGGACCAGCAGCGGCATAGCTGCTTTGTGTTGTCCTTTGGACATCAGCGCAGCACCATAGCTGCTTTGGGTTGTCCTTTGGACGACAGGGCAAGGCCCTCTTTAGTCCGCCATAGCCTATGCATGAGAGAGGAGGCTGAAGGAGGGAAGCCATAGCTATGGTGGAGTGGTTGTTGTTGTTGTTGTTGTTGTTGTTGAGTTGAGTCAGTAGTAAGAGGGAACTTCGGATATTGATTCTGGTTCATCCATTCATTGTTATTATTATTATTGAGAGAAGAATAAGATTGGTGAAGTGAAGGAGGAGGAGGAAGGTGGTGAGAGAAGGGGGAATTGTCATTGGTCTTGCTGGTGCACATCTTCTTCTTCTTCTTCTTCTTCTTCTTCTTCTTCTTCTTCTTCTTCTTCTTCTTCTTCTTCTTCTTTACCTGTCCTCTGGTCTCTAACTCTTTGCAAGTGCTTTCATTTCTTTCGCAATTGGGTGGCATTGTCTTTCATTGTGAATTTGCACTTGGGAAATGACCAGGATCGTAACAGAAGCCACTCAGATTTGCATGCTTAGTGGAAATCCTGTCATCCTGTCTGTTTTGGGGTGTTAAGTTCTTTTTGTCTTTCTTCTCGTGTTTCTGTATGAGGCTGTCCTTTGCATCTGCTACGAATCCTACGATCCTTTTTCTTGTTCCTCGTCTTAAAACAGGATCTTATGGTCCTGCACCCTTTTTTTTTTTTTTTAATTATGCATGCCTTCTTGAAAGGATTTCACGTTGTCAGTCCCAAGTCCTGGTCCCAGAGTCCCAATTGGTCCTGAATCCTGATCCCAGGCTGTCCCGGTAGGCCAAGTCCCAGGGTCCGTAGGTTTGCATTGTAGGCGGTAAGAGTCGGTACCGAAACGTTGCGGGTAGGTAAAAGTCCGCAGGTACCAGTAGAGGAAGTCCAGTCCCAAGAAAGTCTGTGGACTTCCGGAACACCAATTTTGGCAAGCAGAGGCCACGGGCGACTGGTACCGGTCCGAAGCAGACACACACAGTCAACTGCAGCTATTAATAGCTGCTACAGTGCCAAGGCCAAAACACTGTTCATTCGCGAAGTTGCAGAAGCGTTGCTGGTTGCTTGTGCGATCACACGACCGGCGGCCATAGCCGCGAGGTTCAGGGAGACACCCTGCTGTGTATTCAGGGTAGATCTTAGGAAACAAGAGAGAGAGAGAGAGCTTGAGCGCGGAGAGGTTGAGCGATACTAGACATTAGCGAGAGAGAGAGTCAGACTGTGAGAGCAAGGGAGAAAGAGGGAAGCCAGACACCGAGGGAGGGGGAGTTGAGTGTGTACCTGTGTCGAGTTGCAGCGTTGAGTTTTGTTGCCAGTGGTGACTTGAACTCTGCAACTGTATTATATCATATTTTTTAGTGGAAATACATCCGGCGGTGATTCATGTGTTATCTCCCGGGTGTGGTGTGAACTTTCATGTGAATGCTCTCATCTTGCATATTCGAGTTGGGTTGGAATTGCGAGGTTCATTGCATTCTTGACATATTACGGAAAATAACGCATCAGCTTCACGAATGAAAATGATATTAAGGTGGTAGAAAAATTGAAGTTCCGGCCCACCAGCCCCTCACCATGCGATTTCGCCCGTGCGAATCTGCCCTCGCGAACTCGCCCCCTTCTAACTTCAGACCAGGAAGCAAGCTCCGCCATCGCCCCGTCCATGTTACAACGCGCCCCGCGCGCGCCGTCGTCACGTTGGAGCTCCACAAGGCAGCAAGCTCCTGGAACCAGCTTGTAAGGGAAAATCAGACACCATCGGCCATGCCATCTCCGGCCTCCGGTTCGACACCCGGAGTCCCATCTTCGAAGGATCTCTCAGCTGGCATGGCGACAGCTGTAACACTTTCCTCATCGCCTGCAAGCCCCCAGGAGTTCCCCAGGAGGTCTTCCGGACGCACCTTCCGCCCTACAATCAAGCCAGTCACCGAGGTATGCCGAGCTGCCTCGCGACTTACACAAATTAAGAATCGAAAGACGCAGGTGCTGATCCTAGTGGCTCTGCTTTGTCACTAATCCGAACTGATCAGGGCGGAGTACTGGCCTTTACTGTCTTACTCAGTCTTGTGAAAATTTCAGCCCTACTCCTTCCTCTCACTCCCAAACCAAGATCCAAACTCCACGCGTAAGTTTTCCTCCTCCCACCAACCCTCCCTGCTAACCCCTCCTAACACTCCCGGTGCTCTGCCCACCCATCACGACATCGCCTCCTTCACGTAGTCCAACTCAATCCTCCTCTGTGGCATAGCTCCTCCCGCGCATGCACATCTAACCCACCGACACTGATCCCATTCACACCCCCCCCCTCCCACCCCAGCCACTCCGAATTCCTCCCCTCCTAGCATCTCCCACAAAGGAAGACCTTCCTACCCATCACAAGCCCACACCCTAAGGCTACAGCCCCTCCTCTCTCCGTTCTCCTACATGTAACCTACCCCACCTAGGCTACTCAGTCTCTCCCATCGCAAGACCATACAACGATCACATCCCCCCTCACCCCTCCTGCCTCATCCGCCGCACCCTTTGCTGACTACACTTCCTACACCCACACTTAGCATACCGCGCACCCAAGATAATCTTGTAAGCCAGGAGACCGAACGATCAGATCATCACCGTAGCCGCCCACTCCCCCTACACCCCCTTACCCCCAACCCCACCACTAACACACTCAGCACTTACATACGCCACCTGGATCCACGTGGCGAAAGTGGAACACAAGTAGTGAGCGCATGGTCCTGCAATGAACCTCTCAGTTCGTCACCTTGAGCACACACACACAATGTGGGGTCACACGAAATCCACACTGGAGGCCAGAGAGTTGAAGACCAGGTAAGCGCAGGTTAGAAAGTCCAACAATTATCATATGAGCAGATAAGGGTTCCAGTCACAAGCGCTCAACCGCACAATGCCAAGTAACCAGTATCCAGTATCATCATCCAAGTATGTGACCCTCTCACTGTTCCTCCCTCTTCTCTCTTTCTTGGTCTTCTCTCTGTCTACGACCTCATTGTGTTTTCTCTCTCTACTTGCATACACTCTCACTCTCTACTCCTTGAGAACCAGCTCCGAATACACCCACTACTACTAATGCCAACTACTAACTCTAGCGCATGTATGGCTGCCTTCTCTCTCACACACAATAGCGCAGCCCTCTTGCCTCAGCGCCCAGCCACTCGCATTAGCGCAGAAGCGCAACAACACTTCGACACTTGATTTGAATGAGCAATCTGTCCAAAATGTGGCGGGCCAGTCCTTATATTGACTTGGACTGAGCTTCGACTCCTCCCAGCCTCTGCTTCTTGTGGCTTGACTTGGTACTGGTACCGCATCCCCACGGCCTGCTTGCTTCAGAATGTCAAGGCCTGGTACTTTTCCCGAATTTTCATTGGTGTGCTGCTGGTTGGGCCTGTGAGTCATGACTTTTCACCTGTGGAACACGACTTTTGACTGTGGGTTGTGACTCTTGCCTCTGGGACACGACTTTTGCCTGGGGAAGTGTCCTTTGCCTGTGGAATATGACTTTTGAATATGACTCTTCAATATGAGACGTGACTTTTGCTTATACAACGCAACTTTTGCCTGTGGGATGTGACTGTTTACGGGGTGCCTGTTGGACTTGACTCCTAAGGCACCTGACTGTGACTTTTCTGAAAGCGACTTTTGCATTTTAGTCTCAGGATATGACCCTTTAGCTGGTCTGCGCCAGACTTGACCTTTGGGATATTTGACAGTAACTTTCAGAACCTTGCTGACTGGGCCTGTACCCATTTGGAAACGTAAGACCCTGAAATTTGAGTTTGGGGTCTGAACCGTGGAAGGCCTTTCACTCTCGCCGGCCTAATTTCGAGGTCCTCTGAGAAAGTTATCAACTTTATATGTCAATTATGTTAATTCCTCTTTTAGCCCGTTCATAATAAGACACAATATGCGGTGCTGTCTCGATCAGCTCATCTCTGGTGAACCAACGATCTTCTGAAGGTTGTTGGTATGCAAACCTAACCTTATTCTGTCGCTGTGGTCTACCCCTGCATCTAGACCTGTAAACATCTTCCTCAACAATCCTACCCACATTGTACTGTCCATCCATATCACGGATACGTGTGCAAATGAGGAGGAATCTCAACAACATACGAAGGACCATCCACATCACCAATCACATCCAGAATTTGCCACGGTCCTCGATAGGCAGGCAACAACTTTCGAGAAATGTTCTCCTCAGGTAGAAATTCTTTCGATTTTACCCAGACCAGATCTCCTACAGCAAAGTGTGAAGGTCTGCGGTGCTTACTAGCAACCTTTGGCAGATGTTCATCCCCAGTCAATCGGATCGGATCGGATGTACGTTTGCAGCGTCTGCTGTAACAGTGTGTTCATTTGGTCAGTCTGTCCATTAGTTTCAGGATGTCTACCTGAAGACATAGTCAATTTGGACCCATATACTTCACAAGTTGCTGCCATTGCTCACCTGTGAACTGTGTATCCCTATCACTCACTATAGTCAAGGGATGCCCAAAATCTTTTACCCAATGACTAAAGAACTCTCTAATCACCAGATCAGCCTTTGCTTCTGCAGGGAGTGGAACAAACACAACAAACTTGCTAAATCGATCTACCACATCCATAACATGACTCTTACCGTTTCTGCTTTTTATATTAGTGTCCATAAAGTCTATAGACACGGAGTCCCCGAGTCCCGATGGAATAGGCAGCGGTCTAAGCAATCCAAGGGGAGGCTGTGTTAAACTCTTGTTCCTCTGACATATATGACAACCTTGTACATAGTAAATACAATCATGCTTCATTCCCGGCCATGTGTAGGAACACAGGAGGTTAGCGTATGTCTTCCTCCATCCAAAGTGCCCTTCAGTACCGTGACTTTCCCCCAGAATTATGCTGCGAATTTCCTCGTTGTTCGGGATACACAGTTGGTCGTGGACGTTTGTTTTCTCAAACAATAGTTCTTGAGTTACCCTATAGTCCAGGACTTCATGCGATGCGGTCTGCACCTTGTTCATCAATTGTCTATAGACTAATCACCCTCATAGGCAGACTATCTGTCCTTGCAACTCGGTGTCTGCATCGAAATATGTTACAATGGCACCAAAGAAATCAGCTCTTCTACTTAACGCGTCAACGACAACATTATACTTTCCCTTTACTGGCTTCAATTCAAAGTCGAACGGGTCAATCTCCCCGGTCCACTTAGTCAATGTAGGTGTCATTCTAGCCTGGGCTTTCAACCAGCGAAGTGTTTCATGATCTGAATACACTTTGAAGTGGTGTCCTAGCAGATAATGTCGCCAATGGTTCGCATAGAGCAAACAACTCTCTCTCATATGTGGAAGCGGCGACTTCTCACTAGGCAGTTTACAGGACATAAACTCAACAGGTCTGTATCCATTGCCATTGTTCTGCTGGAGTACAGCAACAGTCCCGTATGGACTGGCGTCAGTATTAGCAATGAAGGGCAACAGTGGGTCAGTGATTTTCGGAACTGGATATTCAATCAAACACTTTTTCAGACGCGTAAAGGACGTAGTGCAATCCTGGTCCCATTTCCAAACTCTCTTTTCTAATCAGTCTGCGCAATGGAACAACGATTACCGTGAAGTTCCAAACGCACTTGCGGTAATAATTGGCCAGACCTAGGTACGAACACAATTCCGTCAACGTGTGCGTGTTAGGCCAATCTCAAATAGCTGCAATCTTTGGATCCTCTGGTTTCATCCCATCTCCATCCACAACATGTCCCAAATACAAAACCCGACGCTTCACCCACTCACACTTCTTTGGGTTCAACTTGAACTTCGCTTCACGCCATTTATTTTAGCACGACTCGAAGTGCTCCTCATATTCACTTATATTCTTATCGAAAACCAATATATCATCTAAATAAACAACAACAAATTTTTCAAGCGAATCATGGAAGAACTCGTTCATACATCACTGGAAGGTTGTGGGGGCATTTGTCAGTCCAAACGGCATTACCACAAATTCATAGTGACCATATCTGGTTCTGAAGGCCGTTTTGTCCTGATCCTTGGGCAATACCTCGACCTGATGGTAACCTGATTTCAAATCAATTTCGAAAAAGTATTTGCAACCTTGAACTCTATCCAGGAGATCATCTATCCGTGGTAGTGGCTCAACATTCTTTAGAGTTATAGCATTGAGTCCCCTATAATCTATACACAGTCTTAGTTCGCCACCCGTCTTCGGCACAAACAACACAGGTGCACCAAATGGTGAGGAACTCGGTCTAATCCACCCTTTTTCAATGAGTTCATCTAATTGTCTACACATTTCATCGAGCTCCTTTGGAAACATCCCGTAGACGGGGCTCTTGGAAATCCTGCTACGGGGTTCCAAATCTATCCGGTGCTTGGTTTCTCGCTCAACTACTCCACTCGGGGCCTCTCCAACATCAATGAACTCCACAAGCAACTCCTGCACATTGGGGGGAATGGGTTCTTCTTCTTTCTTGTCATCACTTACAACGCGCACATATGCAACAAACACTTGGTCGGCAAGGTCATTCTTGACCACATGTAAGGCAAACGCCGGGGCACTCATGCAACAAAGGGATAGCCTACTTTCTACCTCTACTAAGAATGTCAGGGAGTGGAACACTTTCTCTTCCCCTGCCTCCAACCAGAAGTATGCCTTGATCCCCTCAACATACTTGTCTACCACCATCTCCCTATTGTCTGCCAACTTGCTAACGACGGGCTGGTCTAACTTTTTGATCTTCGGCCCTTGGTGCAACTCCTGCAACCCTCTCTTGCTTATATAATTGCGTGTAGATCCACTTTCTATCAATGCGCCTATTCTTTCTGTACTGACTTCGACATCTGCTATCAATAACTGTCCTTTTCTTTTCTTCATCTCGGCCCAAGCGCAACGACGAGTGATCAGTTCATCCCCAATGCTTGCGAGGGAACCACCTAGAGAGGTCCTAGCACAAGCAACCTCCGGACAACGGACTAGGTGGGGATCTACTTCATGGGTCTTAGTCTCTGCCATGGGGACCTCTGAATGGGAGGATATCAGTCTGCTTACATTCAGAGTCCCTGTAGAGGCAACTACTACCTCTACTGGTCGTTCCCTTTTGGGTACCTATACTCGGGACAGAAGGGAACGATGTGGTCGGGGTCAGCACACTCGAAGTATTGTGCAGCTTCTTTGCGCGCCTACAAAATCTTCTCATCCATCCCCTCTGTTCCCAGGGCTTGCCTGCAACAATTCTTGAATGGGGTGGGTATGGCCGCCAGTTAGGGCCTCTACCGCCTTGCGATGGACCATTACCCCTACCTCCCACATGATAGTTACCTTCGCCACCACCCCTCTGGGCAGCGGGTCCTCTTCCTCCACCACGATCGCGACCTCCTCTACCTTTACCACGGCCTCGTCCTCCTGGTCGCCCTCCCCCGCGGGCTGCAACAGCCGCATAGTCCACCCCCTGGGCCATATGACTGTTGCTGCCCCCGTCGAGACCATAATCTATCTAGTCGTAGGACAAGGACTCTACACCTCCTTCCTCGAAGGTGACTAGCAGATTGTCCTTACCCACTATATTACCTGAAATAGTTATGTCTTTCCATTTCTTGCCAGTCTAGAGATCTTTCGACTAATGGCAATAGTTAGCTTCTTGTAGAAATCCAGCATGATCTACTGCGATCTTGCAGAATTTTTCGTAAGTCATCCCTTCTTCGTTTGTGCGGGTATATAATTGGGTCTTTAATGGCTTGGGAGGGCTCTAGTGAAATTATTTAGAACCTGCACAGGGTTCAGTCCATGTTCGGGACACTGTAACAGTTCATCCATGGTTGCGTTGAGTGCTGATAAACTCTTCCATTTCCTATCACTAATATTGAGGATCAGGGCTTTTGTACGAGGGGCCAGGCTCTTATCTTCGAACCTGTCTTTGAGTGCCTTGCATCATACCCCGGACTAGACCACAAGCCAATAGAGCTGATATTCAGCTTTGATCAATACATAACTAGAGGAGCTAGTTTTCACAAGCTTAATAACTCTCTCCTCCTAAGCCAAACTTTTCAAGAAAGTGTTGTTGAGTGCTGGCAAAACTCAAAGGGTGTCTTTCTAGAAGGCCAAGGCAGATGGGAATGGTTCCAAGACTACCTCTCTCTATCCCAATCGGTGGCCCGTATCTCTAGGAAACTAACTAATGAACGAAAGCGAAGAAAACAAATCCTTGAAACAACACTCAAAATCGCTGAGTTAAACTTGATAAACAACCCGTCCTCGCCGATCTACTCCTTGGCCTTCGAAAAACCTCGGGAAGAGCTTGCACTATGGAGACAATGGGAACTCGAAGGACTTCAGCTCAGGGCAAGGATAAATGAATATGAACTGAACGAATCATTGACAAAATACTTTTTTGCAAGGATAAAGGCCGACAATAGATCAAATTTTATAGAAGGCCTCAAAGAGATGGCGGATAACCAGGCCACAAGAACAAACAGCGAAGGAATGCTGAAAATAGCCAAGGAATTCTACCAAGAACTATACCAGACCAAAACCTCCTCTCCTACTCTGACTCCCGTAAGGGAAGCAAGAGCGAAAATGCTCTAATTCCTAGACAGAACGATCTCCCAGGACCAGGCAGATGTACTCAACAGACCAATTACCTCAGTGGAACTGCAAACTGCAATTCAGAGCATGAACAATGACAAGACCCCAGGCATTGACGGACTGACTAAGGAGTTCTGGGAGAAGTTATGGCCTATGATGGGAAGCGATCTGCTGCAGTTCTACCAAGACAGTTGGGAAAAAGGAGGATTGGGTGAGCAGTTGAGTAGCAGTGTAGTGACGCTACTATACAAGAAGGGGGATAGGGAAGATATATGGAATTACAAACCCATCTCCCTGCTCACCCTTCCCTATAAGATCCTCGCAAAAACCTTGGCAAACCGGATCGTAAGTCTCACTGACAAGTGCTTTCATATAGACCAGACTGGCTTTATCCGAGGAAGATACATCCTAGATAATGTGCTAACCTTAAATGAGGCAGCTGCGAGGCCACTGCCTCTAAGAGCCCCATAAGGCCCCACTTTTGCAGCCCGTCGGCCGCCCTAAGTGAAGGCAGGCTCGACGAGGCCCTCAGGGCCCTTTTCTGGCCACCACGCAACTCAGGGAAATTCAGGCAGTTGCGCAGCGCCAGTTGGTTAAGTGAACCCACGCCCTGGGTCGCCAATGTGAATGTATGTGAAGCAGGCCCTGGGATGGATACGCGTACTGGGCCAGACACAGGCCGAAAGCAGTTGGGCACATGCAACCACTTCAGGCCCAAGGCCTGCTCTCCTCGTGTTGGGCCTCAGGCTACCGGGGCCTACTGGAAGCTTCTTGGACTGGACGCAGGCAGGCCACTTGGATATAGGAAAGGGCCTGCCTCCTCATTCAGGATTCGGGTGCTGGCTGCATGCTGCGCAAGCGCTGCTGATGCGCTATTTGCTGGCTGGCGCCTACGCTCTCACGGGCGAGCAGGGAAGGAGCACGCAGCCATAGCCGAGCTGCGCCGCTGTAAGTTGGGTGAGGCGCAAGGTGGTCCTTGGGTGCTAGTGTCATCTGTGAGTTGGGGAACGAGGTTGTGAGTGTAGCTCGAGACATACCTAGTGCTGGAAGCGTACGACATTGGTCGCCATATGCTCGTACTTCGGGAATGTTGGTGACGTCATCTTTCGGCTTCGTAGTATAGGCTAGATAGGATCTGCCACATGTAGTCTGGGCGCCGAGCGCCATATAGGATATCAACTCTGGTTCTTCGTTGATGATGATGGGACTATTTCAGCATTGTCAATTATGAACTCTTGGTTTGTTCTTATTTGGTGAATGTCGTGATGTAATTCTGCTGTTGGTTCGAGGTCAAGACTATATGGACTCATATGTATGATGTTGTTTGATTGCTGAAGTTCGCTATTACTCATCTTCCTTGCAATTTGGTATTGGAGTTGTGGTACGATTGCGCTTATCTGGCGCTTGTCTTCTGCCTTATGCGGTATATACATGCAGTGTGCTGGGCTAGTTTGGCCGTAAGTGGTGTGTAGTGAGGAGGGTGGAGACGAGCGTGTTGGCGACCCAGGAGGTGAGGGGATCGCCAGGAAGGCTACGTGGGGTGAAATGTGGTCTGGACAGTGTGATGAGAACTATCTAATGTGCGATTGATGCTGAGGTGGAACGGCGAGATAATGCTGGTTGTGTCGATGCAGTGATTGGTCATCGCAATCGCCATTGGGTCATCTGGTGAGATTATCTCTGTGGTTGGGGGCAGCTAATTGAGGTACGTTGCTCTTAACCTTATCTTCGCTCTCCGACACTTCTTACCGTGAGGTTGTGTGTTCCTTCTTGAGAGTCCTCTCTTCGTGAGGTGTCGAGTGCACTCAACCTTGAGAGTCGGCAATGTTCACGTGGAGCATCTGGGTGGAGATGGGCGAAGCTTTCTGAAGGGCCCTGGACGAAGCACTGGGTCACGGTCACCATGCCAACCCACAGGGAGTAGAGCATGCATGCCTTGCTGCTTGTACTTTGTTCGGCTTGCTGCGCTGTTAGATGGGTACTACTGGGCAGGCCAACCCTACAGGAGAGACGAGCACCCGACGTCTATAAATAAACACGGGAAGGGGATATCACTGGTTGTGATCGTCGTCCTGCTGCGACGTAAAATAATTCCTGATGTCACTTGGGGGCGGACGTTGAAATGCCTCTGGATCAGCCATTGATGTAAGGCTCGCGGCACGGCGAGGATAAACATACGTGCAAGGCTGGCCAGCTCAGTGGATACTCGGGGCACAGGGGTGGGCCGGACACACACCTTTAGACAAGCAACGCTCTCCAGATTGCTCAGGGACGCTGACGTCAAGTGATACTCAGGGGAACTAAGGGAGGGGTTGATTTCAGGTGATAAGTTTGAGAAAATTCCATGCTGCCCTATCCACACAAATGATTTTGTTTTTATGTTTTGATTAGTTAGGTGTACAGCCAATGACATCTGACAGACAACATTAGTTAGAACTGTTTATTGTTCCTGGTGCTTCTGTTTGCGGACTAGTCATACTAAAAATAGTTTCGTTTGTAGGAATCTAGACTTACCTGTTAGAACCCGAATGTATCTGCTCCGGAATGACCACCAATTAATTATTTATTTATTTTAAGTTGGTATGTGCACTCTGTTGCGGTAGGCATCTTGAGTGACCTAGTGTAGACAGTGCACAGTGTTGTAGCATGTGAGCGACGAGGAGAACACTAGAGAGGACGATCGGATCTTGCGATCGGCGAGGCGCCCAGTAGCCCATTTGGCATTAGGACCAGAGGGTGACAGACATTTGTTCGGCCAGCTTAGGGAGAGGCAGCTGCAGCAGAGGAGAGCTAGAGCAGCCGAGGCCAACAGGGCCTTAGTTAGCGAGGCCGGTGCTACAGCAGCCATGGCTACTTCCGCCATGGTCACTTCTGCGCAGCAGACTTCCCAAGCTTGCAGTTTAGGTGCCGTCGGGTCAACGGTCGTGCAAACCGTGAGTCAGTCCACTGGCATAATGGCAAGCCAGACATTAGTGTTGACTCCAGAGGATGTCACCATCCAGCAGGCAGCCCCGCAGGAGGCACAACTATAGCGGGCATTAGGAGAGATAAAAGCGGAGAAGGATAAAATGATTAGAAGAAGAGCCAGGATGCAGCGGAGAGGGGCAGACATAGAGGAGTTAGAGACGATGGACTTGACGAACATGGATGCTGATGTGAGGGAAGTTAGGAAGGCCCTGCTAAGCGTAATAGAGATGCAGGAGCATCAAACTACCATCCTTCAGGATATCCAACAGAGCTTAGACGTTTTGGTAGCCCGTGCTCAGGCAGCACCATCACCAGCCGGGCCTGGTGCCTGGCCCGTGCCATATTGTTACATACTTCAATTAGTATGAGCAGAACCAGAGATCAACCAATATAGGATGAGCATATATGCAGCGGAAGTCTGATAAATGGATTGACTCACATAGACTGACTCACACAGATATCACTCTACACACAAACAGTCGTGAGATGGTGGGGTCTGAGCCAATCACAAACGATGCTCAGGCTTCGTACACACATACACAGATGAAAGGTGGGAGGAGAGGCGAAGGAGGTGGGAGATGTAGGTAGCACCAGATGTCACCGAGATAGAATCCAGTAGGTCACCGATATGGTAATCCAAAATGTCATTGAACAAGATCAAATGTCGTGGACAATAAGTCACCAATATCGGAGGTACAGAGTCCCAATGTAACCGGTGTCCAATCTGTGATGCTGCCGAGTATCAACCCCAACAATCTCCAAGTCTCGAATCCAGTAAGTACCACAGCCTCTTACCACCGAAGTCGAACACTGATCTATGTCCAACTAGTATCAAGTCTCCAATCTGAAGAAGAAGAAGAAGAAGTTTGAAGAAGAAGAAGAAGGAGAAGATGAGAAGGAGAAGAAGAAGAAGAGAACAGCGGAGGAGAGAGGTGAGGAGGAACCAGGGACCGTGGAGGGAGGAGACAACCTCACCCCCGAGTACCTGGTCTGCTGCAACTGCCTGGAGCCGAAGTCGGCTATGGCTGTCCGTTGGCTGGCTCCTCGCTCGCTGCTGCTGCTGAGCTAGCTGCGCTGCTGCTGCTCCTCTATGCTGCGCTAAGAATAGCGTTGCGCTCCTGCTGTAGAACCGAAACGAAGTGGCGCTCTCGCAGCGTCCAGTTGCTCGATGCCTCATACTGAGGCTGGAGCGGTCTTTTGTACAGGTGGAAAAGAGGCCAGCCTCAATGCTGCGAGGCCTGGCCGTCACTTGAACCGTCAAGATTGACGGTTCAGATCAGGCCGGGGGGCGGCAAGCTCAAAAGCGCCGCCAGGCCCAAACGGTAATGTCGTTTGGGCCTGCCCGTCGGGTCTGGTCCAAAACTGTGGCCTTTACGGCCTACTGTACCCCAAGTCTGGGCCTTTAGGCCCTACTGTGTCCCCTAGGCCCTAAGTCGGGTCCGGTAGGACCCGTGTGGCGTCGAAGATATAACACATATCCTCCTTTTTCTGTCCGACCGGTGACAGGGTTATCCCCATATGTAGCCCCGTCATCGGTTGCTATCATTTCCCTAGGCATGCCGCTGTCAGGAGGGGTAACAGCAGGGATTAGTTTGCAGGTTCCTGTACAGACAGTGTACACCCAAACTCCGTCGCAGGTTGCAGTCACCACGCAGCCTGCTGTCTCGCAGCCTGTGCAGCCCCAGCAACTAGCACAACAACCTGTGTCACCGGGTCCATAGCCCGGAGTGGTGCAGGGACCGGGACAAACTCGGTGGGTTCCAAAGACGGCCATCGCCGCTCCCAAACCTTTTACAGGGGATAAGAGGGGCGAAGACCTCGACACGTGGCCTTTACGGCCTATTGTACCCCAAGTTCGGGCCTTTAGGCCCTACTGTGTCCCCTAGGCCCTAAGTCGGGTCCGGTAGGACCCGTGTGGCGTCGAAGATGTAACACACCCCCCCTCTCAAAAGACCGAGCTACCTGCGAGGGCGGAGTTGTCTGTCCGATACCGCGTTGGGTCGGGCGGGACGAGCTGCTTCCTTGGCAAGGCGTCGCTTCTCATAGTCGGCGAAGATAAGGGGTGCAGAAGTCTGCAAGTCTGCACTAGAGATCCACCGAGTGTCATCAGGCGCACATTGCTTGAATGTGACTTTGAACTGCATTGGCTTGTTGCCATACTTGCAGTGCGTGATGACTCGGTCCACTTCCTGATGTTCGTCCATAGGTGGCGGATCCTGTGATCGTCGGCCGGGAAACTCGTCAGCGGAAGGTGGCGTGTAGATGGCCAGCTTTGACGCGTGGAAGACCCAGTGCACTGGAAGGTGCGGAGGAATGTTGACCACAAAGGAAGGACCTGCGGGGTTGTCTCCAACGACATAAGTAACTTCCCATGGTCTGAACCATTTCGGAAGGAGTTTGCGCGAAACGTCCTTCTTGAGCGCAAATTCCTCAGAGAGGACCCAAACAAGGTCTCCCTCGTGGAAAGGACATGGAAGTCGACGTCGGTTAGCTTGCTGCTGCATGCGGATTTGAGCCTTTTGCATATTCGCGCGGGCTTTGATCAGCAAGTCCCGGTACTTCCGAACGGAAGAGGGGGAGCAAGGGACGTCTATGTCGGCGGCCTGTGGCAGAAGGAGATCAGCGAAGATCCGTGCTTTCTCTCCACCATGATGTAGCTCGAATGGTGTGACGCCGATCGCCGGGTGCACCGAAGTGTTGTAGGCGTATTCAATGCCAGGAAGCCGGTCAACCCAATCTTTTTGGTCGGGACGGATGAGCGTACGCAACATCATCTGAGCGGTCTGGTGTGCTCGCTCTTTCTGGCCATCCGTCTGCGGGTGCCGAGCCGAGCTCGGCTTCATTGTCGTGCCGGACTCAGCCATAAGGGAAGTCCAAAAGGCCGACATGAAGCGAGTATCTCGGTCGCTCACTATGTCTTCCGGAACACCCTGGTTGGTAATCCAACCGGTGTGCAAGAGTCGTGCGAGCTCAGGTGCTGCAGCATGATACTTGCAAGGAAGRAAACGAGCATACTTGCTCAAACGGTCAACGACCGTGAGAATACCGTCATGGCCGAGGCGATCACGGGGGAACGGGCCTGTTACGTCCATAGCAATGGAGAGGCGCGTTGTCGGAGGGCGCGGTGTCCCGGCCCTCCTTTGTGTACCAGGTCCTCGCTCAGTGCCAGTCCCTTGTTCCAACTTGCTGTTCCCTAGGTCCTTCTCGTGCTGTAGGTCTGGTACCTGGACTGTTCTCGGCACGGACCGGTCCCGGTGGCGTAGTCCTCAGCAAAAGGGGTGCGCCACAGGACTTCCATTGGTCCACGCAGGCTCGGCGCCCTGCTGTACAGCAGAGCACTACCGGCCTGTGGCCGTGGTAGCCGTCGGGCTCGCCCTGGGACGCGGAGGTGAAATGACAAGTTCGGTCCTTTCAACTGCGCGCCAAGCATCCTTTTCCCTGGTTATGGGATAGGCACAGGGACAGGCCAACGTCAAAAAGGAAGGTTGATAAAGAGATAAAAGGAAAATAAAATTATGCAGGAGTGAAAAGGAAAGCTGAGCGTCGGAACTGCTTTTGAATCGTGATCTTTGCCTTAATCTGGGGTAATTCAATGGTATCGGGTTGCTGTACCGTTGAGCTTTTCTTGTTTTTCTTTCCTTATTCATTATTATTAAAAAGAAAAATTTTATAGCAATCTTTATTGTTGACTTATCGATTTTCAGACCCGGCTCTCCTTTTAGGTTCTGTCACTTCGTAGGGGAGGCCGTCGATTCCGGATGTGGGCTACGACTGCGGCCTCATGGTCTAGGCCTCACCGACCCTCCGCATATCACCTGTATCGGACCTGCTTGATCGAACTGTGCAGTAGGACCCCAGTAGCCCTGTTAAGGGATAGATACAGCGAGACCTGGAAAAAGGGGGAGAGGGTCGAAAGTTGGGATTTAGACTTGTGCGTGGGTTCGCACCACTATTCAGGCGGGACTGCTTCGCGGAGGAAAAATTCGAATTGGCATCTTTCCTTTTCCTGCGATTATTATTATTGTTATTATTACCTTACTGGTTTTCGGGCATGGCCTTCCTTTACCTTTTTCTGTCACATCGCGGAAAGGCTAACGGTCTGAATTTGGAGTTGTGGCGCGAATTGGTCGGTCCCACTTATTCCGTCTGGGAATGAGCGCCGCCTGAGTGCCGCGCGGTTAGGCTCCAAAAGAGGGGCACCCGCGGCCGCGTCGGTAGGAGGCTTATCACCCCCCTCGTGGAGGGTCATAAGCCCCCTCCTTGCCATCGGACATGGGTACCCGATGAAGGTAGGCCTGCGCTGCATTTTAAAAAGGAAAATGTGACCTTTAGTATCTCGTTATGGGACCGCGGCACCGAACCTGCAGTCATATCGCTAGGGTCTGGGACTTACAAGTGCGAGTTTAGTTCGCAATCAACCGTTGGGTTTTGGGCTCGAGTATTATTTTCTAAAAATTAATTATTAATTTATTGTTTTAAGATTCTTGAAATGCGGTAAGGTCTGAAAAGGACTAATCTAAGTTCCGCGTTTAGAACGCGGAGGAAAGCCCTATAAGAGAGAAGAGTGAGTCGGGATATCATCCGCAGCCAGCCACCCGGTAGCACGCAGTCTGTACCGCAGGCTCCGGTGTAGAGAGGTGTGCTATTGGAAGTTGGTGACTTTGCGCTGCGCTGTTTACCAGGCAGGCGCTGGCTATTGAGAAAGAGCAGCTATGGCGCTGCATGGGTACAGGCCCGGGTACTGGTATCACCAGGCCCGTTGGAAGCCCGTGTCCGGGGAAGGGCCCTGGATTACCGTCATACTCAACTACGACGGTGGAGATGAACTATTATTGAAGATCAACGTGGAGGGAGCAAGAGAGGGGGAGATGCGGACTAACCCGAAGTTGCAGGACGCGATTTCAAAGGCGAGAGACCGAGCGGAGAGACGCTGTAGACGGGACGGAGTGACAGCAAGGTTACGGATAACGGTGGCTTACCACGAAACTGAGACCTCGATGGACACAGCGGACCTGGAGTAGGTCCACCAGGACAGAGACTCAGGAGGGGAAAGTGAGATGAGTGACGCAGATCGAGAGACGGATCTCAGGTCCTGGAACAGACCAGGAGGGATCCAGAGGCATCCCTGAGCCGTGAAACTGGTAGAGGAGGGACCCGAGGCTAGCTCGAGGCAGCTGACGCCGAGGGGCCGCGGGACGGGAGAGAAGTAGAACAAGGGGAAAAGACACGTATGAGAAGGGGCAAGATCATGAGACGAGTGGGCTGGTGTGAGCGGAACAGAACCCAAAACGGGAAAAAGCGGGCATACACGCACGACTGGGGACGTTCGAGAGAGAGGTGCAAAGAGAAGGTCAAAGAGAGTGCATGGTGGTTGACGTCAATACCTACCTGCACGCTTGTATGAAGCGCGTGTTATTGCCTCCGGTAGGTGAGTGCAGGGTGGTGCATGTTTGAGAGAGAGATACGTGGACGACAGGTGGACGTTCCGGGAGAAGAGAGGGAAGTCAACGAGAGGAGCGGTGCGGAAGAGCGTGCGCAATATTGCTAGATACAGTTGATTTCAACTGTTGTCTTCACACTCGCTCAGGGCACCTTGTGGCTGATGAGCCGCGACGCGACTTCTTGCGCATTCGCCAGACTGACCAGTCTCAGTATCTCTTCGTACGTTCCTCCAAGGTGATCTGTGTAGAATCACTTCTTGCTCACTCGCCAGGCAACTACAGTGCAAGCGCGCTAGAGAAAGTGAGTGTGGATGGGCTCAATTCAGCGTGAGGGACGCATTTAGTTCTCGCAAGCCTCACCTAGTACGCGTTTGTCGGTGTCAACGTATAGGATGGGCGTGAGAGTGACGCTTACGCCGGGTGGTAAATGACACACGTGTGCATGCGTGGATGCTTCTCCTGCAGAGAGATTTGAGTGTGTACGAAAAGGGGAGTGGACTAAAATGTGTGACGTGTCTCGATACTGACTGTTGATGTCATCAGTCGCCATGCTTGGTTTGTGTTTGCTTTACTGCTAACGACTATAGTAGTGAGTGCATGAAGGCGGCCTAATAAACAGGGGCAGGTGGAATTGGGATCACAGGCCGATGGAGGGCCTCAGCGGGCAGGCGCTGCACACGCCAAAGTCCTCAAAGTCCTATCAGTGCAGGTTGCACTGAAGTATGACTCACCTTCCCTAGGGACAACTACTTACTACTCAACTAAGAGTCTGGCAGTGCATAGGGATGTTCGACGTGCTCGAAACTGGGAGAACTCTCCCATGTGATCCAAACGTTGATGGAAAGCGGCATTAGCAAGTATAGATGGGCTGAGATTGCTCTTGGACTGTTGTTCCATCCAGTTCGCGCTTGAGTCGAACTATGAATTAACCAGACATTGACGAGGGACAATCGAGCCTCCACATCTCGTGGATGGACTGTCTCCTCCCTCCATTTCTTCCTCTCTATCTTGGTCAGGAGAGGCTGTAGCGACTTGTGACGCTCCAGATTCCTCTCTCACATTTTGTGACGGGTGATAAGCAAGTGGGTGAAGACCGGGAAAGAGGGAGCACCGAAGCGAGATTGGACGAGCGCCGAAGAAGAGAAGATCCGTGAGAGTACACTGAGTTCTCGTTGTTGTTGTTACCGCCCTATCGCGAGATCTCGCGTGCCTCGCTAAGGATGAAACTCTCGATTCTCGACATTGGATCTGCCAATGATGGTCAGGAAAGAGGGGCATTCTCCGCCACGCTTTAGATAGATGAGTGGAAGCAGACGCCTGTCTTGGTATTGTTGCTGGCGTCAGTGATAACTAAGTGTGTTTGGCATGTGAGATCGAGTTACAAGGCAGGAGGGACGGACGAAGGACGCTACTGCGGAAATGACTTGTGCGTGCGTAGATAGTCTGCTATAGTCTGCGAAGGTCTAGCGTGCCTTTTCTGTTGGCGTCCTCTATTTTTCGCCTGTGCTCAGACATTTGCCTGTACTTAGTCAGTCTCTTGTTGATAGTGGGGAAGCTAAAGCGCAAGGGTCTTTCTTGGTTGCGTCCAAATCTGGGTTTTATCTCGATGCGACGGGAGTGTGTGATTAGGGAGTCGTTAGTGCAGTGGTTTCGACTTCAGCCCGCAGTGAGTAGAGAGAAGGTTGCTCTTGACTGACAGAGGGGACTGACTATCGGATACTAAACAGCTTTTGTTGATACATAAAGTTGTTGGAAGGAGGCGTAGCGTAAGGTCCTGTGGTCCATGGCTTGAGAATCTTGATCGGGAGACTTCAACGACAGTTCCTAGTGGCATGTGATTGGAACCAGGTAGATAAGAGCTCACCATTTCTTGATCCGCCTTCTGTTGTTTGTTTACCCTTTGTACTGACTTGGTACAAGAGCTGTCCGATCTTGAATTTTCCTTTCTGCAAACTTTAATAAAATTTGCTTAATTTTTAATTACTCCTTTGTTTTGAGCCCACACATCACCCTGATTGAGGCCGACAAGCTTAATGATAAGTGCAAGACTCTCTGCACTTATCCATTAGGCTTTGGCCTACTAGCCAAAGAAGTCGTAACAGGTCAGCGTCCCGATCTGGGGAAAAAGGCGACTCCACGGTGAGAAAGAAGTACTAAAATGTTGCTTTCTAGCCTGCAAGCGCCTTCTCATGGGTGGGAAAAGGTTTTTTCTTAGGGGAATTGCATACCTTCTCGCCAAGTTTTTACTCGACGCGGATTAATCCTCATGCTTGCTTTTACCAGGTCTGCATGAGAGGAGGGCTTTACTTGGGGAGGATCACTGAGAGTCGCTGAACACGCTCAAAATCATGTAGACGAAGAAAAGGTTTGACGCGTCAGTTACAGCTTAACTACTGGTCCTAGCCATAGCAATAGCTGGAGTGGGTCTCTGTCGTCCAAGAGTGGTGGCGAGGATCTGTAGCAGTCTGAAAGGATGTATGTTCTCTGTTATGCTTGATGTATCGTGCAAAGCTCGGAGCGGAGAGCACCCCCCCCCCCCCCCCCTTTGATGGGTACAGATCAAGCATGGGCGTGGGACATCACAGATGATGCTCTTATAATTGAATTACTTTATCAGTACACATCAAACTAATTGTTTAGAGTTAGACCACTCAGAAAGGGTATTAACCTGAGATCCTCGCTGGACGTTACGACACCCTGAGTGCCTCGAGAACCGGGCCTACGTATCTTATGAGGCTTGGGAGTGCTATGTCTCGATGTATGTCTTGCAGGACGCTGGTGAAGATAGTACTCAACTTGACCCGGCTGAGTACAGACATTCAACCATTAGAATTCAGAGGTCGAAGCAGCCTTAAGTGAAGGTTATGTTTATCCCCGCTCACTGAAGTAGAAAAGAAAAAAAAAAAAGGGAAAGGGGAAACGGGGGCCGTTCAAGAGGCGCTTGTGTGCGATGCTTTGGAACAGAAAAGACCGGATTTGACGGTGATTCGAAGCAAAACCAATACTGTGGAAACGGTTGAGAGTCTGGGGAGGAGGGTTATTCTATGTTGAAAAACCAGCCACAGACAAGCAGACAGTGCCATTGAAACAGTTAGTGATCTCCAAACGGAGAACTTATTTTCATTCGGCCTGTCGTTAGTGGTTCAGGATCATTTATTTTTCAAGCAAAACATCTCGGATCAATCATTTGCTCCGAATAACAACTCTGTGGCACAAACAGTACTCGCCCCTACCCATGAACGTGAACTTGAGGTTGACAGTAGAGGTGATGAACAGTCACATGAATGTGAACCTGATCAGTAATAAAACAGATACCTGATCATCATCCAGGTGACAGTAATCAGAGTTATCATCCAGGTGACAGTAATCAGAGTTATCATTCAGGTGACAGTAATCAGAACTATCAATCAGGTGACAATAATCAGAATCATCAACAGAATCGGAATCAGCATCCAAAGGACAACGTTCAGAATCAGGACCAGCATCCAGAAAACATTGTTCAGAACCAGAATCTGCATTTAAAAAAAAAGTAGTACTCAGAATCAGCACTAAGAAACAACTTTCAAAAGGTGTTTAAGCAGCGTTCAATCAGCAAAACAATCGAATTTTAGTCGGCACTCAAATCGGTATCCCAATCAGTATCCAAAAGGTATTCGGATCAGCATTCAGAAACGAGCATTCAGGGTTCCTTCAATCAAGCGGCTCTTTTCTCTCAGTCAGGAGGTAGCTACCTATCCAAACACATGAGAGAGATCAACCCCATCACAGTGGACCAGTCGGTCCTTGACAATCTCAATCTGATTGCTGCCAGGGAGAGCTTCCTCTACAGGTACGTCAGGATTGATGGGTTCAAGCGAGGACTGAGTTCGCTGAAGGTTCAGTCAGTGACTTATAGATCTTCCTGAAAAAGGGGAATGAGACACACCCTCATTTTGACGCGGTATGGGCAGCAGCAGCCGGGTATGTGCAGTGGAAAGCTGAGAGACTCGAGGGTAATACAAAGCTGGTCTACAGTTTCGGTCCTAAACTCTTCACGGATTATCCTAAACCACCTGTCCCCTACTATCTTACGGATAGCTCTTATTGGGGCGGTCTGGTGGACTTGGCCAAGAGATACAGATCGCCGACAGTGATTGATTATGAGGCGGTGACCGAGCCCTCTGAGTTCCCGCATCTCAGGAGGGGTATTTTCTCTCAGCCCTATCTCCCCACACTATGGGAGGAATTTTGTGCCATGCTTGACTTTCGTATCATGGGACTTGGATGAAAGTGTTTGAAATTGGTGGGCTTCAGGTGGCTGTACATTCAGAAGCCACAACCTCAGAGAGTACGGAGACATGGCAAGAAGCCCAAACGACGGACAACAAAGTGAGAGACAGAGAGAAGTTCAGAGGGTTGAGTGAGGACTCTTGATTGGTGCTGGCCATGCTCTCCTCCATATGTACTCCCTGAGACTATTATGAGTTCTCATTCTTCCCTCATTCAATTGCTCTTGTCGTTGCTCGAGTCAGTCAGTCTTGCTTCTTGCATTGTTCTGCCTGATGATTGTCTCCTTGGATGACTCTGTCACAGTTCTCAAAGTCAGATTGACATAATTGCTGCATGCATAGCACCCCATAATTTTATGGTCATTATTTGCATAATTCTTTGCTGTTCCGAATCAAAATAAAAGATTCCTAAGACCGCGGACCGGCGAAGACCGCAATTGAAGGGTCTCCCTCGAAGCCGGACGCACACAACAGGAAGGGATTTGCATTATTTAATTTATTTTATTTATATGCAATAACAAACAAAATCCTACGTGACGGCCTGTTGGCTTTCCGATCGCCTGAAGTGGCCCGACCGGAAAAAGTGCGACAGCGTGCCCGGGGAATCGACAACGGTTTCAGTTCGCCGAAGGGGACTCGAGATCGATCCTTGTTACGGTGGCAAACTGCACATGACTCAATGTACCTCGTGACGTCATGAAGGACGTCGGGCCAGTGAAAACGCTGGCGGAGGCGTGCTAATGTGCGGTTTACGCCAAGGTGTGCCGAAAGTCGTGCGTCATGGAATTCGCCGAGAAGACGAATCCGTAGGATGCGATCTTGGGGCACAACTAACAAGTCCTTTCCTCTCGTGTGAAGGAGAAGGAACCCGTCGGAAATCCGATAATGGCTAGCCGACGGGTGATCCGATGAAAGCTCCGCGTAAAGCGTAGAGTAAGTCGGATCGGACTTGTAGCCTTGACGAAATGCGGCTGTAGATCGTCATCGAGGTCGAATGGCGTGGTCACCCTGGCACAAAAGTCGGGCCGTCGTGAGAGGGCGTCCGCAGCTCGATTGGCGGGACCGGGAATGTGGCACGGGTCAAAGTCGAACTGGTCGATGTAATACATCCATCGACCGATCGTGCTAGTGACCGTATCCTGCGTTTTATAAAAGGTCAACAGATTGTTGTCCGTATTCCATTTAAAATGCCGACAGCCGAGAAGAAAGTGCGCCACCGTTTGAGAACGGTGATGAACGCGAGTAGCTCTTTCTTCCTAGCGTCGTCGAGAGTGTTGACGAGAGGCACCTTTTGGGAGAAGTACTCGACCGGATGCCAACCGTCCTCGTGACACTGTTCCAACACCGCACCAATACCGTATCCCGAAGCGTCCGTAGTCACTTAGGTGGGAAGGGTGGGGTCGTATGTACGGAGGGCAGGTGCGGCTTGHATCGCTGCCTTCAACGAAGTGAACGCGCCACGGGCTGCGTCGTCGAACTCGAAGGGCATCTTTGAAGACTGAAGTCTCGACAAGGGGGCGGCCACTTTCGAGTACGACTCGACGAATCTCTGATAATATCCAGCCAAACCCATGAAAGAGCGTACATCCGTCGTGCAACGGGGTTCCGACCAATCCACGATGGCTTGGATCTTGTCCGCTAAGGGACGAATGCCTTTCGGCGTAACATAGTGACCCAAGTACTCAAGCTCCCGCTTGGCGAACTCGCACTTGTCGAGGTTCGCTTTGTACTTGGCCAGTTGCAAACGATCCAAAACAGCGCGAAGGTGTACGAAGTGCTCGTCCAACGTCCTACTATAAACCAAGATGTCATTGAGGTAGATGAGGACGCTGCGATCGAGTAAGTCGCGAAACTCAGTCGTCATAGCTGCTTGGAAAGTCGCGGGTGCATTGGTGAGGCCAAATGGCATGACAACCCACTCAAAATGCCCGTACCGCGTCTTGAACGCGGTTTTGTACCGATCTTGAGGCTGGATTTCAATCTGGTGGTAACCCGACTTCAAGTCCAACTTCGAGAAGTACGTCGTGCCGCCTAACCGCTCGAGGAGATCATCAATCCGAGGGAAAGGGTCGGCGTTCTTTACGGTTTGTGCTTTAAGTTTGCGATAGTCGATGCATAACTGTAGATCTTTGTTCTTCTTCCGGACGAAGAGAACAGGTGCATCGTATGGCGAGCAACTAGGGCGAATCCAGCCCTTGTCGAGAAGGTCATCGAGTTATGCGCGAAGCACTTCGAGTTCCTCTTCGCTCATGTGGTAGATACATCCACGCAGAGGGACGACGCCAAATTCGAGAGTGATCCCATGGCGTATGGGCCGATCTGGAACCGTTCCGGTGGGAGCCTCGAAGACGTCTCCATACTCGTCCAAGAGGTGAGAAATGCGTGGGTCCGGCGGTGACGCGGCTGGTCTGTCCGGCGAGGGGAGAGCATGCAAGAATACAAGGCCCATCTCCTCGACATCATTTCGAGCTATGGCGTCGCGAATTCTCGCAACGGAGACCACGTGACAAGCAATCGAAGTGTGAGGGGTCGCGACCGTACATGGGACTAACACTCCGTTCCGATCACAGACGTAAACGGTCCGGTCGTGGAAGTTCACCGGATGATCGGCGCTACGCAACCAAGACATGCCTATAATCCTGTCGAACTTGGTGTCGAGGATGTCAAAAGACACCGGCTCGCACGCAAGTGGCGCAAAGTATACCGGAACGTCATCGACGCATCTGTCAATTGACTTTTGCGTGCGGCCGGCCGCGAGTGTAACTTGCGTAGGTGGCGTCTTCCTTCGAACGCGCGGGCCAAGGCCTGCACGGGCCATAAAGGCTTGGCTCATAAAGTTGCGAGACGCTCCGCAATCAATCAAGGCACTACAGGTTGCCTTTACGATTTGAATGCGGATATAGAGCAAAGGAGCGTCGATTTCGGCGTACCTTTGGGTGGCATACTCGCAGTCAATCTTCGCAAGATAGGAGCGGAGATCGACAACCGCTACCCCGTGGTCCGTCAACGGAGCTGGTACTGTAGTGTGCAAATAGGAGCGTAGATTTGCCATTAAGGCGTTGCAATGCGGCCTTGGCAAGGTTCCGGTGGAGGGTAGAGGCATCCAAGCGAAGTCCTCTCTCGTGAGCGGGTCAAGCTCCTCAAGTCTTGACCACGCCGTCGAGTCCTCGGAAATCAGTGGCGAGCTGACCGGATCACTTGCCGACGGTTTACAGGCTGCGCATACGCAATCTAAGTGCACATGGCTCGACTGGTCTAATGGTGGTACCAGCTGGGCGGTATAATCCTCGTACGTAGCACGAGAATCAACGACTACCGCATGCTCCCCGGTAGTGACATCGATTGCTAGCAAAGCAACCGGTTCCGACGGAGTGAGGAGAGACGTCTCCTCTCTCCTTGCGTAACTCAGTTTCCCGAGTTAGCTGGACGGGGTACATGTGCCTTGCCCTTGTCCGGGCATTGTGCGGTAGTGTGGACAACACTATTGCACCATAGGCAATATCCGTACCGTTGACGTAAGTCAAATACTTCCTTGGTTATGTTGAACGCCGTCCATGGTTGCTGCCCAGTTCCCGTCGATGTCGTCGCTTGTGGCCTTGTTCTTCCGAACTCTCTTGGGACGCTTCGGCGGGAGCGCTGCGACAGTTCCTCCATCACTCGAGGATGCTGCTGCAGCGTGGAGATCGACTGTTTCTTCATAAATCATGGCATTGTTATGTGTCGGTCGTTGGTAGCCCTGCTTAGCCACATAATGCGGCTGGGACTGCTTCTCGTTAGCGGCCTTGTCATCCGTTTGGATGACCAGTTTCGCACGATCCAGAATAGCCTGGAACGAGGCATAATCGTACTCGTTGCCGAGTGCGGTCCGCAGTCCTGCGCACGATCGCGAGAAGAACTCAGATCGTTGGTTTGTAAAACTCAAATCGAAGCCTGGCGTGGTCACTATCTTCTGCCACTTGATCGTCCAGTCTCGAGTTGGCATGCTTCCCTTTGAGCAAGTGTAGACCTCGTTCATGGCCGCCTTCACGACGTTGCGGACCATGAAACGAGTGAACCACAACTGTTCAAAATCCTCCCACGTGAGGTGTTTGTGTAGCTCGGTGATAGTGGTTCCCTTGTTAACCGCGAGGTGTTTCATCCATGCCTGCGCACCTCCAATGAGTTGGAGGTATAGTGTCTTCATCATGTCTTCGTTTGGGACCTTGTGGCAAGATGCTTCGGTGAGGAAGGCTTGCCACCATGTCAAAGCGTCAGTCTTGTTGTAGTCCTCGAACTTGCCGATGTTGAAGCGTGGCATCTTGTATACCTTCGTAGCTGCTGCCGGTTGCGGCTTGGTGATGTTTGTCTTGATGGCGGCCACCGTGCTGCTGATCATAGCCGGACTGGTGAAGTCACTTAGGTCGCTGATTAGGTTGACGACATGGTCGATGCGCTCGCCGAGCTGCCTCGCCGTGTCTGGTGTGCAGCCTGGCGCTGCTTGGGAAGGCCTTGCCTCCAGAGTAGCAATGCGGGCGTCCATCTGTTTCAGCTGGGAGTCCGCGACCTTGATGGCTGCTGCAAGCGTCTTCACGTTATGGTTTAGATCGATCTGCAGCTGCGTTACTGACCTAGAATGAAGGTCTCCCATGGTGTTGTTCCAGATGACTGCACGCATCGTGCATAGTAAAATGTCTGCCAGGTTATGTCGCTCCTGCTGTACTGTCATCGGCTCGACGCCTGCTACGGGGACATAACGCATCTCGTTGAGCACAGCGGCCCACTGATCGTGTTGAGTGATCAGCAGGTCAGCACTGTCGGCGTTGAGCTTGCCGACCGCCAACTGTTCCGCCTCAGCTTGTTGCTGGGCTTTGGCTGCAGCTTCTGCTGCCAGCCGCTGTTTGTCTGCGTCGGCAGCATCCTGCCGTTCCTTGGCAAGCGTTAGTGCGGCCGTATAGGTCTCCACTCTCTGAATGTAGTCCGTGATGGACTCATTTGGCCCTTGAGCAGGACAGACCGGCAAGGGTTCGACATTGCTAGATGTCGAAGTCTCGGATGACGTTCCGCTGTGAGGCGTGATCGCCATCTGAGTGCTTGTCTGTGGCTGTTGTCGAACTGCAGGTTGCGGTTGCTGTTGGTGATCTGCGATCCTCTTGCTGCGTCGTGGCTGCTGTTCGGTGGCTTGCCCTGCTGGCATCAGAAAACTGTTGCTGAAGGCTGGCTCCCGAATGGTCGCAGAACAGTGAGAGGGAGAGGGTGGGTACAGGGGTAGAACAAATCAGGAAATTCGCATACAGTCCCTGTCCCAATGATGGACTTAGACACCTAATCAAACAGAAAAAGATAAACTTTCCCCGAAAACAACTCAAAAATTCTTAATAAGAAAATAATAACAAATTAATAATCAATAAAGTTTAATTAATGCTTAATAATGAATTAATACTTCTTGATAATTATCAATAAAACAATAATTGCAATAATGATAATTCCCGAATTTGAATTGTAAAGATTAGGTATCCGTTGAGATCATCTATTGTCCGAGAGTTCACCGTTGAATAGTGAACTACCCGGAAGTTGCGATTCTAGGGGCACAATTACGAACAGTTTGCCAAATTTTTTTTTCCGGAAATTTAGGAAGAAAAACACTCGAATTTTCGAAAAACGTAAAATTTTGGGAATTTCACCCTACAAAATCCGATTTTTAAAGGCCTAAGTCCGTTTTCGGAATTTTTCAAACTAGGGAAAGAAACGCGAAGCTGTACGTGGAGACTTGTCAGGTCTGTCAAAGAGACAAGCCACGTACTCAGGCTCCTCTTGGGCTCGTGAAGCCCCTTCCGATTCCGGAAAGGCCTGGTGAGAGCCTGTCCATGGACTTCATGGATACGCTGGTCACCAGCAAGAGTGGAATGCGCTACGTCTACGTTATTGTGGATAGGTTTAGTAAGTTTGCTAGATTAGTTGCAATGCCTGAGACAGCGAAGACTGAGCATGTAATTAAGCTGTTCAAAGAGAACTGGGTTAGAGATTTTGGATTGCCGAAGTCTATAGTCAGTGACCGTGATGTGCGATTCACAAGTGAATTGTGGAAAGTCGCAGCTACAGAACAGGGAACGCAGCTGCAGATGACATCAGGAAACCATCCCGAGGCKAATGGACAAGCAGAACAGTTGAACCGCGCTGTACAACACCTGCTGAGGCATTATATTAAGCCAAATCAGGTAGACTGGGATGAGAAACTTGCTCTCATTGCCAGCCTGTACAATAACGTGGTCCACAGCGCGATGGGCGTGAGCCCGAATAGTCTGCTATTAACTTTTAAGCCTAGATTGCCCTTGGATTTCCTACTGCCTGACAACCAGCCTTTCGCTGCACCAGGAACTTTAGAGTTTGCTTATTGATATGAACAGCTGATGCAGCAGGCTGTTGAGCACATCCACAAGGCGCAGGCGGCAATGATTGAGTCTGAGAACAAACACCGCTGTCCATCTACGTTTCAGGTAGGGGAAAGAGTCTGGGTTAAGTCCTCAGAACTGGGATAGGAGCACGGGATCTCCCGCAAGCTCATGCCACAATACTTTGGACCATGGGAAATCCTGGATGTCGTCGGGGATGAGCCAAACGGGCCTTCTTATGTTATTCGCATCCCGGGTCACTTACGCACCTACCTTGTTTTTCACGCTTCCAAGTTAGCACCTTTCGAAGAAACTGATCAGTTTCCCTCGCGTCGTTCAATGCTGCCCCCAACCATGGATGGAGAAGTGGACATTGATGATATTGTGGACCACATAGAGCTGCCAAGACCCACAGGCAGGGGACGTCCTCCGAAACCGAAGTTGCAGTATCGTGTTCAGTTCCGGCATCACACTGATCCGAAGGAGGACCGATGGTTCACCAGGAAGGAACTGTGTAACGCAATACGAGAGATCTCTGCAGAAGGGAAAGCGCCCTATGATCAAAGATTGAGCTTCTCAGAGGACTGTTGAAGCTAAGGAGGAGGGAATGCGAGACCACTGCCTCTAAGAGCCCCATAAGGCCCCACTTTTGCAGCCCGTCGGCCGCCCTAAGTGAAGGCAGGCTCGACGAGGCCCTCGGGGCCCTTTTCTGGCCACCACACAACTCAGGCAGTTGCGCAGCGCCAGTTGGTTAAGTGAACCCAGGCCCTGGGTCGCCTGTGTGAATGTATGTTAAGCAGGCCCTGGGCTGGATATGCGTACCGGGCCAGACACAAGCCGAAAGCAGTTGGGCACATGCAACCACTTCAGGCCCAAGGCCTGCTCTCCTCGTGCTGGGCCTCAGGCCACAGGGGCCTACTGGAAGCTTCCTGGACTGGACGCAGGCAGGCCACTTGGATATAGGAAAGGGCCTGCCTCCTCATTCGGGATTCAGGTGCTGGCTGCATGCTGCGCAAGCGCTGCTGATGCGCTATTTGCTGGCTGGCGCCTATGCTCTCACGGGCGAGCAGGGAAGGAGCACGCAGCCATAGCCGAGCTGCGCTGCTGTAAGCTGGGCGAGGCGCAGGGTGGTCCTTGGGTGCTAGTGGCATCTGTGAGTTGGGGAACGAGGTTGTGAGTGTAGCGCGAGACATACCTGGTGCTGGAAGCGTGCGACATTGGTCGCCATATGCTCGTACTTCGGGAATGTTGTTGACATCATCTTTCGGCTTCGTAGTATAGGCTAGATAGGATCTGCCACATGTAGTCTGGGCGCCGAGCGCCAGATAGGATATCAACTCTGGTTCTTCGTTGATGATGATGGGACTATTTCAGCATTGTCAATTATGAACTCTTGGTGTGTTCTTATTTGGTGAATCTCGTGATGCAATTCTGCTGTTGGTTCGAGGTCAAGACTATCTGGACTCATATGTATGATGCTGTTTGATTGCTGAAATTCGCTATTGCTCATCTTCCTTGCACAGAAAAAGTCAAGGAAAAAAGACTAAACACATCAATCTTGTTTATCGATTTTGAGAAAGCCTATGATCAAGTAAATTGGGCTTTCCTCAACGCAAGCATGGAAAAAATGGGTGTTGGACCCAGCTTCAGGAAATGGGTCAAAGTCCTCTATAACGATGCATCAAGATGTGTTCAGGTCAACAACCATTCTCAAGATCTGTGCGACAGGGGGACCCCCTTGCTCCTCCAATCTTTCTATTTGTAATGGAAGCTATTGCCTCCTGCTTACGCAAAGACCCCGCAATACAACGATTGTCGGAGATTAATGTCGGTACCCATCACCACATCCAATTCCCAACAGTCATAATGTTTGTTGATGACTTTACGGTCCTTATAAGAGCATCGGACTCCTTGGTGAAAGCGCTTGTCAGAGCAATGGAAGCCTTCAGGTTGGCATCTGAAATGAAAATCAATTGGAAAAAAAACAGTAGGCTGGTGGCTTGCAGAGGAAGAAACACCCAGGCTGGAAGGTCCCGAACTGGACATGACGTGGGAAAAAAAGGAAGAGCCGACAAGATACCTGGGGATTCTGGTAACCAAGGATGGCCCCGCGCCACAGATGGCCCAAAACCTGCTAACTAAGCAAATTAACAGAATGGGACGATGGGAGAACACATTTATGTCACTGTTAGGAAGGGCCCTAACCATCAACACATCTATTTTTTCTATTATGTGGTATATTGCCTCCATCTGGACTATGCCTGATCATACGACCAAAGAATTGAACCGCAGAGCTAGGGCATACCTCTGGTCAGGTGACCCTAACAAAACTAAATACATACCCAAGATAGCTTGGCATTATATAACAAGAAAGCCATCTAAGGGGGGTCTAGGAATCATCGACCCGAAGCAGGAAACGAAAGCCCTTCAGATTAAGTGGATCATCAAGCTGCTAACCCAACCCAGAGTGGCATGGCAAAGACCAGCACTAGACAGCATCAGAGCAATAGCTCCTATCGACAGTCCAACCAACATGTCAGGCCTCTTCTGGGTAATGAACAAGGAGTGGACCCCGAAGACTGGCGGCAGGAGGTGACCAGCAAATGCCTCACTGAACGAGTCGCGGCCCCCCACTCGTTATTGGACTGCTCTTATCCACATATGGAGGGAAATTATGCCCAAAAAGAACAAGAAGCCTAAATCTAAGGAAGTCTTAGGAAGAAGTGTTGCGCCAACCCCTGTTTGGGAACTCATAGGTGAGAGACGCAGGTAATCACTCACTCTCACTTTCAAGTGGCCAGCACTGGCTCTCATGGATCACGCACGGAGTATGGAGGGTCAGTCACATCTGGGATGAAGACAGAAAGGACTGGATCGATGAGGAAACGATGAAATCTCTACTGAAGGGCTGCCACCGCAGAGACCAAAACCTGCAGACAGTGATCAATAATAGTATCCCGGATGGATGGAAGGACTTACTCAAAGAGACCTTCTCTTGGAAGCCGGGTGAATGGGGAGTACTGACACAGGAGACGGTACCTGCAAGGGCATATCAATTCTCCCAGAGAGCCCCGGGATCAAACCTTTCGGGGGTGTTCACTTCATTCCTGATAGACCTAACCAAAATTCAATCTCCCTCCATTCACAACACAGATTCACAACACAGATTCACAACACAGATTCACAACACAGATTCACAACAGTCAGTCCTGAGCTCATTTATGCTTCGTAAGATAAGAGTATTAGGCAGTTGGCCTGAGGCAATATTCCAAATTGAATCAGCAATCCAAGAATTAGAGTTTGACCCAGCAGACTCTGCAGAACGCCCATTCATGTCACACAATACACAGTCAAAATGGGCTACAGAATGTTGCTAAAGACGAAAGACCCAGAGCCGTTTATTAAAGTCAGGTGGAACAGAATACTGGGCCAGGAAGCTGAACAATATCCAAAATACCTTGGCAGAAATATAAATCAATACGCCCGGTCAAAATAAGAAGCCTACAGTTGCTCATCGCCTACAACAGTTGGCTACACATCAAAAGGAGTAAAAATGACCCGAACAGTTCAGATCTCTGTGTAGTATGCTCAGACAGTGAACAGGAAAACATCACACTGCCTGATCACATGCAAGGAAGCTACTGACTACTGGGCAAGAGCATCCGCTCTCTGGAACTACCTGTTTTCTTCTCCTTTTCCCGAGCACCCAACCCAACTACTCCTATGAACCAACATTCCGACTAACTTTAACACGTCGGAGAGCATCTGGTATGGCATGATTCGAAAGGTGACACTCTGGGTCATATGGAAGGAAAGATGCAGCAGAACTTTGGACAACTCCAGCAATCCACGTGAGAAGGTTTGGGCATCAACCAAATCCTTAATGGAGACTAAAGTCTTCTCCCAATGGAAGAAAGTCAGAATTCAAGCTCAGGAAAATCCGGAGAAGCAGCAAGAGATTCTGGCAAAATTCACGAAAGTATGGCTGGTCAATGGAAAGGTGGCGTTCATTCAAGGACTTCAATTCAGGTGGAAAGACTGGCACAACTCCTGTCCGCTGCAGAGAGCACGGGACATTCACCTCCCCCAGCCTCAGAACTTCAGCGCTACATAGCACCGACATACGACCATGCGTACACTTACAACAATCGGGTCAAGACAATCAAGATTTACAGCAGCTCTTCTCTCTGTGTTTCTTGCGGTTAAGTTTATCTGACGGGGTCTCTGATGGAGACTCTGAGAGGAATCACAGGGAAAGGCAAGCTGGCAGTCAATCCTCGACCAAGTGGAGTAATCAATGCTGTCCAGGGATCCTTCGGCCAGACGGAAGGATGTGTGAGTGGGTATATGATGTAATACTACTACTTTGACTTGCCCGGGGAATAGGAACTGGACTGACGCTCCCCATAATGGATATGGAGCCAGGACCATAAGGACCTGTTTTTTCAAAAAAAAAAAAAAAGAAGAAAAAAAAGAAGTCCTCTATTCTGGTCCTCTGCGAATACTGCACCATAGATGTGCAACCAGCTTTTTTGACTGAAGATATGGCAAAGCTGGCTGCATCTCCCCCTAGACAAGAACTCGCCATTAGTACTCTATCCCAGTACGGAATCATTCAGGCATAGAGATGCGTATCCATAGCCGCCTCCCAATGGAAGGTACTCTCTTCCTCTTTCCCAGTATAGGTTCATGGGAGCTTCACCTTCATCTTATGCCGTTGTTCGGCTCCTTCTGCCTTACCCTCCTTCATTGAACCTTTCCCTTTTTTGTCTCCATCATCACCATCATTTCCTCCATCTCGTCCCCCACCACCAATCTTCAACTTCCTTACTATGGGCCTATGGCAGCATCAGTCAGTTTCTCTGCGATGGGATCGTCTAACTGTTCCACATACTCAATAAGCCGCTGATCTATCTGATGAGAGGCTGCATGCAGGAAGTCGTTCCAAGTTCCCTTTTTTTTTTTTTTTTTTTTTTTAAACAACGCACCCGTTGGTGCTAGTGGTGCTGGTAAGAGAAGACACCGCTAGCACCTGGGGAGGGCTCCATCTATTGGTGGGGAGCAGCACCTGCTGGAAAACGGGTCCAGCGTCCCTTACATAAAATCACATCTATTGACTGAGCAGGAGGTTGGGAGGGGGCGACCTCTTCACCCTGAACCTGGCGCCAAATATCTGCTATCTCGTCCTGGTTCCTCCCACTCCCTACCTTTGAAGAACAACGCCGCTGGCCGGGTCCAACGTCCGGTCCTGTTCTGTCAGAGATCTTTTTTTCCTTTTTTAAGGATAATATCCAGAGGATTGACTGAGTAGGAGTTTTGGAGAAGGAAAAGAACCTCATCGCCCTGAACCAGGCGCCAGATATCTGCTGCTATCAACTAGCCCTTCCCCTTCTGCCAATCTCCAACTACCAACCTTGAACATCCAAGGAATTCAGTCTCCATCATCAGTTCCATACCATTGCAGGTCCACCATTGCTAGCTGGTGGGTTGGGAAGGGGTCAGGGAATTTTGTGGCTGGTCGCAGCGGGAATTCCTGGCCCACCACTGTCCAGTCTTTAAAACAAATACTGTAGTCCTTTCTAAACTTCTCCTGATGGTCACCCTGGTCACCCTGGGTGGGCCTGCCTTCCCATCTGACGGAGGCAATCCAACCCCCATTCTCGCTGCCCAACCAGTCCCTTGAGAATTGCTGGATTGTTTGTACTATATCTTTGGCTGAGTGGAACAGGTCCAATTGATTCTTAATTCTTTGCCACTGTACCGTCAGTTCTTGTTGGACAAATTGTTTTATAAATTCGGTCACCTCTCCCTCTGGCGTACGGGCTCCCTCTATGGCATATATACAACGTTTCCTCCAGAGGGCCACAAGACCGCTGTCCTTCCTATTTTAAACATATTGTTTTTAAAGGTACTATTCGTGGAGGAGGACCATGTCTCGCATAGTATGGCTTTCCAGTCCCAAGGCCATTTCGACCCCGTACCCAGATGGGACCAGATTCTATCCCACCATCGCCATGTAAGGACTGCCCCCGAACATTGCATGAATATGTGTTCTACAGTCCCCGGGATTCTGCGGGAGGGGTAAGCCTTGTGGCACGCTTTGCACCAAGGCAATGCCTGTCCTCTCTGCTCCAGATGGGTGCGGTCTATCAACCAGTCATTGGTGGGTAAGCAGCGGTGTTCTATCTGCCACTGCAGTGAAGCCATCTTTGCAGGCCTAATTCTGGTGGCAGTAAACCAGCGGATGGGACGGATCGCCTTGATTCCTATATTTAGTTGGGATCTCCATCTTTCTTTTACCTTTTCCTTGATGTTTACTTTGGGGCGCAGAAAACGGTATGTTGCCTTCACCGTCAGGTCTTGCGGCTTTGTCTTTCCCCGAGATGTGCTCTTCAATGACCATTGCCATTCCTCGGGGTCTAAGGGGAGTTCCACCAATGGGGTGTTCGGCTGGTGTGCGGTCCATACGTCCTTGTCCCGGAACACCCGGATCCTGTGAAGGTCCTTGTTTTTTCCCCATCTTGTCACGTCTGGGGAGTATTGGGTAAGGACGTTATCCTTGCCTATGTGAAAAAGGTTAATCATGGTGTCATCCGATCACACATCCACCACGTTTCCCACACTTTCTGGGTCATCTGGTACCGATACCCAGTCCCCTTCTTCGAGTCGTGGCCCTTTGCGCAAAATGCGCACCCAATCCAAGGGGATGCCAAATATTAATATTTTAAGGTTCTCCCCAATGCTGTGACAATATTTTAATGTGTCTTTCAGTTGCTGCGCTGTCTTCCAATCCCTCGTCTCTGGATTCCAAATGTCTTTTATTCGAATAACACCTTTCTTAACCCAGCCGCTACACGGGGTGTCTGAGCTGCTCAACACTCTGCTATGTCGATCGGTGATCCTCCTATTTGCGAACAGGGGTTGGCGCATCACTTCCTCCCATCTGGTCGGAGGGGGGCTGTCGGGAAGAGGGAGTTGACGCCAGGCTCTCAGAACCCTGACCCAGAAATCATCCCGCGCCAGGTCTTTCCGGATTGTTCCCCCATTCATTTCACGGCCACCCCGAGTCCGCCGTGGCACAGTCTAGAAGCGATCTTCCAGCCAGGTCAATGGGTGGACATTTTGTGGTGCTTGCGGGGCTAATCTAGCCATTTGTTCCAGTGCCAGGGCGTACCATGGGAGCTGTTGTTCGAAAAGTAACCTCTTGACCCATTGCACCATTATTGTTGTGACCTGTGTTTCCGGGTCAAGAATTCCCAGTCCCCCTTTGTTTTTTGGTTGGATCATCGATAACCAAGCAGCCCTGCTGATGACTGTCTTGAGCTCACTATTACCTCGCCACAGCAGTGCGGTTACCTGACGCTTCAGAGCTCGAATGGCTTCCTTATTGAGGGCCCAGATTGCTGATTTGTACCAAAGGGCCGCCAACACCACACTGTTTATCGCCAGCGCCCTACCAAATAAAGAGGTGTGTTGGTCTTTCCAGCGGGTCAATTTTTCTAGAGCGGGTTTCAGTATCCACTCATCATTCGAAGCGGGCTTGCCTAATGCTGTTAGCAGGATTCCAAGTACCCTAACTGGGGCCTCCTCGGGGAGCCACTTAACCCGTGGAAGCTCCGGGGGTCGCGCACCTTGATGATGGATCCACCAGCCCAAAGTCTTATTTCCCCAGTTAACCGTCATGTTCGAGATCGCTGTAAGTCGATCGAAGAGTCTTCTAATCTCGTCCATGTTAGCTGTTGTGGCATCCACCATGATTGTCAAATCATCTACAAATAATGAACAGATGGGGATTGCATGTTCAGGGATGGCCGAGATTTGCAACCTCCGCAGATCTTTATTGGCCCGAAGGTTCGCTGTCAGTGCTTCCATCACAATTATGAAAAGGAAGGGTGCCAGAGGGTCTCCTTGTCTGACTTACCGTCGTAGCGGGAAGGTCGGCGCCACCCTGTCATTGACTTGGACACAGGTAGCGGCATTATGATGCAGAATTTCGGTCCAACGTCGAAAACCAGGTCCAATGTTCATTTTTTCCATGCATTTGTCTAAAAATTGCCAATCTACGTGGTCGTAGGCTTTTTCAAAATCGATGAAGACCACGGCCGCGTTCTTTTTGTCTTGTCTTGTGAGTTTGAGGAGTTCATTAACTAATAGGATGTTGTCGTGTATCCTACGCCCCTTGACGAATCCAGTCTGTGTTGGGTGGATGATGTCTCCCAGGATTGGAATCAGGCGGTTTGCCAGGGTTTTTGCTAACATTTTGTAAACCACCGTCAGCAGCGTTATTGGTCTATAATTCTTGATATCCATTTTGTCCCCCTTTTTAAACAGTAGGGTGAGAACACCCTGACCCACCAGCTCGCCCATCTGCCCCGTCTCCCACACCTGGTTGTAGAAATCCATCAAATCTGGGGTCATTTGGGTCCAGAAGGTCTCCCAGGATTCTTTAGGAAACCCATCAATACTCGGCGTCTTCTCCTCATCCATTTGCATTATTGCCGTTTAGATTTCCTCCTTGGACAGGGGGTCAAGATCTATTTTTTGCTGGCCAGTCAGGGTCTTCTCGAGAGGTTAAAGGAATTCTTGGATTTCTTTCTCCCTGATGTCTTTCTCCCTTTGTGCGCACCGAGAGGTGAAAAGGTCCTTGAAGAAGGATCTTGCTATCTGCACACATTGGGGGGTGGAGGTGACGATATCTTGGTGACCAGTTTGTGAATCATAAATCTACTTTGTCCCTTAATGTCGGCTTTTGCTATTTCAAACGGACACAATTTCTACTCTTGGAAAAATCTCAAAATTTCTGGAAAAATAAAAGTTGAAACCCATTGCCATTTCAAAACCCAGACTGACTGAACATGTAGCAGTATTAAAAAAAAAAAACTAATTTTTTTTCGCATAAGAAGAGTGGCATGACTAGGGGAAACTAAAACAAGGAAGATGAGTCCAACGTTCCCCCCCATACTGCAAACTGTCCTGTTACAACTTTAACACATAAAACTCATTCACACACACAAGGTTCATCTCGAATGCCGGGTTATTGTGCTCAATGACCCGAAACAAAGAATCCACAACATCTTATATGCGGATTGTGCACTTTTTCAACTGGTTGACAACATATCCCACTATGTCCTCATCAACTCTGCCACCATTCTGCAGTTCAGCAGAATACTGAGAAGTTGTGATGTCTGCTAAGTCATCCATGCCCTTCATCTCGTTTATCACAACATGCCTAAACTCGTCACATTTTATAATAGGGTGAGAACTGTAAATAGCCCGGTGAAGACACTGCCAAAAACTACAAGGCTCTCTGTTGCATACCGTTGTCGGGGCAAAAACCCTGACAAGGGTATTTGCCGGTGTTTTTGAACGTCGGACGTTGTCCGACTCTTGCGTTGAAATAATAGTCTTGATGAGACTGACGTCTGCCAAAAGTTTATTCTGAGTTGACCTATGACTGAGAAACTAAGAGTTTTCGGACTTTAGTCTGGACTCATGTGACGCCCGGAGGTATTGGATGTAAACGACAAGGCTACGATTTGTCAAAACCGCAGGAATGTGCGGATAAAGAAATGCTAAAATTAAACCTATCCTACCTATGATAATGTCAGGGCCTAAATGGGCTAAAAAGAGGGTTGCGCCGGGGTATAGGGCCACGACGCAGGAAGTGTAGGAAGCTTTTGTTTTTTTTCTAGGGCCGCGGGGTCTGACTTCAAGCCTGGGGGCCGATAGGCAAATGCCAAGGCTTACCCGGTTCGATGGCCGACCAAGCCGCGGTCATGCGGCTAACCGGTATGGGTAGGCCACGAGCAGGTAAACGGCAGGTCACAGGCAGGGCAGCCCTGCTAGGCCATAGCCGGGGCAGGCCTGCTAGGCCACATACGGGCGGAGCCTGCAAGGCCGCAGGCAGGGAAATCACCTGGGCTAGCTCTTCATATTGAAGAGTTGCTCCTGTTTAGTGTGAAACAGGAGCTAGCCCAGTAGGAAATCATGTTGAACTGATACCATGTTGATACCGGGATCGAATCTAACAGGCCTACTGGGTGCAGCTCCTTTTGGAGCTGCCTTTTTGAAGGGCGCGGTCGATCTCGACCGCACGATCATGGAGATCGCGCGGCCGAGATTAGCCGCCCGCGATTGCAGCATGCCCCTGCGCAAGGATGACACGCACAAATCGAGAAAATGGCCGAAATTTGTTTCGATTCCCCTACGGGAATCGAACTTGGGTCTGCATATTGGAGGAAGCGCCAGCACGACGTTTGGAAGAGAGTTGTGGCCGTTGGCTTATGCCAACGGCTTACATACTAAAAAAAAAAAAGAAAAAAAAAAAGGAGAATCTAAAAAACTAAAGCAAAGGATGTGAGGCGCCACTTGGCGCCGTTGGAAGAGACTGGGGCGTTTTAGCCCCAGAGCCTGTTACAGCGCCCATGAAAACGGGCAACTGTGTTCTGCAACAGAGAGGTAAGTTTTGTTTTTTTTATTTTTATTTTTATTCCCTTTTTGTTTTTCTTTCTCCTAGATTTTGCTTTAGATTCTTTTAGATTTTGTCTTTTCTTTTTAGTTTTTTGTTTAGATTTTGTTATTCTTTTTATTATTTTCTTCTTCTTATATATAACACTCGTTCGTTTTGACGAACGGCTCGTGATATGCAGACTGTTTCGTCGGATTCTCACCGACTCATCAGGAGGCTGAGCCTCGACAGTGTGGGCAGCAGTTGAGCATGAACCCGACGCCGAAGCCAGCTTGGTACAAAGAGAGAGAAGGGGGGGAAAGACGATTGTGCCAGACTGTTTCGTCGGACTTTCACCGACTCATCAGGAGGTTGAAACCTCTACAGTCGGCGTGGGTAGATGGAGCAAGGTCGAATTAATCTACCTCTGAAACTGGGGGAGATCCACTGTTACAGTCTGCTCGACTGTGGAAAAAAGAAAAAGGTAAGGTTGTTTTTTTCTTTTTTTGTTTTTAGTTTTTCTTTTTATTTTTTTTCTTCCCTTTTCCTTCCGTGGTCGTTGGGGAACGAGGAAATCGGCAAGGATGGAAACGAACAAACTAAAAAATTAAAAAAAAAAAAAAAAAAAAAAAAAAACAGAAAAAGAAAACGAAAACGAGGCAACTGCCTCGTGGTAGGACTAAAACAGTCCTTAGGACTGTGTGGGAGCACAAAAGCTCCCACTTCGTTTTTTTTTTGCCAACTCACTGTGGCCGCGAGATCTTGAATCTCGCGGCTCACAGTACTCGCGTGGGAGAGAGAGAGAGAGAGGGACATGGGAGTTGGGAGGGGGAGGACCTACTCCTCCCAACCTGCCAACTGCCTCCCCGTTTTCAGGGGAGGACAACAAAGAAAAAGGAAGGGGGTTGTTGCATGCAACAACATGCACCTGGCCAAGGTAAAAGCCACGTGCAGTAGAAATTAGGAAGTTAGTTTCTTTTCTTTTCTTTTCTTTATTTAGTGTGAGGACACTTGTCCTCACGTGGTGCTACCTCTGGCACAAGCTGCCATAAGTAACTGTCAGGCTCCCGTTTTTGCAGGGAGCCTGGAAATTTAAAAGGCTACTAAGGAAAAGGGTAGATACAGCCTTTTCCTCGATGTATCTGCCCTGGGAAAAGGGTCCAGATACATCAAACTGTAAGGGGTTGTATCTCTCCAGCCCCTTATCAGAAAAATAAAAGAAAAACACATTTGGAAATGGCAGGAGCCCAGCTATCTCACCAGATTCCGAGATAGCTGGGAAAAAGAAAAAGAAAAATAAAATAGGGCAGATAAAGAAACTGCCCCACACTAAGGCTGCGGCTGTGGTGCGGCCACAGTCAGCCCTGGAACTTGGCAGATCAAGGGCTCACAGTGAGCCCGGGATTTTGCCTGGGGGCTGGAGTGACGTCCAACCCTCCTCAGCCACTATAAAACAGCCAGCTGCCCCCAGCTGCCACACAAAGCATTCGTGTTGTCATTGTGTGACGAGCACTTGAGTGCAGCTGGGCTGCTGAGGTGCTGCCTGAGGCAAGGAGGAGAAGCTGGAGATCTGCAGAGGAGCGCAAAGAGGAAGACTGGGCAGCCATAGCTAAGGCAGGGAGCACTCTGCTCCTCTCCTCTAGCTGGTGGTAGTCCCACGACACAGACCCAGTGGTACTGCGGGACTGCGGCAGTGCGGCGCTGTGAGATTTGGGCCTGGGGCCCAAATTTTACCAATTTTGGCCTGCCATTTTCTCACTACGGTGGGGAAGTGCTGCCAAAATTTTACAGCGGCAGTCCCTGTTCTTATTGCGGTGGTACTGAAGTGCTGCCGAATTTCTGCAGCAGCGGCACAAGTTTTTATTGCGGTGGTACCGAAGTGCTGCCGAATATCTGCATCGGCGGCACAAGTTTTTACTGCAGTGGTACCGAAGTTCTGCCGAATTTCTGCAGCGGCGGCACAAGTTTTATCGGCGGTGGTGCGAAAGCGTTGCCGAAATTTTACGGCGGCGACTACGGTTTTATTGGCGGTGGTGTGAAAGCGCTGCTGAAATTCTACGGCGGCGACTACGGTTTTATTGGCGGTGGTGCGAAAGTGTTGCCAAAATTTTACGGCGGCGACGCAAGGTTACCGGCGGTAGAAGTTCCACATTTAGCGGCAACCGGACCTTGGTGTAGGGAAGGTACCGCTGAAGCGAAGGATTGAGGTGGCGTGAATATTGACGGTGTGGTGACGCGGTAACAGTGGAAGTCAGTGGCGGTGACACTCATTGGAAAACATAGTGAGGAGGCGTTGTGGCAGGTGGTTGTGGTGAAAGAAGTGGTGTGGATTAATTATCGACAACTGGAAGACAACTGTCTCTTGACAGAGGGGCGTAATTTTATACGGCTTTCTTGAGTGAGTCGTTATTATCTTCATTTCAACGTCACTCAAGGTCACTTAAAGTGACTCAGTTCCCTTCGCACCTGAGTGATCTCACACTTGCTTTGACCTGTTTCACTGAATGTTCATTGAAAAAGGGAAGAGGATGTGTGTTCTTGCGTGTATGACTGGGAGTCGGACAATGGTGAAGGAATGCATGGTGGTCTATGTGTCGTTGGGTTTTGACCGCAGGTACGGCATGTGGAGTGAAATGGATGAGGGTGATGACGGTGAAAGAATGGTTGATTTTTTTATCTTTGTGCTTGTGTTCTATGTATAAATAAAATAAAAAAAAGACGACTAGAAACGAAGCGAGCACAAGGAAGAAAAGTTCAATTGAATTTAGACTTATCCCTGAGGTTACCCATTCTTTCCCGAATGACCCTTTTCCCGTCTATGCCTGTCAGTCTGAATGATTCTATATTTCTACGAATTCCTTTTTCTTCGTCCAAATTTACTTTTGACGTTAGGCGACAAGATCCTTCATGTCTGCCGTAGAGGTGCTTTCCCTTTTTCTAGGAGGCATCTGGGGCGGGGGTTCGTTGCCTTAGGGGCCGGCCCTGTTATCGACTCAGAGTGGACCACTTTGCGGGGGGGTACTATGCCGATTCGGTGGAGACGGCCCGACTTCTGAGATCCGAGATTTATACTCGGGTGAGGAGAAGGAGTATCCCAGACCACCTCTTAGGGTAATGGAAAAGACATCTACACGGAAGAAAGTGATTTCTTGAAGCCTTGCGTAAAAAAAAAACTGCTTTAGCACCCCTGTTTTAAGTGGTCATCTTAGGTACCACTGACGTATGGAAAGTTGGTGCCACAAGCAGCATGACTCATGTCCTACTAGCTGAACGGAGTACAGTTAGATACTCTTGACGTGGTTGGTCGTGTCATAAGAAACATGGGCCGTAAGGAAGACAAAAACCGAATAATACTCGAAGGCAAGAGTTTAACTTAAAACACATTTGTCTTTCTTTTTCTTTCAGATGGCTATGGGATCCACGAACTTGTTTCTTTTCAACGACCGCGATTCGGCGGCTGAAAGGGTCGAACTCCAAAGACGTAATGGAGAAAGGGTAGAGAGGATAGGCCAACTTGTTTACAATCCGTCAGAGCTGTACTCTGAGAAGGACGTTCCGCGGTTTTGGGATGGTAGTGCGCAAAGACCCCCCAGACGACTTATTTTCAGGAGACCGGCCGGCTTGGATGTTCTTCATTACGAGTTCGCGCCACCATTGCCCGAGCGTCACTTCGTCAATGTGAACTTGGTGGTATTGCAGCCATATGAGATCAATCCACGAGTGGACGAGATTGTGGAGATAAGGTTGATGTTCGTTCGATATGTGCTTTGGTTAAACGAACGACAAGGACCTTTCTTCAGTATATACTTCACAGAACGGGTGCGAGCCAATAGGTTCGCAATCATAGACATCGAGCCATTATATGATGATGAATTGGAGGCCGAGGCGGATGAAATAGAGGAATATCTACACGACTAATTCCGACTTTGTTCTGATACGCAGATGCCTGGAGCACGACGAGATTTGACAATCGCGAGGTACCTGCTGGTTCGCGATACGCCCGAGGAGGATCTCATCAGGAGTGCAGAGCGACTTTTACGAGTTCGAGATCCGAATGGATCGGCTTCATTGGATTGCTTCGAAATGGCGAGGGATTCTTCCCTAACACTCGCGCGGATTTCAGAGCCAACACGGCTCGAACTTCCGACGAGTTTTACGGTTATACTTTGTATTTCCACTGCGCGAGTAATCTCCAATGTCTCTCTCGAGTCATTGTGAGTATCAAGATTACCTCGTCCGATAGGCGTTTCGGCGTCGTCCGGATCCGGGACACAGAGACTCGTCACCTGTTTGGACTTAGTCGACCTCTCCGAGTTATAGTTTGGAGACTAGCCTTTCAGATGATCTCCTTCTATAATACTCGGATTATTAGAGTCATGCGATGTGGACGAATGTTTACTCCGATTTTCGAGGACAACGAGCTGGTGCGTTTGGATTCGTTGGAGGCACAGGTGCGCAGCGGGCAACAGATCTACCAGGATTAGACATTGTCTTCTGAAATCTTACTCCGATTTCATAAGACACCTCGCATGAACTCAATCTCGTTGAGGAAACCATATAATTTATGGCTTCACGAGGTAATCTAAAAACAAAAACAAAACACTTTATGTAGTTAGGACCGCCGGATGGATAGTATTCGGATTACCCCGATGATTTCACTATCATGCTTATGCATTGAGGGGTAATCGTTCGCATAAAAATAAGCTGGATAAAGTGAAAAGCGAACAACTGAAAAAGTTGTCAAGCGAAGCAGCGGAAAATGAAACATTTCTGCGTTGTGTAACTTGGTGTTGGAGATGGATACTCCATTATTCGTGGAACAGAAAGAGTAATTATAGCAACCAACAAAGTTGTCACTCGCTCCTCCAAGTAGTTGTATATGGTACGAAAACGTGGTCGAACCGAGAGTTCAAACATCGACCAGGAACCAAATCACTTGTTGATCTGCATGGTATCAGTGATATTTACTTGCAGAAGTTATTCATGACAAGTTTCGGTAGTCATGATAGGAAGATCAGTCTTAGTTTATTTCTATAATTAATAGTCTTGGAACGACAATATAAAAATTCTTTTAGTCATACAGGTTGAAAAGAGACACTTTGGCAGACCAGCTCATCAAGTCAACGATTTGGATTGTGTGATTTTGTTTTAAGGTATGGGGATTTTTGTTGTTTGATTGCTAGGGACTAAGGGTCGTTTTCACGTTTGATTAAGACTGTCCTAGTCGACCGGCGTACGCTTCGTACTTGGGAGATTAGCGCCCCAGGGAACGAACGACGCTCGGGTTCATTCGGCATTTAGTCAAACAGTTCCTATACTGCAGCGAGACGAGCAAACACCCTCGTCTGATCTACCTCTGCGATTGCATTTAAAAGCCTTCGCACGTGGGTCAGTAGCTCGGTAGGGATACGCCCCTAAGGGTGGTGACAACCCCTTAGGGA
>BFEA01000439.1:1064672-1079016 GCA_003427395.1 Chara braunii
ACTAAGCAAAGAACTTGACAATGCACAAAGAGAAGAGAGCAACTAAGTAATGAACTTGACAATGCACAAAGAGAAGAGAGCAACTAAGCAAAGATTCGGAACATGAACTTGACAATGCACGAAGAGAAGAAATCAACTAGGCAAAGATCCAGAACATGAACTTGACAATGCACAAGGAGAAGAGATCAACTAAGCAATGGACTTGACAATGCACAAAGAGAAGAGATCAACTAAGCAATGAACTTGACGTGGTAACAATAGACTAGTGGAAGCATATGCACATGGAGGGTAGATCATAAGGAACATCATATGCTATTACGTGAGTGAGAACAAGAGTCTAAGTAGGCATGATCATCAAGGTTGAATCAAAGGTCATCCATGGGAGTAACGGTGCACTACTACCTAGTGTATGAGTGAGAATTACAAGTTTGGAGAGCCCATGTCACCATGATCGCATCATGGATCAACCATGGGTGTACCACTATACCACCTACTAGTGGTGCTAATATTCTTGGCCGTCAAGATGTCGATCTTGACGGTGCACCTTGCATTTATTATTTTCCCCTCATGCGGTGCCGCCGTTTCTTCTTGGGACGTTCACATGTCCCCGCTACTTGTCCCGTTGGTGGTCCCCGACACTTTAGTCCCGTCGGTGGTCCCCGACACTTAGTCCTGTCGGCGGTCCCCGACACTTAGTCCCGTCGACGGTCCCCAACACTTAGTCCCGTTGGCGGTTCCCGACACATTTCGCCCCGGACGCCATTATTTTTACTTAGTCCCACGTGGCCCCGGGTGCCTTTCCCCGAGGTGTCCCATGCCCCTTGGGCGTCTTGTCGCCCCATAGCGACCCCTCGTCTTTCCTCGCGCCTTGTGCGTGGCGATCTCTTTGGTCGCGGGCCTCCGCTCTGAGGCTTCCATAGGTGGCCCCCATGTTGGACCCTCATTTCCTGGCTTCCCGCGGCTTCTAGCCGCCCATTCCTCGACTTCCTCATTCCCTTATTGCTGTCGCGCTGCAATTCTTAGTTCAAAGGGCCCTTCGGCCTTAGTCTTATTGCATTCCGATGACCCTCCCGGCCTCCTGCTATGTTCTATGTGCCCCTGTTCTTGCGCTCGCTTGCTTGCTGCTGCTAGTTCTTTCCTCTTGTGGTTCTCTCCCCAGGGCATCACTCCCTTCTTTGACCTAATCCTTTGTCTTTTCTCTCTCCTGCTTCCTCACTCCAGATTTCTCTGTTGTGCACAAATTGTCCGTATCCAATCTCTCGAGTGATGGGAAGTTATTCGGGACCCACCAGTCCCAACACCGTTCTTTCAAAAACTGTATGATGATGTCGTACAAAGGGAAAGGGAGGCGGAGGCAGCAACTAGAGCTACGAGTATAGATGCGCAGGAGGCCCTCCTACAGGTTCCGGAAGCCAATGCGGACCGGTTCCAGGAGAGGCTAGCTGCTGCCGTCGCAGCCTTGGTACGGATGCGGAACTTGGAAGATCTCGAGTCCCGTGTGACAGCACTTGAGCAGCGGAACCAAGRGCTGCAGGCTAAAGTAAATAGCCTTGAACAGTCCCAATTGTCTGCCCCCCGCCCTCCTAACTCTCGATCTGCTGTAATCCCAGTCTCTCAGTCCATCACAACCCTCGTTCCAAGGGCTAGCGGAATTGTGGCAAGTGTAGGAACCGGTGCCAGCTCCTCGAGCGGCAGCACCGACAGTTCTGCACTGGTCACAGTCCCAAATGCAGGGACTTCAGCCCAAAACGCCGCAGTTCTTACTGGCGTTCAGTACAGCGGTCCCATGGTGGACAAGCGGCCGGCCACACTGCCGTCCAAGTACGACGGGAAGCCTGACATCACCTCTTGGATTAGTTCCATGAGGTCATACTTCGAGGTCATGCGGACACCGCAAGAGGACCAGAGTATGATCATGGGGACTAATACCGAACCCGCCGTACGTAACCACATTGAGCTCCAAGATGTTGCTGCAGGCTATGAGCGCATAGACCTGACTGAATGGCTGAAGGTTACCCCTGTCCGCGCTCTTGAAGACCTTCTCCTTGACCGGTATCAGGATAAACACGCTGTGCTCAAGGCTAGGCTGAAGCGTGAGGCCCTCAAAGGCCAAACATGGAGGTCATCCATGCAAGCTTTAGAACAACACTTGACATGTCTATTCACCACTCCGGATCTGGGGATGACTGACGTGTCTTGCATGGATGTAGTCATGGGAGTGGCCCCTAAAGAATACCTCTCCCTGCTAGCACTCAAAGACCATGCTACCTGGCGAGAGCTCATGAAGGATCTAGTCAACCTAGAGGCCAAGGACTTCGCCAGGCGCAAGAAGGCGCCCGCTGCAGGTGGGAAACCACAACGCAAGCGGTTGGGAAGCAGCAACTAGCTTGCACTGCATGAACATCGGGAGGCTGAGGATCAGTCCTATGCGGATGATCTGTCTCTGGATGACGATCTAGAGACGGACTCCGATGCGGGCTGTTCTGCATCAGCCATTGAGTGTGACCGAAACGACGATGAAAAACTTAATGCATTCAAAAAGACTGCTTCAAATAAGGGGCCTAACCGTGGTTTAGGTAAGGGAACTGTCTTACACCTTCCCAAAAATGCTAAGATCCCTGAGAAACCGGAGGACGCTTCTACCAAGCCTTGGGAAGCCCTCCGCATCAGCCAAAAAGAATGGGAAAGAAGGTCCAAACTGCGCGTATGCTTGCATTGTTCAAAGCCTGGGCATGCTGTGCAGGATTGCTATCGTCTTCAAGGAAACAGGCAAGGGGCGTAGAGGAGTCATCAGCACTCTCTACAGCAAGGGAAGCTGGGCAGTCAGTTGCAGGCCCTTCCGAGGAGCCTGGATCTGATCAGCAGCGTGCTCTTGAAGCCCAAACTAATGCTGAATCCAAGGCTGATGCAGTCCAAGTATTGTATACTGAGCCTTGGGAGGGGTCTAAAGAGGTCGACCTCCACGCCCACATGAAGCATTGGCTGCATCTCAAGCAGCAACGCCGTGTTCAAGGGAGCGTGGAGCTGATTTTCTTTAAACTACTCATTAACCGCCGATACATCCGTGTGCTGATTGACAGTGGTTCTACCACTAATTTCTTCTCTCCGACCGGGATTCGTGAGGCGGGTCTGGGTATGAAGCAAGTGGAACTGCAGAACCCTTGCCGGACTCAGGTGGGCAACCAAGAGGTTGTCACTTCCACTCATGTTGTCAAAGGTGTGCGCATCACCTTTGACAAAGATCGCACTGTCACACATGAGCTGAATTTTTATGTCCTGGACAAGTGTCCTTTCGACGCGGTCATTGGCATGGGCTGGCTAAAGGCTCATTGCCTAAGGACCACGTGGGCAGACAACCAGTTCGTGGTACTTGACGCCAAGGGGAACGAGCGTACCGTCTTGTTAGATGAGACGCGCGAGTCCCCTGTGACTCTTCTCAGTGCTAACAAATTCTGCAGGTCAGTGCGCAGGCGCAAGGAAGCTGAGTTTGTACATGTAGCTCTTGTAAAGCCTCTCCATGTGCCTTCTACTTTTGCTGCATTTTCTACCTCAGTAAGTAACTCTACCTCTAATCCATCTACTTCTACTGTGAATGATCCTTCTATTTCTAGTCCGGTTGTAATTGTTGTAAATTCTCAGTCTAATTTTTTTTCTCCTGATGAGGATGATCCTCCACCGGAAGTCCCAACAAACATTCGCCAACTATTAGATCGATTCCCTGAAGTTTTGGCCGAACCTCGCGGAGTTCCTTAGCGTCCGGTCAAACACAAAATCAAGATAATAGAGGGGAGTGTTCCTCCAAAGGGCTGCGTCTACCGTATGGGACAAGGCGAGTTGGAGGAGTTGAGACGACAGATTGATGATATGATTGACCGTGGATGGATTAGGCCTAGCGAGTCTGAATTCGGTGCACCTGTCTTATTCGTGCCAAAGAAAGGAGACAAACTCCAGATGTGCATTGATTATCGTGGCTTGAATCGAATCACAAGGAAGAATGCCTACCCTTTGCCTCGTATAGATAATTTGTTAGATGAGGCCGGTGGTTGCAAGGTCTTCTCCAAGATTGACCTCAAGTCTGGCTACCACCAGATTGAAGTCGATCCGAGTGACCAACACAAAACCGCGTTCAAGACACGCGATGGGCTGTACGAATTTATCGTTATGCCCTTCGGTCTTACGAACGCACCAGCCACATTTCAATCCCTCATGGACAAGGTACTCCGCCACCAACTTAACAGGTTTGTGGTTGTGTATCTTGATGACATTATGATTTTCAGCAAGTCCATGGAGGAGCACGTCAAGCATCTTGAGGAGGTCTTGCAAGTCCTCAAAGATGCTCAACTGCACCTCAACTTGGAGAAATCTGAGTTTGGGAGGGACAGCATCATCTATCTTGGGAACCGGTTGTCTGTGAGCGGCCTTGAGCCGGAGGCAACCAAGGTTGAGGTCATCCGCAACTGGCCTCAACTGGCAAATGTACGCGAGTTGCATTCTTTTCTCGGTTTGGCTTCTTACTACTGGAAGTTTGTGCCTAAATTCTCTGTCATTGCGCATCCACTCTCACGCCTGACTAGTAAAAATGTTGCCTACGCGTGGTGTGAAAAGTGTGAGACTGCGTTCCAGGCCTTGAAAGAGGCTTTGGTGAGTCATCCTGTGCTCCGCATTGCCGATCCCAACCTCACGTTCGTAGTCACTACGGACGCGAGCCAGTTTGGGATTGGTGCAGTGGTGCAACAAGACGATGGCGATGGTCTGCGTCCGCTTGAATATTACAGCAAACGCATGCCCAACCACAAGGTAGCCACTTCCACATACATGCGGGAGCTCTACGCCTTGCGCGAGGCGCTCACGCATTGGAAGCACTATCTCTTGGGTYGCCACTTCAAGGTCTACTCAGATCATCAGACCTTGCAGTGGATTAAGACACAAACCGATCTTTCTCCAACGCTGACCCGCTGGTTGCATGATAGTGATGTCTTCGACTTTGAATTGAAGCATAAGAAAGGCTGCTATAATCGTGTTGCTGATGCTCTATCACGCCATCCTGAGTATTTGACTTGCCTGGTGGATTCGTACGACCTCCGCAGGAAACTGAAGGAGGATCTGATCGAACACACCGCCAAGGATCCGGACCTTAGTCCCATCCTTGAGCAACTCAAGGCTGACCCCAACAGCCAGCCTGATTTTCATGAATGCGATGGTCTTGTATTCCGCCGGTACGGGAAATTTGATCGCTTATGTGTTCCTAACCATGCACCTCTCCGGACTCATTTCCTGGATTTGGCACATGGTCGGAGTGGGCATTTCGGCTTTGAGAAGACTTATGGAAGTCTTCTCCAGTAGTTTGATTGGCCGGGAATGAAGGGATCTGCTCAGAAATTTATTGTTGAGTGTCAAGTCTGTCAGAGAACCAAGGTCCACAGGCATAAGCCTTATGGCCTGCTGAGACCTCTCCCAATCCCTGATGGCACCGGGGAATCGGTCTCTATCGATTTCACGGTTATGGGGAAGGTGAGTACGACAGGGAATTCACAAGTCATGGTCATTGTGGATCGCTTCTCTAAATTTTTGAATTTGATTCCTCTACCTCCTCATGCACCGACTGAACTGGTGATCGAAGAGTTTCACCATCAGTACATTCTGCAATATGGGCCCCCAAAAACTCTTGTGAGTGATCGGGACACCAGATTCATCAGCAAGGATTGGAAGGACTTCACTGCCCAGATCTATGACATCAAACTGAACATGACTTCTGGTCGACACCCCGAAGCCAATGGATTGGCTGAGGAAATCAACCAGACCGTCACCCAGCTGCTGCGCGCATTGATTGTGCCATATAAGAACACATGGGATAAGGACTTGCATGAAGTAAAGGGGTTGTACAACAACTCCATCCATTCTGCAACCGGTGTGACACCAAACCAGTTGCAGTATGGATGGCCAATGCTCAATCCCCTCTCCTTCCTGTTCCCAGAACGGTCACCTGGTCTGATGCCCGGCATGCCTGGCTACAATGCCAAGTACGCACGCTTGCTCAAAGTTGTGACCGCAGCCATGAACAAGCGCCAGCATGCCATGATCAAACATGCTAATAAAATGCGCAGAGAAGAGAAATTTAAAGTAGGAGATTATGTCTGGGTCAAAATGTCTGAATTTTCTGATGAAGAGGGTGTTTCACGGAAGCTTCTTCCACTATACTACGACCCTTGGCAGATTCTGAAAGTGATTGGGGATGATTTCGGTCCTTCGTATGTGATTGACGTGCCGCCTCATCTGCACACGTACCCAGTCTTCCATGCCTCCAAACTGTTTCCGCACATTGATGATGAGACTTTTCCCTTCCAAGACCCTATGATACCTCGCTCTATCAATGGTGGCCATGAGATCGACAGAAATCGTTTCTCACGAAGGGAGAGGGAGGAACAGACAATATAAAGTTCACTTCCTCTATCACCCGTTGAATGAATTTTTCTGGATCGACCGGAAAGAGCTGCTGAAGAGTGCGCCACGTGTTGTGAACGCATATGAACGACAGATTGTTGATGGACAGACCGCAAAGTTTGCTGCAAAACTCACTCCGTTCGGTCTCACTAACACTCTCCTTTTGATCTATGCCTACGACGCCTTTTGTACCGACTCTGACTGAGTTACTCGCTTGAAGGGACCTCGCTTTCGAGAGGGGAGTAATGTAATGACCCTCCAAAAACACAGACTGAGAACACTGTCGATTTCTGGGATTTGTCACTGGAATGGATGCCATGTTGTGATTCCCGCATTCTGCTGTGGTTCCAAGTCTGTGTGTGTGCGTGCCTGCTGGTTGCATGCCTGTGTGAGTGCTTGCTGGTTGTGTGTGTGTGTGCGTGCATGCCTGTCTGAGTACTTGCCGGTGGGGTATGTGTGTGTTTGACCCGCAAGGGTACTTGTTGGTTGCAAGGCCCACTGGGCCGGTACTTACCTGTGGCCGTGACTCTGGAGGGTTGCAGGGGGGTAAAACACGCCGGTAGCGGGAGGTAGGCCCACGACACTTAGAGGAGCTGGGGAAAACACTCAAGTAGCAGGTAGGCCGAGCAGAAGAAGACAAAAAGTTGGCATTTTTAGAGGTCCAGTAGCGGTAGGTTGGGGGTAGGCCGGTATCAGTCCAAGTAGCCCGGGTCTAGGGCCTGTGCGGACAATAACAGAGYCTGCAATGATGTTTCCCTCCAAAAGGGAGGAGGTACCGGTTGCCTGGGAGGCCGCTTGGCCTGGAAAGTCACCGCCCAGGAGGCCGGTAGGCCACTATATCTTCAGGAAGAGCGGAAGGCTCTTCCTCATTTGCGGTATGCAAGGATTGGCGACAKGCTGCTGGAGCGCAGCGCTGGTCTGATGCAGCGCTGCTTGGAGGTGAAGGTCTGCTGGGGCTCAGCCTGGCTATGGCGAGCACCCCAGCTTGAAGGAGGAAGAAGGGGGACATGGTAGGAGAGTGGTAGGGCACTTACCTGGCTATGGTGGACACCGTCTTCATCACCTTGTTGGGCGCTGCATCTGGAAGGCCCCAGTTGGGGTAACGCTGCACCAGGGCAGCTCGAGGCAGAGTCAGGCATAGCGGACTAAGTCAAGCAGCGACATAGCTGCTTTGAGTTGTCTTTCGGGCATCAGGGCAGCATCTTAGCTGCCTTCCAGTAGTCCGCCATGGCCTATGTTTGAGAGAAGAGGTTGAAGGAGGGAAGACAGCGCCATGGTGGACTTGTTGTTGTTGTTGTTGTTGTTGTCGTTGTTGTTGTTGTGAGTTGAGTCAGCAGTAAGGGGGAACTTCGGACATTGATTCTGGTTCATCCATTCATTGTTATTATTATTGTTGAGAGAAGAATAAGATTGGTGAAGAGGAGGAGGAAGGAGGAAGGTGGAGAGAGAAGGGGGAATTGTCATTGGTCTTGCTGGTGTACTTCTTCTTCTTCTTCTTCTTTACCTCTCCTCTGGTCTTTATCTCTTGCAAGTGCTTTCATTTCTTTCGCAATTGGGTGGCATTGTCTTTCATTGTGAATTTGCACTTGGGAAACGACCAGGATCGTAATAGATGAATTGTTTGGTGCATAGAGGTTAATTACCCTCACTTCTTCTTCTTTCCATCACAAGTCCATCAGCCACCATCTCCCTTCTGCTGTGTCTGCTTCTATGTTCACTATGGAGCCTACTGTGTAGAGGCGGGAAGATTTGGGAATAATTGATAGTGTGAGGTGGGTTTCTTGCAGCAGAATCATATCGGATGGTTTGTTTGGTTGAGATTTCACTCCTTTGATTATGTCATTCATTTTTTCATCTTTGTCTAGAATATTGCCCAGTCCGTTTATGTTCCAGATCCTGATGACTCTTCCTTGCGTTTTCCAGTCCACCCAGTCCTCCTTTCTGTTAGCCCTACTTCTGAAGGTCTCAATCATTGGGGGATTGGGTGGTTAGTGAAGCCGGGGTCGAGGGAGTAGGATGTCTAAGAAGGGTCCGGGTCTGTTGCCTCCATGGCAGATGTGGTAGCGTTTGGCGGGTCCTGCTGTGTCTTGGATGGCGTGTCGTTCATCTTATAGGAGCAACAGCAACTTAACCGGAGAGAATTTAGGATTTACACATCGATACTGTAGAAAGCCAAGTCAGCAGTTCTGGCACTCGAGGAGAATCCGACAGCCAAAGAACTGAGAGGAACAGGCTAGACGAGGCCCTGCTAAGCAAGCCTACATAGTCCACAATACCGAGAGTTCGTTCATCACTAAGAAGCAGAGCAAAGTAGATCAGGCTAACTTAGGCAGGGGTAAGGGGTGCCACATCCTTCCGACAGGAAGTAATCAATGCCGTCCCTTGGGCTTTCCTACCGTAAAGGGGAAGAGCATGTGTGAGTACTATATGTAACTCTTTTGACTTGCCGGTGGAATAGGAACGGGACTGATGCTCCTCAGAATGGAAAAGGAGCCAGCTCGATAAGGTTCTGTTTTGTTAAATTAAAAAAAAAAAGAAAAAAAAGAAACATGTAGGATGATGAGGTTGGTTCGAATTTTGAAAGGCTGAAAGCAATCGGTTAAGCTTTCTCATCTGTCCGTGACCCTCATGTGTTCTGTCAGCTAGTCTTATAAATTAGTTGGGGATTGATGATGTGTGCATAGGCAGACTCAGCAGGCCATGCCCACGGTTACCCAACTTTGTTGTGAAGGGCCAACATCCAGCATGTGGCACGTGTGACCTTTACAGGATCAACCAGAAGCAGAGACTTGATCAATGGTCAAACAGGACACTGCTGTCAGACGTTAGCATGCAGGCAATAAGCACCATCGCATATAAAGTGTCTTGCTTGCGAACCCACCACTGCTGCATGGCAGACGCATGCTCAAGAAGCCACAGTGATATCATTCCTCTCCCTACATTCATGTGCTGCAGCTTAGCATTTCTGATTGCGTAGAAGCAGTGAGCTATACGTCAAAGGTTGCTAGGTTTCATGCAGAAACCCCCGCAGATCATATGTAGTACACTGTCAAACAGATACATCATGCCAAGATCATGGTGTGTTCACTGACCTCCGGTGGACCAGTCATGAAAGCCTTTATGGAAGCTCGGGTCTGCAATAGGCCGGTTCAGCTTGTCAGCCTAGTTCTCTTTCCGTTTTTCCTCTGCAGGCCTGTGCAAGGATTGATAGGATTTTCTCTCGCTCCTTCCCCTCACCCCTTCCCCAGCCCATCCTGCAATCTGAAAACATCCTCATTGTCAGCTGCGAGATTTTGATGCTGTGCTGCATTGATTCAGCACTGGATTCCTATGCTGCCACGTGTCTGATCTCATGGTTTGGCTTCCTTCCGTCTTTGTTTGTGCCCCACAGCCAGATGAAGGATAACACCGCGCAAACCTTTTTGACCATTTGATCATGTTATCAAGCTCTGGGAGACTCCTGTGATCCTTGCCTTCAGAGTGGCCAGATGGTGGAGTGGCTCTGCCTCCTGCAAACACGGTGAATCCGAGATGTCTGCATCAGGTGGCCCCTTAAACACTAGCAAGGAGGAGGACAGTGAGGATGTATGCTCATTGCGCATGCTTTGAGCACCATGTGATGGTCCGAGATTATAGGGAGATGGATATGGATGTGAAAAGAGTATTTGGGATCACCTCTGCTTCCGCCTCTCTCTCTTTTGCTTTACAAAAAAAAAGGCAGAAGCGCATGCTGATGATGAAGTATGAGAGTATCATGGAGGGGTCACACTGCGCCTGTTGGTCGAAGAATTACAGGTGATTGTGAATAACCGCACTGCTCCAATTGTGGTGAGAAATTATGGTTTGCGCTGATGGCAATGATACAGCCAAAAAGTGAGTTCAGGGGTAGAAGGGCTACAAATATGTGCACATAGGGATGGGCCACATTCCTGTGGAAGAGTGCTGGCAGAATTGACTGCACGCTGCCAAAGTCATCCTTGCATCTGCCCCTCTGCTGAAATCATTCTCATGCCTGCCGTGATGGCAGAATTGACAACAACCATGATGATGGGAGCGGAGGGGGATGGGAGGGAGAGAAAGCATCCTGGAGTCAGGAGAAGGGGCTTGGCTTCAGCTGAGCAAGTAGCTGCATGCTGGACCATGTGCAGATGACATGGTAGCCCAGAGATGGCACTGTAGATAGTGCTTTGGCATGTCAGGACTATGTCCCTATGAGGCTCAACCTCTGCACACAGGGAAAATATGCTGATTGGTGTGCAGTTGACTGCTTCTTATCTTGTCCTAGTTCCAGCTCCCCTGTCCTTCTTGTTGATTGGTTTTGGTAAGCTGCACCACTTGTAGTTGCAAGTACAAGTGCTTATGCATCACTGACAAAGTTTTAGTCCATCTTCTGTATGATGCCTCGACTTTGGCAATTGTCTTTTAATATGACAGCTGCTATTGTTTTTTAATTTGACAGTTTTTGCCCTTTGGCTCTTTCCCTGTTATTGGCCAGTTCTTCGAGAACTTTTCATGGTTTGTGACCAGCGCACGCAAGCTCAAAAATTACCGTAGGAATCCAAGAATCAACTGAACGCAGGAGAGAGGTCTGAGACGCCCACGGAAACGTGACCTCCCACAGCACCTCCACACCAGCTCCCCTCACCACACATCAATCCTACATCCACTTGCAGAACTATGGCACCAGTGGTCGAACGCACAAATCATCCAATCCCCTCACCCAACGATCATGAAGATGGTGGAAACCGCGGTAGAACAAGGAACAGGCTATTCTATTGTAAGTAGAAGTTACTGTCTGCATGGGCGGTGAGGCTAACGAGGGAGGGAAGGCTGATAGACAGTTGACCAAAAGAGATGTTTGAAGCTTACCTTCCGTTTTCCAAGTATTAGGGCCTGGAGACTAGGCTAGGCTTAGAAGAGAGGCTGCTGCCAGGAGGCAAGTTGCTGCTGCTAAGGCCGCCGCAATGAGAGGCTGTCCGTTCAGAGTGTAGGGTCAAGTCAGGGCCAGGGCACTGGGCAGTCTAAGTCTCTCCATAGGGTCACAGTTTATTCGGATGGCAGGCGTGCAGTCAAGCCAGGCCCAAACCCTTACACCCGAGCAGCAGGCATATGTAGATCCCTGCAGGCCGTCAGCAGATAGCAGCTCAGTTGTAAGATGCTGAAAGACGAGAGAAAACACTCAATTGGAAAAACCTGTTGGAGAATAGACAGACAGATAAGGAGGCTTTAAAGAGGATGGATGAGAGTAGTCTGCAAGATACAGAAGCTTGCTGCGACGGAATGAGCTGGGCCTACGTGAGGCGGTACTGTGTAGAAGTCAAGTTAGACTCCATGCAGTCCTCTATGGACCAAAGACCGATGATGCTGAGACAGTTGACGGGAAGACAGGTTCCTGTCAGTACGATCATTACAGCCAGGACTGTAGGGCTGCCTCCTATGACTCTTCTGCCAGTATTAGGCAAGTTTGTTTCCCTGTACGGTATAGTTCAACCCGGTGGTGTAGGTGCAGGTCCATCTTAGACCCAGGCACAGTCTCTTTCATCCCCGTTGTCTGCAGCTACAGTGCAGGCAGAAGTGTCGTGTCCAGTAGGGCCTGCACAGCCCTGCAGGACCGTCACCCCCCCAGCCTTCGCCAAGACTTCCATGGTACATCCAGCAGTGCGCACAGGTGATTGACAGGATGAGAACCCGGACACGTGGCACCGTTCTGTGTCTATGTTTGTACGGATAAAGGACACTCGACTAGACAACGAAATTATAGTGGCTGCATCCTTTCTGAAGGGCTCTGCAGCTAGGTGGTTAGATGGCGTGATGGCAGTGGCAGTTTATGGGCATGACATGGCAGCATGGGCAGCCACGATCATGCTGGATCAGTTTATGGCGTTTGTACAGGCTAGGTGGCACGACAGACAGCAAGCCCAAAGGGCTACTAACAAGCTCAAAAATCTTGATACTCGGAAGTATAGGGATGTCGGGACTGTCACTGAGAAGGTAGAGGAACTGATAATTGTGCCTGGAGTGCGGTATGATATGGAGACACTCCTCACAATTTACCTGAGGTGTCTCCCAGATCATATCGAAGGCCTGCTAGTCAATGAGGCCACTTCCATTAGGAACAAATTCAGTTAGCAAGATGGCTTTAGATCTAGAAGCTAAGATTAGGAATGCTAGCATCATGCAGGGAGGGTCAATAGGGGGAGTGAAGAAGAGGCTTCTCTAGCACTGGAAGAAGAAGGGCGTGCGTGAAGTGTGGCGAGTTAGGTCACATTAAGAGGCGTTGTCCCAAGACGAAGCCAGAAAACTCGATGAGACAATAGAATTAGTAGTTGCTTCTACAAAGGTTGAAGAGGTAGGAGATAGAGTCTTGCCCGGGCTAGAGACTCCCTCAACCTCTTTGAATAGGATGTCTATAACTACTGACCTTTCTATCACCTGCAGTCACAGTCTGACCATGTGTTGCTTTGTTCATGCGACATGACCGAGTCCTTAGATGAGTTAAGAGTTAGGGTTCTCAAAAACATCTTGCAGCTTCCTGGGTGACAATGGCCAAAGGTCCCAAGGGCGAACTGATTGTAGTGGAAGTCGTTGTTGGCGGCTGTAAAGCAGGGGTACTAGCCAAGAATGATGACAGGTGTCTAATTTAATCGTGCTTGTACAGGGCTGCACTTCGGGACTAAGTTAGCAACGAACTCCTACTCGATATAATCATAGGGATGTACTATTTGGAGGCTGCTAAGCCCCAGTTCGACTGTGAACGAAAAACTATAGAATACGAACTGCCTGAGGGGAGGGTAGTCCTTCTGAAGAAGTGGAGTTCATCATACTCTTAAGGTTGTTTGTGCGCTAGTTCGTTTCACAATTACTAAAAGCATCACCGAAAGGAGGTATGTACAAGCAGCACCAAGACGAGGGTATGTACCTAGTGTTTGTGTCTCAAAAGGGGCAGGTCATGAAGACCCCTCCAGAGATAGAAAAAGTCGCCACGAGGTATCCAGACGTTCACGTGGAACCTACAAGAGTTGTGGACAGGTAGTCCATGTGATTGAGATTGTCCTAGGAAGTAAGGTGCCTAGGGGCGGGATCTATAGGATGTCTCCAACGAAGTTAGATGAACTGCGCAAGCAGCTCAAGGAACTAAGTTCAACTAATTGACAAGGGATGGATTAGGCCTAGTTACTTTGCCTTACTGTGCGCCAATTGTGTCTGTGTCAAAGAAGCGGGGTACTTTAAGGATGTGCATTGACTATAAGGGACTCAACGCCATCACAATGCCTAACAAGGAGCCCCTACCCCGCATCAATGCCTAACGAGGAGCCCCTACCCCGCATCAATGACCTCCTGGATAGAGTGTAGGGATGCAGGTGCTTCAGTAAGGTTGATATGAAGTTTGTGCACCACCAGATCCAGGTAGGACCTGAGGATCAACACAAGACTGCATTTCAGACTAGATACGGCCTGTGTGAGTTTCTGGTGATGCCATTTGGGCTCTGTAATGTGCCTGATGCGTTCAGCATGAATAGGATACCCTATGACTACTTAGGTAAGTTTGTAGTCGTCTATCTCAACGACATCCTGATCTTTAGTAGGGCTATGGAGATCCGTCATCTCCTCGCCTCCTTATTTTGAGGAGTACGCAAAGCATTTAGATATTGTCTTAGAACTCCCTCGTAAGCACCAGTACAAGATCGATCTGCAGAAATGTGAGTTTTGGTGCAGTAAGATTTTGTATCCGGATCATGAGATATCTGAGGAAGGATTGACGCTTGAGGATGCGAAGGTGGCAACAATTAGAGGGGAAAGAGTTGAGGCCAGTTGAGTATATGTCCAAAAAGATGCTGTCTAAAAGGCTGGTCCCCGGGCCGCCCGGGCCGCCCGGCGACCTGGTGGTCGCCCGGGGGGGGGG
>BFEA01000439.1:1137088-1160184 GCA_003427395.1 Chara braunii
TCATCAACGTGGCGAGCCTTGCACGTGAGAGGCACAGTGGAGGTGGAGTTCAAAGAAGAATGAGAAATTTAATGGTTTCAATCTGCCCTTGTTTTTTCTTTTTGTTTTTGTTTTTCTTTTTATTTTTGCATGTTATCACTGTGCCCATTTTTTGCTTTTATTCTTTGTTCCGCAAAGTGCGCTCTTTTAGTTTGTAGTGATGTGACAAGAGAGAGAGAGAGAGAGAGAGAGGAGGGGGGAGGGAGAGAGAGAGAGAAGGTCCTCAATTGATAGATTGTATGACCATGGCTTGTTCATTACAACTGCACAGGTACCTTCCCAATTACAATATGGGTGGTGCTTTTGACACTGGTTACTGGAAGGGCTGCAACTTCGCAAGGGGTCGATGTGAGCCCACAACTTGTAAGAATTTTCTCTTTTGCAATCTCTCTCTCTCTCTCTCTCTCTCTCTTTCTCTCTCTCTCTCTCTCTCTCTCTCTCTCTCTCTGTGTGTGTGTGTGTGTGTGTGTGTGTGTGTGTGTGTGTGTGTGTACAATATATGTATATGTTGTTACATATCCATGAACTAAAAGAGTGCACTTTGCAAAACAAACGATAAAAATGCACAAGACAAACATGAAGAGCACACTGAACCCATTTTTTTATTCTTCTTCTTTTTTTAATTCCCCGTTTACTGTGCCTCTTATGTACAAGGCTCACCACGAGTGTGAGCTGCCCGCATCCCCGTGTGCCATAACGACCCACTTGTACGCTGTGAGAAAGAGTCACTGTAAAGGGGAGGGGATAAAACAGAGAAGAGTTTGGAGAAGACAAAGCAAAGGAAGACAAACGGAAAGTAAGGAGTGTGGAAGGTGAAAGCAGAGGAAAGGATAAGAAAAGGCTAAGGAATAAGTATGCCCCTGACGAGAGAGAGGACATATGTTGTACGGATGAGGTGGATGAACACATGGAAGACCTAGCTGAGCATTCTCTCTACAACAATTGCCACAACATCTGGCATTGAGCTTGCCCACTATACACTCAACATGAAGGTAGAACGGGCACAACGAAAGACCATGCATTCAGTTAACGCCCATGGTTGTAAAATGGACTTATTGTGTCCGGATGTGGAGAGTGCTTGCAGTCAGGAATGGAGGGACAGTCCTCTACACACATGGATGCAGAAACCATGTAGTCATAGTGACAGAGTGTTTGTAGTCGTGCAAAGGAGAGGGTCACAATGTTGGTACATTGTCCTGCTGCAGCACGGGGCCAGAAGAATGATCTTCTACATAAAAGAGATTGCGGATGGTTTGGTGTGGCAAGAAAACAGCATCATTATGTAAGAAATCACCAACATCAGTCGTGGCATGGACCACTATGCTGTTTTGTCCCACAGTTCCCAATGGCCAGGTCCGTGCACAATGCAGGTAGAGATGTAGGTGGAGGATTAAAGTTCATTAAACCACTAACCTGCTTGAGCATTTGTCGTTCAAGTTGGCGGTCCCTCATTGCTACTTGTAGGACAGCAATGGTAAAGCCTCTTTCCCTGGTATAGTTACAATCCTCTAGGCATAGGCGGAAAAAATCGGCATCAAGCTGAAGGGCAACTGCAAGGAAGAATGGCGGTGTATGCAATCAGTCCATAAAGATTTGCGGGGATCTCAGGCTAGTGTGCGGGATGCTGGTCAACAATTTGCGGATCATCCAGGAAGTGTTGCAAGCCCAAAATGTTTTGGGCTGTTTGCTGGTCAGTCACTTGCAGATGATCCATGTGGTCTGCGTATGGTGGGCCAAAACTTTGCGGTTCATCCAAACGAGCGGGTCAGCCATTTGCAGATCCCCCATATGGTCTACGCTTAATCTGGGCAAATCATGTTCCGATCCCTCTTTGTCTGGGGCTGCATCCTTAGTATGGACTGTCCCTGGAATTGGGAGTGTACTCTGGGCAGGGACCGCATCCTATTGTATAGCTTACTCTTGGATATCTAATGCTGAATGGCATAAGCATGGTCCCGTGGCTGCCTGCAGGCAGATGGACTCTCTTCACGTGGCCTAGGACCAAATATTGTTGTTTGGAATGAAGGAACCGCAATAACTTGTGGAGCAGGCACATAGAGAATTAGGGGAAGACAAAGAAACAGGCTGCTGATCCCCGGACAGGCGACGATGCAATGCACGCCGCGGACAATACACAATAAGAGGAGTAGTGGTGTTGCAAACTGAAGATGAATATGTCTCTGGCAATGAAGGTGGAACAATTGGAACAATAGGAACCAGAGAGTCTGTTAGCAAGCTAGACTGTGGAGGAGATGGGGGTGGTATGGAGGAACAGAGCCGTCTGTGGTCAAGCACAGAAAGATATCAGAGGGGGGTGGATTGGGCAAGATTTTGAAATAAAGGACACGAGTGTCGGAGAGACTGTGATGTTTTTTGCACTGGAGCTGCAGCAGAGAAAGTTGTAAACTGCAGCAGAGGAAGTTTTAGTGGGAACTGCTGCGTTAACTACTATGAAATTGCACACAGGAGTCCCTGGTCGCCCTTGGACTCCACGCCACGACGGTTCACTGCTACGTGTGCAACAACTTTCATGCGGCACCCCGGGTTTGAAAATCGGTGGGAACCACATCACAAGCATGCCACACCTTCAGGAGTGGTTACAAGGCAGCCATAGCCATTTCAATCATCACGTCCATGAACAAAACTAAGGAATAACGACAAGAAAACAGAAAGGACAAGGAGAAAGAAAGGGAGGAGGTAAGGGGAAAAACGTATACGGGAGGCACTCGAGTGAATCCGGTGAGAAGAAAGGAGAAGTCAAGAAGGAGACGGGAAAAAGGGTCACAGTGGAGCCGAAAAGTAGTAGGACGATGAGAGAGAGGCAACAGGATAACGGAAAGGGATTGGGAGGAACCGGTGAGAAATAGAGAATAGTTGAACATGAGTGAAGAAAAAAGGGCACAGTGGAATAGGAAAGGAAAGTAAGGCGACAAGATTCTTTGGGAAAGGCAATTCCTATATTCAAGAGGAAAAAGTCAAAATGCACTCGCATTTACACGATTCTACAGTACGCACACTCCGCAGGGCGAATCTACACCTTCATTTCAAGGAAAACCACGAGTGGGCTGCTTCCTACACTCCGGGCGAGGGCATCGATGGAGGCATTCAATTGGAAGAGGAAGGCAAATACAGCGTGGTGACAAGAGAACCAGCAAAAGGAAAGTCGAGCGGAAGAGAGGAAAAAAACGGAGACTGCTCCATCGTGATCAACGGAGGAGACAGACTAGGCTAGGAGAACATTCTTTCTCCTAATAACAAGAGATAGACTGTCGAAATCCGATACTGTAATAAGTATCATTATTCTTCTGTCGACCTCACTGCTCACAGGTGCCACTCTTATATTGACAGAAGTACCTAACACCCCATCCCAACCCCCAAAAACTTACCAAATTAATTATTAATTATTAATATCAAATCTATATTCTTGCATATAACTTTCTTATTCTGGTCCTCGTTCTGGGCGGACCCAAAAAACAGTCAAACCGAGGCAAAGGCCGAAATTCTGCAGATGTAGCTGGAAACTCACATCGCAGACAACATGCCGCCAGGGGCGCAAGCTATAGCCTCGATTGCGACCGGACCCAATAAGATAGCACAGAGGGATACGTATATCAGGTTCGACCCAACCAAGGAGGTTGGCCTGAAATGGTTCACTCATGCCCAATTATTAAACCTGCAGATACTAAGAGTAGGCCACAGTGCTACCTGGATCGAACAAGACGTTCATAAGCGCTTGTGGGCACTTCTTAAGCTGGACTGGGGGACAGCAGACTGGGAATGGGACCAGCTGCCATGGTCCCGTCTGTAGTCAAAAGAATCCACAAGGAACAGGGATAATATGAATAATGCAAGCAAGATTGACCCGGTCAGAGCAGTATATGGACACGATCGCATTTGGAATCAATGCAGGAGAGCTGCAGACCTAGACCTGCGGACTCTGAATGTGAATGGCCTAGCCTCATGCAAATTTGAGAAACAAGATGCAATCTGGGATTTAATGAGAGGGGTAGGAGGCAGGAACTGGCCGGATATAGTGTGCATCCAGGAAACACACCTGATGGACAACCCGGAGCATAACCACACTCACAGAATGGTCTGGCCATACAAAGCCTTCAGGGCCCACGCCCCGAGACCGGGTAGCGTGGGGGTGGCCATCTGGATCCCCCAGAATGACGGGCGGACCCAATATACTGGGTGGCCGATCAGGAGGGGGGGCGATGGGTGTCTATCCTCGTAACTTTGGAACTTGAAATCCTATGCATAGTATGCGTCTACGCACCAAATATAGTGATCGAGAGGAGGGCCTTCTTTGAGAATCTAAAGACACAAATCCCGGAGGGAGTGCCGGTCATCATAGCAGGGGACTGCAATGCAGCCCCGGACCGGTGGATGGACAGATGGCGGACGCCCTCTCCCACCCCAGCGTACGTAGAAGAGGATGAGCGGATAATTAATGAATTGTGTCTTTCACTAAAAATATTTGATTCCTTCCGGAAGTTAAACCCAGATACTAGGTTCTATACATGTCTGCGAAAGACCGGAACTGAGGGTCGGTCAAGATCCAGGATCGACTTAATCCTGATCTCGGAAGACGTGGAAGGCGCGCTACTCTTGGCAGCGATCCTACCCGCGAGCGCCTATCTGGGCATTGACCACAAAATGTGCACAGTCATTCTATCTTTCCGCAAAAAACCTAATCACGGTTCTGGTTTCTACAAATTTAATACAACCATCCTACAACAGAAAACTTTTCGAAGTTATTTAAAGGACTGCTGGACATTTTGGCACACACAAAAACATAACATTCCGTCGGAAACTGATTGGTTCAACAATGGTCTGTTCTACCTAAGGAAAAAATGCCAAGAATATTCTAAAATATTAGCAGCTAAAAAACACCAACAGGAGATGGAAATTCACCAGAAACTGCAACAACTGGAGCATCAAGGCCTATCAAACAACTCACAAAACGACCATGATGGCAGCCAGCCAAAGACCCCCGTGACAGAACTCCCCTTCCACCCCGAGGAATGGCAGTGGACCCCTCCACGAAAATCCAGAACGGGGGAGAATCGGAAACTGTCCACCTTACCGGTGAAGGCCACATACCGCTTGTTGAGACCGAAGGTGAACATAAAAGAAACCGTGAAAGCTCGGTGGAGGTCTCACCTGAATGTAGGAATGGATGCAATCCGCCCCATCCGATGGTTCACCGCCACAAGATCTAGGCCAGCAAAGATGGCCTCACTGCAGTGGCAGATCGAACACCGCTGCCTACCCACGAATAATTGGCTGATAGAGCGCACACAACTGGAACAGAAGGGACAGGCACTGCCATGGTGCAAATCGTGCCACACTGCGTTCCCTTCCCGCAGAATCCCGGAAACTATAGAACACATTTTCATGCAGTGCCCAGGGGCGGTCCTTACGTGGCGATGGTGGGACAAAATTTGGACCTTGCTGGCCACGGATTCCAACTGGCCATGGGATTGGAGGGCCATATTATGTGAAGCATGGTCCTCCCTCACCGACAACACTTTTGAGAACATGTTCAAGACAGGGAGAAGGGCAGTGGTGTGTGCCCTCTGGAGAAAACGCTGTGTCCATACCATGGAGGGTGTCCGCATAGAGGGGAAAGAGGTTACAGATATGATAGAGCAATATATCCAGCAAGAACTCACGGTACAGTGGCAGAAAGTTAAAAATCAACTTGACTTGTTTCAATCACCACAGGACATAACACATGCAATACACCAATTCTCCGGGGACTGGTTGGGCAGTGAGGAGGGGGGCTGGATCGCAGGTGTAAGATGGGACGGAAAGCCCACCCAGGCGTGCAACCTGGGGGAATTCAAGAGAGACGGCATCAGACTTTCCCTACCCTTTCCCGCCTCACAATCTGGCCATGGTAGACATGCAATGGTATGGAGTGGATTGAATGGGCAACGTGGGAGAGGTATAGAGCAGCCTGGTAGTGGATAGCAGGGACAAGGTCGGGCAGATATAGGGCAGGCTAGGACAGCTGTCAGGGCGGCATGGGTAGTCTGGTGGAGGAAGCAGATGGCCCCCCTGTTTAGTATCAGTCCCTAGTATCAGTCCATAATGGTCTATCTGACGCCCTTTATAAGGGTGAAGAGATACAGAAAGGGTTTTGGCGGACCTGCATGCTCACACAAGACCACTTTACTAAGTATAATACAGGATCTGCTCAGTCAATCCCCTGGGTATCAGGGCAATCAATGCTGGCAGACTCCATAGCCATCAGACTCCATAGCCATCATTTTCATAGGGTCTGCTCAGTCAATCCCCTGTTGTGCAGGGTAATCAATGCTGGCAGACCTCACACTGTTTTTCACCTTCGTAAGATGTTTTCTTAAGGGACGCTGGACCTGTTTTCCAGCAGGTGATGCTCCCCACTAATAGATGGAGCCTCTCCCCAGGTGTTAGTGGTGTCTGCTCTTACCAGCAGCACTAACACTGGTGGGGGAGTGTTTAAAAAAAAAAAAAAAAAAAAAAAAAAAAAAAAAAAAAAACCTTTCTTATTCATTCATAAAACTGTTATTCCAACTCATTACACATTTCATTCTATCACTCCGCTACCGTGTTTAGCTCTCACACCCCGCCGTCGCTTCCATTCACCTTCCGTCACCCCATTTACCTGACAATGCCTCCCCGGTAGGTCATTTCCCCATGCACTACCTTCCCCAACAAGCTCCATTTTACGCTTCCCCTCCATTCCCACCATTCCACCCACAACTCCTCACCTCAAGCGGGGTACGGAAACTCTGCTGGATGTTTTTCCTTTCACGAACTCCAAACTTATATCCCATTATTATCACTATTTTTATTATTGAAATTTTTGTTATTATTTTGATTTTAATCATTTTTTATTATTTTATTTATTATTAGGACCAGGGTTGCCGGGCCGAACAAAGGGAGGCCCCTAAGTTGACCCCCAAACGTTGGGGCGTTCGGGTCCCCGTACGGTGCCCGAACCTGAAGGGGTTCAGACCCCGCAAAAAAATATTTTGGCACCTAAATATTATTATTTTTTTCTGAACTTTTTTTTGTGAGTTCTTTGTGATGTAAGGTATCTCCCTCTTAATTTTAAAGTCATTCTGTTTAGCCAGAAAACAATGAAAAATCGGCAAAGATGGTGGTGTAAAAACTTGCTTGCCCACTCATTAATTTGTTTTTCCTCTCTTTTCACTTTTTTTTTTCCCTTTATTTCGGGGCATGAAAAAAATTATTATTTTTTCAAACTTTATTTGTAGATTCTCTATTATGTAAGATACACATCTATAAATTTTCATGGCATTTGTCACAGCCAAAACAAAATGAAAAATCGCCAAAGATGGCGGTGTCAAAAACGTGCTCGCCCACTCAATAATTTCATTCTCGTTTTATTTTTTCTAATTTTCATTATTATTATTTATTTTTAGTATTTGATTTTTATTTCAAATTTGGTAAAGAATTTGGATGTACCGTTGAGGCAAATGTTGTTTAGTTTATTCTTCTGCATAACATATATTGTTTTCAGATTTTGTTATTTATTTATTTATTTATTTTTGGGTCTGCGTTCGGCCGAACGACCGAACGCATTGAGAGGGGGTGCCAAACGTTCGGGCGTTCGGGTTCGGGCGTTCGGCCCGTCCCGAAGGCCGGCAACCTTGATTAGGACTATTTATACAATTCAACATTAATTACTCTTAATTATTTCATTCATTATCAGATATTGCTCTATTACACGTCAGTACCTTTCCTCTTTTTTTTTTTTTTTTTTTTTTTTTTAAACAGGTCCTTATGGTCCTGGCTCCTTTTCCATTCTGGGGAGCATCAGTCCAGTTCCCATTCCCCCAGCAAGTCAAGAATGAATACATCAATATGCACGCTCACGCTTCCTTCCGTATGGCCGAAGGACCTCTGACCAACATTGATTGCTCCTTGTAGGAGGATTGACTTTCAGCTTGCCTGTCCCTTAGCTCCCTCTCAAATTCCATATTGAAAACTGCCAGATACTACAAATACGGCAAGGAGAAGGGAGATAAGCTGCTGATTGGATCCTGGTCCGCCTCTTATTTGGTACATTCTGCAGCTCACTGAGTGTTTCACCCGACAGCCGACAACCGCTTGCTGAGTGGTTCCCATGGGGTCTCTAATATCCCTGAGATTTTGTTGTTCGTTCTGGAAGGAGCCCCTCGTTCCTCAGGGGGTAGCTGAATTGTGCCAGTCTTTCCATCTGATTTGTAGGGTGTGAATGTCCGCTATCTTTCCCTGGACTAGCCACACTCTCCTGAATGCTATCTTTCCGTGTTGTTTGTCCGGGTCCCGCTGAAGTTGAATATTGACCTTCTTCCATTGGCACCGGATGTCAGTCTCCATGAGGAGTTTCATTGATGCCGGATGTCAGTCTCCATGAGGAGTTTCATTGATGCCCATACTTGTTCCGACGGCATGCTGGAGTTGGCAATGGTCCGACTGCACCTCTCCTTCCATATGACCCATAGTGTCACCTTTCTGATTATCCCGAACCAGATGGGCTCCGACTTGTTGAATGGGAGGGGATTTTAACCTTTCCTCTTCTTCTTCTTCTTCTTCTTTTTTTTTTTTTTTTTTTTAAACAGACCCTTATTATCCTGGCTCCATATCCATTCTGGGGAGCGTCAGTCCGGTTACTATTCCCCCGGCAAGTAAAAATGATTACATCATGAACCCACTCACGCTTCCTTCCATTTGGCTGAAGGAACCCTGACCAGAATTGATTGCTCCCATTAGGGGGATTGATTGTCAGCTTGCCTTCCCCTGCAATCCCTCTCAGATTCCTCTGTGGGAATCTACCAAGTAAACTTATAAAACAAGGAGGGTGGAGAACGGCCCGTGAGTTGCTATTTCAAAAACCATTGGTGTCTTGTGGCTCTTGTGCATGTCCTTATGTTGCCTGTGGGTCCTAGGGGCAGCCCGCAGCTTGTTGTAGTGGGCTTCTCCACCTGGTTTCCGAGTTATGCCAGTCTTTCCAGCGTATGCTGCCATCTCTTAGCTCTGTCACTTTGCCTCCCACCAGCCAAACTTTGACAAACCTGGAGAGGATAGTATCCTGCCTCCCGTCGTCCTCGGGCAATGTCTGTTTCGTTCTGTGCCACCTGCATAAGATCTCCGCCCGAATCAGTGTCCTGGTTTCTGCCCAAACCTTTTCTCTTGGCATTGGTAATCCTTCAATGGGCTTCGGACCTCTGGAACTCCCTGTTCACTAAGCCCTTCCCTGAACACTCCATCCAACCTTTCCTCTTTTCTAGTTTTTGCAACATTCATAATTCCTTGTCAAAGACTGTATTCAGGACAGCCCAGAGAATTTCCCTGCTTCATGCTCTCGGGGAAGTGGTAGTAATCCCAACGCAAAGCAGGGTAGGGAAACTCTGCTGACTGCTTGGAATCTCCTTTTTGGCAGCAAATCCCGACCCCAACCGGGGTAGGGAAACTCTGCCGAAATTTTGGCAGCTCGCAATCACTCAAATTCCTGCTTAGAACCTCCTTTTTGGCAGTAAATCCCAACCTCTAGCAGGGTAGGGGACCTGCCAAAGCTTTACCAATTCAATTAGACTCAGATTCTCTCCAGTTGTCAGTCGATCAACCTTTCCAGTCATGGGGTCCCTCCAATCTCAAGCAACTGAATGAAGTTCACAAAATGCAATCCCAAGATCCAGAACACAAAGCGAACAGGATCCGAGTCAGGAAGTCCTGAATCTAATGGTCAAGGAGAAACAGGCCAAACAAGTGGTCACTTAAGAAGTCCATCTCCTGAATAGCTTATTCCACGACCGCCTTCAATGTCTCAGTGAATCAGTGGTCACCACATCTACCAGCTTCTTGTTAGCCTAGCCTCGAATTTGCCGGACAACTTATCAACCCTCTTGCACAGCGGGTCCAGTTCGTGATGGAGGGCATAGAGCTCATAGCGGAGCTCAGCAGTGAAACAAACCCTATTTCTAGGGGCCAGGTTGTTATATGGAAACTCGTAACATTGATCATCCTGAGGCTCACCTCTCCTGTCATCACGGTCTCTCGATAGCCTTCTCCATCTGTGCCTACAAGATGATGATGTGGATCTCGACCTTCTTCCTCCCCATGTCTAGATCTCTCTTTCGTAAATCGCTGTGGTGATCGGTCCGATCTCCGCGCTGGTGATTCCTTCCTCCTTGTATCCATCGCTTCGCCTCCTTCAGTCTGGTAACCCGGAACGTGATCTTGGACATGATCTTCTCATACTGCAGTAACAGTGCAGCACTTCGCCCTGTGATGGCGATTCCGAGTTGCGCGTTACTTCAGCTCCACGTAGGCCACAACCTCGTACACTCCCCTTGTCTGCCTACACAAATAGAATCTCGCACAACGCTGAGACGTGCACTGATATCTCATCACACTGCTGTCAGGCATGATGTTTCATTGAAAGATAAACGCCTCTGCTGGATAAAGGATGGAAGATAACCTGAAGTGCAGTATGTGGCTTCGCCGTTCAACCACATCCCCTTGATCGTACAGAGGAAAAACTCAATATACCACTGCTCCATGAAAGGTAGTAAGCGCTGAAAACAGCATCACCAATGCTCAACGCTGATGTGAAATCCACACGCCACTTCCATATTCAGAAATTTATTAATAGTAGTAGTAAATATTAAATAACCACGGCTGCTTGAGGTTCTGCCTCCGTGACATGCAACTTTCCGTGTATGCTCCTCCCACTTGTGGGCCCAGTACTCACCACACCTGTCAACAGCGAGGAGATGGCAAAACTAACTCCTGGTGAAGGGAACTTCCCCACGAGGACTGCTTATTGACCACTATGGGTATGATCTCCAGCATCCTCAAAATAAGCTGCATGAAAAAACAATAGTAAATTGTAGCACAATATGTGAGGCTTCTCTCATGTGGAGGACATAATGTGCCAAATAGCAGAACTGGAGTTTTTGAGTGAGCGCTCCAGCATCGCCCTTCTGCCTCGTCCACTCAGGCGACGTATCTCATCTCTTAAATAGTTGTGCCCCATGCACTCCCTATACTCAAGGTTTTTCATCCTTCAGTCATCAATCCTCCTCCTTCCAGCGATCACCGTCAATCTACCCATACACCAAGAATAGAAACAATATATGCTTACCGTGTACTTGGGCCAGGTTTCAGGTTTGAATCCTGCCTGAGCTGAACAGGTAGTCTGGCTGGACATCCAGCAAGCCTGGGCTGTCCAGGCTCAGATCTGGAAATCTGGGCCCAACATTGTGCCGGACAACATGTCTGTTAAGATGCCCGGGGCCAGAATTTCTTGTAGTTTTCAAGTTTTCCAATAATGTTGAGTGAGATTGAAATACAAGCAACTTTTGGCTGAGGGAACCACTCAATATGAAAATGACAAGAAGGAAAGTAAAGCATAAACGCACTTCAACATATCCCTTCCGATGCGTGAGCTGAACAGGTAGTCTGGCACGGTACCAAAGGAGGGGTTTGGAAAAAGGGGGCCAGGCCGAAAACGGGATGCAGCCGAAACAGCAAAAAGATAGACCAGGGATCGAGCCCTGGCGAAGTCCGTAACACTATCCCCTCCCTCTAGAAGGCAACGTCCCGGCTGCCAAAAATCATGAAGCAATGCTGAAATCTGTGAAGGACGGGACGGGGCCGATCGCTGGTTAACAAGTCGAAAGGGAAGAGGGGTATAATGCGGGTGGCATGGGCTGCGGGAGTAAGAGGGAACAGGGTTTGGTACTGGTGAACAGAGTTGTCCTACTGATGAACTAGGGGGGGTTGCAGGGAACAGGGTAGTCCTACAAATGAACTAAAGGGACGGCATGGTTTGCTATAGGTTAAGGGGGAACAGAGTTCAGGGAACAAGGAACTTCTATTGGTGTTCTACTGGGTAAGGGAAACGGTGTTCAGGAAAACAGGGTATTTCTATTGATGTTGTAGTGGGTAAGGRAAACAATGRTCAGGGGAACAGGGGATGTCTATYRATGTTCTAGTGGGTACGGGGAACAATGGTTAGGGAAACAGGGATCTGCTAATGATGTTCTACAGGGTTGTCAAAGTCAGGAAAAATAAAAATGAAAATGTTTCTTCAGGATGCAAGGGCTGGTGTGTCCGAAGGAGTCGGAAGCAGAATCTCATGTAGGAACGAAGTGTCCAAGTGTCTTGAAAGGGGGCTTGCAGCGGTCTTGATCAGGTCTTTGGAGTAGGTGGTAGAAGCGGCCTTCAGCGGCTGCGACAGGTTGAAGTCCAAGAAGCATAGTAGTAGTTCAAGTGTCAAAGTCCAAGTGCTAGGGTGCATCTGGTAGACGAACTGCAATTAGGTCTGATCTGGAAGCAAGGAAGTCGCAGACTGATGCAAAGATCCATGTCACAAGTTGCTGCTCCAGTAAGTCTGTGAGTCGGGATGCCGACCGATGAAACAGCATGGCCAAACCAGCTGCGTAATCTCCATGAACAGTGAGGCAGCAGGCCATTGTCCTCGTGCGCGAGCCATTAGATCCTTTATCACCGGCATCACGTAGGTTCACAAGCATTGGACAAGAGAGACAAGGTAGTGGAGAGGACAAATGGGACAAGGCTAGGCGAGGGCAAGGGCAGATCAGACATCAGGAGTGAGGGTCAAGGGGAGGGTGGACTGGGTTCAAGGGTGTGTGTAGAGCGGGGTTGCGAGGTTGTAGCAGGGTTTATACAGGGGTTTAGGGTTGGATTGCGAGAGACAGGGGGACAGTGTTCAGGTGGAGGGGGGCCCGGCTGTCGCGGTGGAGGAAGAAGCGGAAGTAGAAGGGCCGGGTCCCGTGGAGCGAGGGGCCTGTCGAGTAAAGTGGTTAGTGTTGGGGCAGTTGGTTTGTTGATGACCTAACTGGCCGCAGCGAAAACACCCGTTGTGTTCCTGGAGGTATATGCGTTTTGTGGGTGTGAGTTTCTGGAGGCGACGGGGTGGAGAGGAAGAAGGCAGTCGAGAGGCACGATCCTCGCGTTCCATCTGTATAAGGTGGGCGGTCTGGAGGTCCTCAATGGTGAATTGGGAGGGGTCGAGAGAGGCAGTGCCGAAGTCGTCATCGGAGGTGGGTTGAGTGGTGTCGTTATGGAAAAAGAGGGGGCCGGAGGGAGCAAGCGCGGACTAGTGATGGGGGTGGAGGAGTCGATCGTGGTGAAGCATGCGAGAGAGGAGGTCAGCAAGGGGCATGTCGGGTTCGTGGGCGAGGGCGGTTGCAAGATCTTTGTGGCATACTCGCTTGATGCGGGAGATGAACGCGAAGTCGGGAATGACGGTGGTAGGGAGGTGATGGCGGAGGGAGCGGATCTATTGGACATCGTTCCGTGGGACCGGTCTGGCGGAGGTGACAGAATTGTTTGAGGTCGTCATCAATGGTTTTCTGGGGGCGGAAGGTGGCAGTGAGAAGTTTGGCCCATTGGAGGAAGGAGTGACGTGGTCCTCCGGAGGCTCGGTGGTTGCTGACTTCAGGCATCCACCAGTTGGCGGCATTGCCGAGGAGGCGCGAGGTGGCAATGGGGAGCCAGTGGGCAAGGGGCATGTGGTGGAGGTGAAAAGAGTTATGGAGCTGGGTTAGGACGAGGAAAACGTCCTTGTGGGGGAGGCCGGAGAAGGACATGATTTCGCCAGATCGGATGGAACGGGGGATTTCCCCGTTGCGGGAAACGATCTGGGTGAGGGTGTTGACGCTGAGGTTATCGGGGTGGTGTCGTAGCAAGTGTAGTCGAGTTGGTTGTTGTCCTCAAGGAGGTAGTTGGGGGGGAGTTGTGGCATTGCGGGGTAGACCTCGGAGGTGACTTGGGAATAGGTGGGACGAATGGTGGGGATGGTGGGGATGGTGGAGGTCGTCATGATGGGTTGGGGAAGGGTATGGGAGTGCGGGGGGGGGAAGAGGGGTGACGTGGGGGCGAGGAATGAGGCGGTGTGCTGGATGCGCCGGATGAGGGAGGAGGTGGGGGGAACGCAACGATGGTGGAGGTTGAAGGGTTGGTGGATGTGGTGGTAGAGGTTGTAGGAGTGGAGGAGGTTGGCGGGGGGGTGTTGTTGGAGGCGGTTGTGGAGGAGGGAGTGGTTTGCGCTGTGGAGGAGGGAGGTGCGGCCGTGGTGACGACCGTGATGGAGGGGTTGTTCCCTTCGAGCGTGGTGATGCGGTCGGATATGGATGACACGGTGGCCTTTATGTCGTTGAGAGAGGCGGTGATGGAGGTTTGGAGGGTGTTCAGTGTGTGGAGGATGGCGGAGAGGTCGGGGGTGGTGGTGTTTGCTGGTGGTTGTTCGCCTGCAAGGTTGCGGGTGATGCTATCGACCGAGTCGGTGCGTATGTCAGACATGTTGATGGAGGATGCGGTCATGTCGGGGGAAGAGGGCGTGGAGGACGCGGCCGGAACGGATGTGGAGGATGCCGCAGCAGCGATGGCTGAGGCGACGACTGTGAATGAGGTGGAGGCAGGCACTGCGGCAGCAGCGGTGGCGGCGGCGGTGGCGACTGCGCGTTGGGAGGTCTTGGATTGGCGTGGTGGCATGTGAAGATTTGGGAGTGGCAGGGGGTGGGGGTGGGGAGGGTATTTACAACATTGATTGATTTATTCAAAAATAAATAAAGGTATTTGCAAAAACAATAAAGGAATAAAATGGGAATTAATTCAAAATAAATTATTCCGATTCGGAGTAATTTATTTGAGATTAATTCGAAAATTCAGAAAGGATTTCGTAAGAGAAAAGTTGAAAACACAAAATTTTCAGGAATGAACTAAATGCTGAAAATTTCAAAAAAAAAAAATAATAATAATAATAATTAATTTTGAGAGATAAATTTTGGTTAAATTTATTCGAAATGAATTTTGGGGTATGAAAAGCATGAAATTTCAAAAGGAATAAGTAAATTTATTGTTGAATTTCGAAAATGCGAAGAAAATGAAGTTTAATGAACAGAAGCGAAATGACAATATTCAGATTGCACAGTCACATTGAAAGCCAAATCGTATCACAGTGTTCAGAGAGCAGCATTGCACCAATATAACACCAATGGAGAATCGTAGCACTGAAAGTCAATGTCAATGAGAGCTTGCTCTCGCCACCACCAACATATGTATCCAGTCTCTATCTCCCTACTTTGCGCTCAACGCCCAGCCTACTCCCTACACAGCTACTACTAGCCTACAAATTGACAATGCAATTGTTGACGTCAGCAGCACCCATGCAAAACCATCGCCAATACCAGGTATGTGCCCTCACATCATCATCATCATCATCCTTCTCTCTCTCCCTTGACTCTCTCCCTTGACTCTCTCCCTTGACTCTCTCCCACGTCTTCCTTTGTTGTACACCCGAAGACCACCCCTGCGCCTCACTGTACATCCAAGCCCTGCAAGCTATGGGGGTTGGGCTATGGCGCTGCCCTCAACAACGCCCTGCTCCCTGCACGACCGCACGTGCCTGCACCTCGCCGCTCATCGCTAGCAGCAGCCCACGAGCTTCAGCTCCAGCAGTGTTGTCGCCAGCATGTGAGTGCCCGAATGGCTGGCCAAGCAGCGAGCTCTTTCCTATATGGAAAGAGCCTGCCTCATTCGGCAGCCTGGCTGGACTGGCCTGGGCCCAGAAGCTTCCGGTAGGCCGGGGATGCTGCGCCTCTGGTGTAGCTACTGGGCCTCATTCGGTTGGGCCTCCCAACTGTCTGTGTATGAGGCTGCGAATCTCGCCCAGGGCCTGTGCTTTCAAAAAGGCCTAGAAGGCCTAGGAATTTCCACGTTGCTCGGCCTGTGTTTCCCTTCAACCAACTGGCGCGACGAAACTGCCTGGACCCCGAATGCGAAATTGGCAGCCAAGGGCCTCTCGTGATTTGTTAGGCCCGCCTTCACTTAGGGCGGGCACATATGTTGCAGGGGGACCCTTAGGCCTGCCGAGGACCCATATCCTCGCATTCCTTCCTCCTGTACTTCGATAGTCTTCTGGGAAGTTTTCTATTCCGCAGCCATCTTCCCTTTAAGATCTCTTTCATAGCCTGCAATGACTTGAGGTGCAGTTCTCATGAGTTCTTCTTTGGTGGACCACTGATCTTCGCTGGGGTCCAGGTGATGTCTGAATCTGACCCGGTACTGCATTTTTGGCTTAGGAGGCGGCCTCTGCCCGGTGGTCAAGGAACTAGCATCAGACGATGCTCCACGATCTGGTCTATGTCCACTTCGCCATCCATGGTTGGGGGCAGCATTGATCTCCTGGAGGGAAACTGATATGTGGCAGCGAAAGGTGTCAGCTGGGATGCATGGAAAACAGGGTAAGTACGCAAGTGTGGAGGAATGTGAATCGCGTATGAAGGCCCATCCGGTTGATCCCCTACAATGTCTATGATCTCCCAGGGCCCAAAGTATTGTGGCACCAGTTTTCGTGAAATCCCCATCTCCTGACCCAGTTCAGAGGCCTTTACCCAGACTCTATCACCTACCTGAAAGTTAGAGAGCCGTGTATGTTTATTCTCAGATGCGATCATAGCATCCTGAGACTTCGTAATATGTTCAACGGCCTGCTGCAGCATCTGTTCATACTTGACAGCAAACTCTATGCCGCCAGGTGCTGCAGTGGGTTGCCTTTCTGGTAGTAGAAAGTCAAGTGCACTTCTGGGCTTCCAACCAAGATGCAGCTGGTTGGGAGTCATACCAGTAGTACTGTGCGCAACATTGTTGTACAGGCTGGCGACGAGAGGTAACTTCTCGTCCCAATCATCCTGACTTGGCTTAATATAATGTCGAAGCAGGTGCTGTACTACCCGGTTCATCTGTTCTGCCTGGCCATTTGACTCAGGGTGGTTCCCTGACGTCATTTGGAGCTTGGTACCCATCTGTTTAGCTGTCGTTTGCCATAGTTCCCTGGTAAACCTTACATCCCTGTCGCTTACTATCGACGTAGGTAGTCCAAAATCCCTGACCTTGTTATCCAGAAACAGTTTGATGACATAGTCGGTTTTAGCAGTTTCTGGCATAGCGATAAGTCTTGCATACTTAGAAAAGCGGTCCACTATCACGAAGATGTGCCTTTTTCCAGACCTGCTGGTCATAAGGGTATCCATGAAATCCATTGACACACTCTGACCAGGACCTTCAGGAATCGGCAAGGGTTTGATGAGCCCAAGCGGAGCCTGAGTCCTGGGTTTGTCCCTTTGACAAACCTGGCAGGTTTTAATATACCTTTTTGCATCTTGCATCATAGTGGGCCACCAAAACTTCTGCACTAGATTAGCTGAAGTTTTTTTATAACCAAAATGACCAGTTGCATCATGACGTTCCCCTAAAAATAAACTACGCAAAGACTCACTTTTGGGAACACACAATCTCTTATTCTCTGCCTTCTCAAGAAACAACAAGCCATCTACCATTGTAAACTCATCCAAAGTCTTTTTGTCCTTTGCTTGGAATCTACGGATGATCTGAGACATAACTGGATCTTGGTGATAGGCTTCTGCCAATGATCGAATTAAGTCGTTGGATATACCAAATTCTGTTACTAGTGCGCCCTGATAATCTGCCCGACGAGATAGTGCATCAGCTACTTTGTTGTACTCACCCTTGATTGGATCAAGTTGATAATCATACATGTCTATTACTTGTATCCATCGTTTGAGTGAGTAGGAGAGTATTGGCTGTGTCTTAATCCAGCGCAAGGTCTCATGGTCAGATCTCACATAGAAGAATCTGCCAAGGAGATGGTGTCTCCAATGTATTAGCGCTCTATACAGGGCATAGAGCTCACGCTCATAAGTGCTTGGCTAGTTTCTGAGATGACATCTTCTTACTCATGTACTCGATAGGTCTCAACTTGGGCCCCTCCTTTTGCGCAAGGACCGCGCCTATGCCATATTGGCTGGTGTCTGTGGTCACAACAAATGGCTTATCAGGATCGGGAAGTTTAAGAACCTCATAGTGGGTGAGAGCATACTTCAGTTTCCTGAAGGCCGATTCACACTCTTCAGTCTACTCCCACGGGGTGTCCAGTCGAGTTAGATTTGTTAATGGGGATGCTATAGTACTATAGTTCTTTACAAACGAATGATAGTAGCCCGTCATCCCCCAAAATGATCTAACCTCAGTAACAGTCTGAGGTCTGGGCCAGTCACGTATGCTGGCCACCTTAGCATCATCCGACCTCAATCCATCTGCTGAGATTTCATGACCCAAGTACAAGATCTTGGTGCGACCAAACTCTTTTTTCTCTAAGGTAACCTTGTACTGGTGCTGTCTTAGGAGACCTAGCGCTATTTTCAAGTGCTCAACGTGCTCCTCTACAGTCCTACTAAAGATAAGAATATTGTCGAGGTACACGATGATAAACTTGTCTAAGTACTCGTGAAATATCATGTTTATCACGTGCTGGAATGTACCAGGTGCATTGCATAGGCCAAAGGGCATCACCACAAACTGGTACAGACCGTACCTGGTCTGAAATGCGGTTTTGCGCTGGTCCTAAGGTCTAATGGCAATTTGATGGTATCCGGACTTCAAATCTATCTTGGTGAAGTACCGACATCTCTACACTCTATCCAAGAGGTCATCGATGCGGGGTAGGGGCTCCGCGTTCTTAACAGTGATGGCATTGAGGCCCCTATAGTCAATGCACATCGTCAGGGTACCTCCCTTCTTTGGGACAAATAGAACGGGCGCACCGTAAGGGGAGGTACTAGGCCGAATCCATCCCTTTTCTGTGAGCTCCTTAAGCTGGCGATGGAGCTCATCCAACTCCGCTGGAGACATCCTATAGATTTGTCCTCTAGGTACCTTACTACCTGAGACAACCTCTATTGCGTGGACCACCTCCCCTTCTACCACGCCTGTGGGCTCCTCAAAAAGGTTTGAATATGTTGTGACGACTGATTCTATCTCTGGGGGTGTTTTAACGGCCTCCCCTTTCTCAGAGACAAAGACTAGATACATGCCCTCCTCGCGATTCTGCTTGTAGTAGTTATAGAAAGAGGAAGCACACATGTAGCCGTAGTTCTCCACTAGACTGCTAGCCTTATACTTCTGCAATCTAACGGTCCTACCATTTGGCAACTTGTGTATCAACACCTTCCTATCCCAATCAAACTGAGGTTGCACGACCTCGAGGTAGTACATGCCTAGTAGCATATCAAAGGGCAGTTCGTCTCTAACGAGGAATGAGATTTTATGTCTCACTTCCCCTCCTCCATAAGAGAAGGAACGGACTACGTCCTTGACATAGTCTTTAACTACCATTTGGTGTTTGTTGGCTAGCGTAGAAGCTACAGTTTTGCTAAGCCGCTGCACTCGGTCGCCTAAGCGCAGTCTATCCACACAAGCACGACTGATGAAGTTTCGTGTAGAGCCTATGTCTGCGAAGGCGCCAACTTTGCGGCCACCTACTCAACCCCTACCACAAAATGTTCATCCTTTCGAACTCTACTGATCATCGCCCAAAAGTCTTTGGGGTCCTTCCCTGACCACTCAGTCTCTAACTCTTCTAGGGCCTCAGACAAATTTCTCGAACAAAGCGTCGGTGGGGCTAAATGTGTCTGCGGGGCGATACATGGGTCACTAGCCTTGGCCAACGCCTGAAGTGGGGTGGCCACTTCAGCGCGAGTAAGAGCGGCTAAAACTCCTAGAGGATTCGTGGAGGAATTCGCAAATTTCATACGGAAGGAGCTATGGATGCAAGGTTTTCCGCTATGGCTAAAGCACGGACAGGTAGAACTTTGATAGAGGCTCTAGCACATCCTCATTCTCTCAATGGAGCACTAGAGGTGTCAACATCAGGATGTACTAAAATTGCTAGGGATTTTTTCAAGGATGTATTCCTTTCGAAAAATAGGGACATTCCCTTAGATCAACGTACAAAGGAAATAAAAGAGTTTTTAATCCCGTTAACTAAGTCACTTTCTCAGCATCAGAGAGATCAATTGGAGTTACCTCTGACAAAAGATGAAATATGGACTGCCCTATTATTAATGGAAGAAGACAAAACCCCAGGGATTGATGGTCTGCCAAAGGAACTCTGGAAGATCTTGTGGGATTTCATCTCCCAAGATCTCATGGACTTCTATCAGGCAGTATGGGACTCAGGTGATATGGGAGAGATAGTAGGGCACAGGGTGTCGACCCTCCTCTACAAGAAAGGTGATAAATATAACATTAGGAATTATCGTCCTATCACACTGCTCACTGTGGTTTATAAGTTGATTTCAAAAGCTCTTACGATTCGTCTGAATAAATATATTGCGGATATTATTCACCCCTCGCAAACTGGATTTATTCAAGGAAGGAATATCCATGATAATATTTTGCTCATACTCGCCAGTCTAAGCATAATGCTGCATTTATAGTCATTGACTTTGAGAACACATACGATCATGTGGATTGGTTTTTCTTAGATAAATGTCTGGAGAAGCTTAACTTTGGTCCATATTTTAGGAGATGGATCAATATTTTCCACAAGAATGCTACAACAAGAGTCATGGTCAATGGGAATGTAGCACCCCCTATTTCTCTTCAGAGATCTGTAAGACAAGGCGACCCTATTGCTCCTCTTCTCTTTGTGATTATTATGGAAGCCTTAGCAGCTAACATAAGACTTCATAAAGACATCAGGCGAATCCAGGTCTCCTCAATTCCCGAGGAAGCAGTCCCTGTTTGTTCTCTCTTTGCTGATGATCTCTCTCTTATGGTCGATGCTTCATATGAAAATTTAGAAGCCATCAAAAGACTAATGGATACTTTCTGTAATCTCTCTGATATAAAGGTCAATAGGGGGAATAAACCACTAGGTTGGTGGATCCATCATCAAGGTGTGAGACCCCCGGAACCTTCCTGTATTAAGTGGGTGCACCACAACGAACCAATCAGAGTGCTAGGATTGTCCCTTTCAGTCACAGGTAAACCCATCACTACCAATGAAGGGATTCTACAATAGGCAAGGTTGAAACTTGAACTGTGGAAGGATAAACAGACATCCCTGTTTGGTAGAACCTTAATTATAAATAATGTCATACTGGCCTCAATATGGTATAGATCGGTTTTTTGGTCCTTGGACAAAGGTAATCTTAAACTCTTCAAGAGACAGTTAGCGGCCTTCTTGTGGCGTGGGGATCATGAAAGATCCAATGTCATTAGCAGAGTGGCATGGTCATCCATTATCCAACCAAAAACAAAAGGGGGCCTTGGGGTAACAGATCCCCATACTCAAGCTATGGCTCTGTCCCTTCAGTGGATCAAACGCCTTATATTTAATCCCAACACCCCTTGGTCCTCCCTAGCCTTTTAACAGATAAAAAGGTTAGCTCCTCCAGTCCCTGGTCACATAGATCCTCTAATGTGGCTAGAGAACCTTGCATGGTCTTTACCTAGAGGCTCTCAAAAGGATCAAAACGAGGGGGAGACCTCAGATAGACAGGCAGTTAGGAAGGATCTTGGGCGGGATCCTTTTTGGATCACACTTATTAAGAATTGGAGGAAAATGCCTATCCCAGATAAAGTCTTTCCGTTGAGATGGGAAGAAATTTGTCAGCAACCTCTTTTTAACAATACTTTTATTAGGGATGACCATGGGTGTGTTCTGCATTGCATGGATGCCCCCTGGAAAAGCTGGATTTTTAGGGGAGTGATTAGGGTTAGAGATCTATGGAATCAAGAYAGCAGAGACYKRYGTTCGCCCTCGGAGCTGCATGAGCGTCTTAAATATAGTCACCATCAGACTTCTGCTCTTGATTCGATAATTGACCTAATCCCACTCGAATGGATCAGAATCCTACGTAAGGGTCCCAAATTTATTGAAAATGATTGGGTAGCGTTTCATAATTAAAAAGGCGTTTTCGGTAACATAATTGAGATCCATAACCCAAATCAAATCCTTCTTTCAATTTTTCAAATTCAAGACGATGGCATTCTCTACCAGAGTCAACAGGAGGAAACTAGATGGGCCTCGGATGACCAACTCTTCAGAATTAGAGTATTGAAGATTGATGAGAAATGGTTGGCCTTCAGACCGGACACTCCTATGTCTCACCTTCCGTTTGACCCCCTTAGTTGGTGCTGGTCGCTACCCGGGAAACGAAGTCACTCCCATCCTAGAAAACTACACTCCCTCTCAGTCAAAGCATCCTATAGAATGCTCCGTCCCAAGTTCAACTTAAAAGACCGTATTGAAGAAAGATGGCATAAAATTTTTAATGTTAGTAAGGAGGAATTGAGAAGAATTAAGTGGTTCCAAACTTCTAAATCTAAACCGGCTAAAATTGCTTCTCTACAGTGGCAAATTGCTCATAGATGTTTTCCCACGAATGATTGGATCATTGATAGGTCATCCCTTGAACAGAAGGGCATTGCCTTCCCTTGGTGTAAGTTCTGCAAATCAGCTTTCCCATCCAAGCTTATCCCCGAAACTATAGAGCATATCTTCCTCCAATGCCCAGGGTCAATCTGGCTTTGGAGATGGTGGGATAGAATCTGGAGTCAATTGAACACTCCTCAACCCTGGCCTTGGGATTGGAAGGCCCTCTTATTGGAATCATGGCATCCGGATCAGGGAGATGACTTCACAACCAGTATGTCCATAATAGGTAGGAGAGCGATAATATGGGCAATTTGGACAAGGAGGTGCACCTTTGAAATGGAAGGTGCACGTTTGGATGGGCCAAAATTTACTGAATTTATCAAACAACAAGTACAAACTGACTTAACCATCAAATGGGAACGAGTAAAAGTTAAAGTTCAGTTTCTATCTGATCATAATGAGATATGGTTTCACATTAATCAATTTAACAGAAGTTGTCTTGGAAGTGACCAGGGTGGGAGGCTAGGGAAAGTAACTTGGGAAGGCGGTCATGCAAACACTCAGGATTCCCTTAAAAGGAATTACCGGCTTGTCTTTAATGATTGGACTACGGTTGACTCCTCTATCCCGCTGAAGTCCATGTCTGAATTTCCTGATTTCTTCCCCCCCTCTAGTAATTGTCTTGTGCCTGTTGCATGGTTTGGATAGTTATGTGGTAAGGTGCTTGGGATTCATGATTGTTTCCTGATCGTTGGTATTAGAGCATTAGTGCATTGATCAATGG
>BFEA01000439.1:1160404-1174218 GCA_003427395.1 Chara braunii
GAGAAATTTGTGGTTGGGGGCAGCATTATGAGGTACGTTGCTTCCTTCCTTATCTACCCTCTTCATTGCTTCTTACCGTGAGGAAGTGAGTCTTGTCTTGAGAGTCCTCTCAATGTGAGGTGTCGCGAGCGCTCAACCTCGAGAGTCAACATTTTTCTTGGGCAGCAAGCTGGTGGGAGACGGGTGATGCCTCTGAAGGGCCCTGGACGAAGCACTCGGGTCACAGTCACCATGCCAACCCGCTGGGGCTAGTACATGCATGCTTTGTCGTAAGTCCTTGGTTCTGCTATTGCGCAATAGAGGTCATGCAGGGCATGCCAGCCCTTTGAGCAGACGCTTCTCAGACCGTCTCTACATATTTCTGGCGGGGACTCGGTGTTGATTCTGGCTGTGATCGTCGTCCTATCTGCGACGTTAAATAATTCATGAGGAGTTACGGGGGATCTCCTTAAATGCCTCCTGATCAGCCAGATCAAACCGGATGTAAGGCTCGTTGCATGTGAGGATAAATAATGTGCAGGGGCTGGCAAGTTCGATGTTGACTTGGGGCACTGGGGTGGGCCGGATTGCACACCTTTAGACACGCTGCTCAACCAGATGCCTAGGAACGTCGACACAAAGCGACTACTCAAGAGGGATACAGGGAAAGGGTTGGATTCTGACAACTGTTTGTCGTGGCATTAATTAGATAAACTGCCATCCAGCACACATCTCTGCAGGGAGCATTATTTTTATTTTTGATTATTTAGTCGTTACGGACTTGACTAACAACTGACAGACGGTTGCAGATAGAATAGTATATTCTTTGCTGCAATGCCACCTGTATCAGAGTAATCTAAAAATAGATTTAATATTCCCTGTAGGATCTGACATTGGTTGACATCTAACCACCTAATTGTTTCTGTCCAGGCCGACTGAAGTTAGCGGTGTATCATAATCGGTTGTGTGTCATGCTGAGGTAGGATTCAGTGTGGATTCTAGTTTAGATCACACACACTGTAGCTCATGAGTGATGCAAGCACTAGTGAGGAGGAGTTTGTTAGTGGATGACCGTAGGACTACTCGTAGTATTGCTCTCAGTCGACCTTTGACTTTCCTAGAGTTAGGTCCAGGAGACGAGAGGAGACTGCGAAGAGAGGCTAGAGAGAGAACAGCGGCAAGAAGAGCGAGGGTCGCTGAGGATAGTGCCAGGTCTAGGATTTCAGCTAGCCCCCGTACGACTATGGCTACTTCCTCTACAATGTCGCAGGCCTCTTCACAGGCCACTTTGTTAGGAGTTAGTCAGAGTGGTTCTCGGGTTTCCATTAGCCAGAGTGCTGGCTTGCAAGTCAGCCAGCAGGCTCAACTCACGCCGGAGGATTATGAGATCCTCCAATCGGAAGAACTTCAGGATGAGCTACAACGACAATTGGATGAGGCAGCAGAGAGAAGAAGAAGAGCAATTATGAGAAAAGCTAGACTAGGTAATAGATTGCAGGAGCTAAGCAGATTAGAAGCATTAGATGAGCCGACACTTGATCCTGCGATGCGAGAGCTGCGTAACTCGCACCTTTGTGTGGCGGAGACGCAGGTAGTTCAGCAGGAGGTGTTGGCTGAACTAGTGGCAGGCCAAAAACGAATTATGGCTACACTACAGGCTCCTCGTCCAGTGATGAGGCAGCCTCAGTTTGCTGTAGCTCCCCCTTCGGGTGCGGGTCCATCAGTAACGCCGTCGTCGGTAGGGCCTTCATTCTCACCTATGTTGGCATGCCCCCTCCAGGTGGTTATGTCGCGACTAGTGGTCTGGTCCTTAGAGTCTCAGCTGTACCATCGACGACAGTGGTTACTACAGCTCCACTGTCAAGCCAGACCCAGGTTAGTGTGCAGCAACTTGTTTCAGTGGCTATGTAGCCACTGCAGCAATCCCCTGGGCCAATGCAGCCTATGCAGTGGATGCCCAAAATACCCTTGCTGAGTCCTAAGCCCTTCTCCGGCGACAGGAAGAAGGATGAGGACTTGGACACCTGGGTAAGGACGGTGCCTACCTATGTGAGGCACAAGCTTACCAGGCCGGAGCAAGAAGTTGTAGTGGCTGCCTCCTTTCTAGAGGGGTCAGCAGCCCGCTGGTTGAATGGCCTAGTGCAGCAGCAGGGCTACGGTCAGAACTTCGATGCCTGGGCCCAGGCCCAGACATTGGAAGAGTTCGTACGGTGCATGTATAATAGGTGGCATGGCCCACAAGGGGCCCAAAAGGCCACGGACGCGATCAATAGTCTTTGTGCCAGAAGGTACAAGAATGTTAGAGAGCTTACAGATACCGTAGAACGTCTGCTCGCGGTACCTGGTGTGCGCGCTGACCAGCAGGTACTCCTTACGGATTACCTTAGATGTCTGCCTTCAGAGGTTAGGACAAAGCTGGTGGATGAGGCCTATGTCGAACAGCACAACTTCGCTTCATTCAGCAAGAAGGCCTTAGACATGAGGCAAAATTGGGATCTGCGCATCAGAGTCAGGGGGATGGTAGGAAGAAGAGACTACCCCAGGACTGGAAGAAGAAAGGTCAACTAATGTTCGTTGACCACGATGGTCAGGCCACAAAAATTGACGACTTTCCAGACCTTGGGGAGGAGACAGAGCACAATGGGGCCAACGAGACTTCGGATGGGGAAGTCGTGGCACCCATCAAAGAAAAGGCTAGGGGGATCGGGAAGAAGAAGGTAGGCCGGTCTACGGGTCAGGGCGACCAAGGCACGCCCGCTTGGGTGAAACTTGGTTTAGAGTATGAGGTGTGGAGGGACTGAGTCGCTAGGGGCATGTGCATGAACTGTGGCAACTATGGCCACACGTCCCGAACGTGCCGAGGCAAGAAAGTCCTAATGAGGGTAGCCTCTCCAACGGCGGTGGGACTATCTTCGAACCCTAGTGGTGCTTCTGCAAGCACTTCGCAGGGAAACACCTCGGGCGCCATCTATACTCCATATAGTTAAGTAATTGTCCTTCAAGGTCTTGAATTTCCTTAGCCAATTCAATTCGCATTTCTGGGTCCCTTCCCTCATCTTCTGATTGTTGCAATTGATGAATACGTTGATATATTCTAGTTTCAGAAGAATGACGTTCCATCGCCAAAGCTTTCGAGTATTCATTGCATTTACGACTTAAAAAGAGTAACCCATTGTTGAACCAGAGTACCTCATTTCCTATAATAACCTTCTGACTCCTCCAAAATGACCACACATCCTTGATAAATGACCTAAAGGAGTCAATCTTAAGGTGAGTTGTATTAAGTTTATAGAATCCTCTTCCTTGGTCCGACTTCTTACCAAAGGAGAGGATGGCTACGCACATGGCATGATCTAGTCCCAGAAGGGGACTACGTGGAAAGATTTCTGCCATCTAGAGCGCACCTTCCAAATCTTTTGAGATATAGATAAAGTCAATACGAGATTTGGTGAGCGATCTGGCTTCCTTCTAAAGCATGTGAATGTATGCTTAGATGGGTTCAAGCGCCTGAATGAGTCAAAGAGGTTTAAGTTGTGAGCAAAGTTGGACATCATGATCTCATCCGACTCCACATAGGATGGGCAGGGATTAGGAATATTCCATCTATTCGGGGATCGATCCGGAGCAACATTAAAATCTCCTGCTATTATGACCGGAATCCCTATAGGGAGGATAGGGGGGAGGGAATCATAAAAACGTTGACGATCCCCAAAATGCCACATCAGTGAGCTCTCATCATCCAGCGTACAACCCTAATGTCACCACATAGCTTCTTGGCGCGCCCACACGACCCTGGCCGCCTTTCGTTCAACGCCCAAGCCTTACCACTGCCCCACACCTCATGCGAAGCACCGAACAGCTATTGCGAAGAACCAGTGAGCGCAGTTCGAACCCGCTCTGATACCAAATTGCGAAGAAAATGAACAGAAGCGAGATGACAATATTCAGATTGCACAATCACATTGAAAGCCAAATTGTATCACAATGTTCAGAAAGCAGCATTGCACCAATATAACACCAATGGAGAATCGTAGCACTGAAAGTCAATGTCAATGAGAGCTTGCTCTCGCCACCACCAACATATGTATCCAGTCTCTATCTCCCTACTTGGCGCTCGGCGCCCGGCTTACTCCCTACACAACTGCTACTAGCCTACGAATTGACAATGCAACTGTTGACGTCAGCAGCACCTGAAGTACTTGAAGATGTCGCCCATGCAGAACCATCGCCAATACCAGGTATGTGCCCTCACATCATCATCATCATCATCATCATCATCATCCTTCTCTCTCTCCCTTGACTCTCTCCCACGTCTTCCTTTGTTGTACACCCTAAGATCACCCCTGCGCCTCACTGTACATCCAAGCCCTGCCAGATATGGAGGCTGGGTTGTGGTGCTGCCCTCAGCAGTGCCCTGCTCCCTGCACGACCGCACGTGCCTGCACCTCGCCGCTCAGCGCTAGCAGCAGCCCACGAGCTTCAGCTCCAGCAGCGCTGCCGCCAGCATGCGAGTGCCCGAATGGCTGGCCAGGCAGCGAGCTCTTTCCTATATGGAAAGAGCCTGCCTGATTCGACAGCCTGGCTGGACTGGCCTGGGGCCAGAAGCTTTTGGTAGGCCCCAGGTTGCTGCACCTCTGGTGCAGCTACTGGGCCTCATTCGGTTGGGCCTCCCAACTGTCTGTGTATGAGGCTGCAAATCTCGCCCTGGGCCTGTGCTTTCGGAAAGGCCTAGAAGGCCTAGGAATTTCCATGCTACTTGGCCTGTGTTTCCCTTCAACCAACTGCCGCGACGAAACTGCCTGGACCCCAAATGCGAAATTGGCAGCCAAGGGCCTCTCGTGATTTGTTAGGCCCGCCTTCACTTAGGGCGGGCACATATGCTGCAGGGGGTCCCTTTAGGCCTGCCGGGGACCCATATCCTCGCAAAAAAAAAGAAATATCAAAAAAGAATTTAATTAATTCTAACGTGTTTTCAAAATTTTCGAAAAAGAATGAATGAAAAGTAGTTTCAAAATTTTCGAAAAAGAATTAATTAGACGACGAAGACGACGACGAAGAAGAAGAAGAGCAGGAAGAAGAAGATGATGAAAAGAAGAAGACCAAGATGAAAAGGAGAAGAAGAAGAAGAAGAATCGAAGAAGAAGAATCGAAGAAGAAGAAAAGAATAAAAAAAAAATAAAAAAATAAAAAATTGTCGTCGATTACTTATCTGCACGGGGTAGCAACGACGATGACGAGGATGGCACGGCGTGGCGACGAGGACGACGGGCACGGCGATGGTGACGTGGCACGACGACGACGAGCGAAATGGTGACGATGATGACGTGGCACGACGACGACGATCGTGACGATGACGGTGATGACGTGGCACGACGATGACGTGGCACTACGACGACGATCACGATGATGATGCTGATGATGGCCAGGTGATGGCGACGAAGCAGGGTGGGTCCGGCGGGTTCGAACCGCTCCGATAGCAGTGTGACGGGCGTGAGGCTGAGGGAGAGCCGAGGGAGAGGAGAGAGAGAGGGAGAGAGTGAGAGCACACACACACACACACTCACTCACTCGACACGACTGAGGGTCGGACGCGGACACAGTGGCAAGGCACAAAGTCGAAGTCTTGGATTCCGACTGCCGAAACAGCAAGTCACACTGAGTACGAGTACAGCAGCAGAAAACTGGTACGAGACTGGTCCCCGTACCGTACGGGGAGCCGGTATAAGTACCGGTCACACGTATGGAACCAGGGGCATTTCTGCAAAGGCCCCTAGGGCAGAACTGAAAAATGTGGTATTTGAAAGTGGCGCCCGAATTTTTTTGCAGCATGGCGCCACTTGTCCAAAATCCAACGGTACCAAAGGAGGGGTTTGGAAAAAGGGTGCCAGGCCGAAAACGGGATGCAGCCGAAACAGCAAAAAGATAGACCAGGGATCGAGCCCTGGCGGAGTCCGTAACAACATGTCTGTTAAGATGCCCGGGGCCAGAATTTCTTGTAGTTTTCAAGTTTTCCAATAATGTTGAGTGAGATTGAAATACACGCAACTTTTGGCTGCGGGCACCACTCAATATGAAAATGACGAGAACGAAAATAAAGCATAAATGTACTTCAACATATCCCTTCAGATGCCTTCCAAGCCCCTTTTCATACATTTTTCAGCACTCCAGACCCCCTGCGTGCTCAAAAACGTCTTTGGAAACAAGCTCGGGCTTAGCCTCCATTTGCCATGTGCAAAATTACCGACGAATTTACCGTTCTGGTCCTGACCATGGGAGACCTCTCCATGAGCTATTTCTGGCTTGCCCAGATTGCTGGACATGTTGTTGGGGACCTGCTCGGTCCTGGCAAATGGGTCAGGCAGGTGAACTACCTAGTCATATGGCTTCCGGTCAAGTTGTGTTGCCTTGCTCAGCTTAGCGACTGTGGATGTGGGCCCTAAGACTCTTTTCACATGTCTATTTGTTGTCCCACAGCATTCGATCCTGTATTTAAGACGACCTATTGTACTAATGAGGAGACAAAACTTCAAGTGCCAGCAACTTCAGCACAAGGACAGCCAATCACACTGGTGAGCTTTGGACCCCTTAGCTCAGCATCCCTCTTTCACCAGTCTTCTTCATGTTCTTCTCAATTCTCTTCACCTCTCTGTCTCATGTGCCCCCCTTAAGCATTCCATTTTGGAAGGGCCTTTGTACTCTTCAGAATGTGAATCTGGTTCCTTTTTTGACAAGCAAGTGCATGGATGCTATCACAAACACAAAAATTTATCCATCACAATACTCCTTGTTATGGTCCACACTGCTCTCCACAGTTTAAATGTGCATGATGTGAAACGGTTTTCACCTTTGCAGAAGCAGATGCAGATGCCAGGGTTCGATCCCTAGACCTTACGTGCACCCGTGTACAGTATCGAGTAGACCCCGTGTGTTTTGAACCCGCGACCTGTGTTTTAGTAGTGACTCTACCTTGTCATGGGTCCCTGTAGTTGTAGGGGTTCGATCTGTAGATCTGGCAAGTAGGGGTTACAGAGCTGCTAGGCTAGAGGTCTGTAGGTAAGTTGTAGGTCCAGCTGCGTCGAGTACTGCATCGAGTCGGCAGTGTAACGCTGTGCAGTCAGCGGTACCGGTCCAGTCAGTCGCAGTCCAGTCAAGCAAGTACCGTGTGGGACTGTGTGCACCGAAGGCCTGGAGGAAAGGGGCAGACCAGCGACCAACAGAAGTATAAATCAAGAGGCAGCGTCCAGGGATTCATTCATTCGCTGTGTAAGCCATGCGGAAGCGCTGTCTCAAGCGTCTTGTGCGAGGTGGTCTGCAGCGCGCCCGAAGTCGAAGTGGGCTGGAAGAAGTTAGCATAGCCATAGTTAGTGGTTGAGCGGCCATAGCCGCTGTAGGTAGCAGAGAGGTGCTAGTGTGTGAGTGTGTGATACAGAGTGTTAGTGTGTGAGTGCAAACGGTGGTGTTGGAAACAGTATCGAGAGTTGGGATGTTCAGGCGCTGATGCGCCATAGCCTGTTGAAGCAAGTTTGCGTCTAAACTGTGTTCTCGATTTCCATATCTCTGAGTTTTTGAGTGGGCGCTGTGCGCCAGTGTGAATCGCCATGTGTTTGCATGTATGTGAAGCGAAGAAGAAAGCGAGTCTGATTGCAGATGCCTCCCTCCACCTGTATACGCCTCTGCTCTTCCTGTCTATTGTTGTCCAAGGCTCTGCCCTGTGACCTTATTTCAACCCAATTATCTGTGTCCAATTTAGAGAACACTGCAATCATGTGTAATGTGCCTTTGTCAGTGCATCCATATTTACGTTTATTTCTAACTCCTTTTTCTTAATGCTATGCAGTTCACTATCCTTTAAAACTTCCTTTGAGGCTCTATACTACTGGTTGAAACCACCACTCTTTCTGAACCTGACTGCTATGCCCACCACTAGACAAGGGGGGCTCCAGTTTGAATATATGTGGCCTTCTGTAGAAGTGCTGCTCAGAGGGTACCCATTATACAGGTAATAGTGGAAAGTTCAAAACTAGAACAGTTGGCACAGAGCACCTGATTTCTGCGGCCGCATACACCGGCCTGCAGGCACTTCAGTCATTCCCTGGTGCGCCCACAAAGGAAAACTGTGGCCATCAACGTTGGCCATTTCACAGCAATGGTGATGGTTCACATTGGCAGCCACAGTTCTTGTCGGGACTGCCATTTTTTGTGTTACCTTCATTGTACTTATCACTTGTGTTCCAGCAAGAACAACCTCGGCCTTTGGGAAAAAGAGAGGTTAAAAAGCGTGGAGCCAGGTCCGCCCTTCCTCTTTGTCGCTACCTTGATAGGCTCAGAGAGACTTGAGACTTGAGATGGCAGCCGGCCCTGACAAGTTTCCACGTACAGCTTCGCGTCTCTCATCATCGTGGGCGACCAGAACCGCTGCAGCAGATTAGCTGCTGTCTTTTTGTAGCCAAAATGGTCGGTGGCGTCATGACACTCTCCTAAAAATAAACTACGCAAAGGCTCTCTATTTGGCACACACAGACGTTTATTCCCTGCCTTCTCAAGGAACAGCAGTCCGTTGACCAACTCAAACTCAGCAGAAGTCACCTTGTCCTTCGCCTCCAGTCTGCGTATGATCTCATACATAAACTGGTCCTCGCAATAGGCTTCCACCAAAGAGCGAGTGACATCTTCCGCGAGCTCGAACTCAGTGATCAGCGCACCAGAGAAATCAGGTCTGCGCGATAAGGCATCAGCAACTTTGTTGTACTCCCCTTTGCGATACTGCGGTTTGAAGTCCTACTGTTCAATGACTACGATCCAACGCGTCAATTCATCGGAGAGCACTGGTTGGGTTCTCATCCACTTCAGGGTCTGATGATCAGTCTTGACGATGAAGAACCTCCCAAGGAGGTAATGTCTCCAATGGGTCTGTGCCTTGTAAATCGCGTAGAGCTCTTTCTCATAAGTGGACTTAGCCAACTTCTGAGACGTCATCTTCTTGGACATGTACTCAACTGGCCTCAACTTTGGCCCCTCCTGCAACGCGAGCACGACGCCTATGCCATATTGGCTAGCATCCGTGGTTACTATAAACGGCTTGTGAGGATCAGGAAGTTTCAGGACCTCATGGTGCGTCAACGCATGCTTCAGATGTCTGAAAGCAGCCTCGCACTTGTCAGTCAAAGGGGAGGCCACCATGCTATAGTTCTTTACAAAATTGCGGTAGTAGCCGATCATCCCTAAGAAAGACCTCCACACGTCCTCACTAAGACCCGCTTTCTCCCATGGAGGAGCGTTTGGGTCAACTTGACTCCTAGACCGGGAACCTCCATGGCGTCTACCGGTCGCCTTACCTTTTTGAGCTACGACAATGACTACTCCACTCCCTGAAGCTTCTACGCTGCCAGCCTCTGAACCCATTCCCGCCTGGAAGTCGTCATCCAACTCGATGGTGGAACCATCGTTGTCGACGAACATGATGCGCCCATTCGCTTTCCAATTGGGAGGCAATGACTTTTTCCTACCATCCATCGTGGGTGTTTGACTATGCCCTATCTTTGCTTCCAGTTCTAGGGCCTTTTGCTAAACGAGGGGAGGTTGTGCATGTTGATGTTGGCCTCACCTGCCGACTGATTCCTGCGAAACCTGGGGGTCATAGCGCACCCCAGGGACACAGATCAGACGCTCTACTGCGTCAATGGCCTCTATTACTGACTTAAATTGCTTGGTATGCAGTGTCAGGGTCGCGTTAGTAGCCTCTTGGGCCTCTTGAGGATCATGCCACCTGTCTTCCACCAACTTGAGGAAGTCATCCAGTTTCTAGGTGACCGCCCAAGCGCGAAAGTCATGACCGTACCTCTGTAGCTGCACTAAACCACTCAACCATCTTGCTGCACTCCCCTCTAGATAAGAGGCAGCCACAAGCACTTCCTTGTGCGGCAAGGTAAGTTTGCACTTGACATAGACTGACACTATCCTCAACCATATGTCGAGGTCTTCGCCCCTCTTATCCCCTGTAAAGGGCTTAGGAGCGGTGATGGCCATGTTTGGAACCCACTGACTTTGTACCGGTACCTGCACCATTCCGGACTGTGGACCCTGTGGTGCAGGCTGTTGCACTAGCTGTTGCTGGGGCTGTGTACCTTATGGTTGTGCAGGCTGCGAGATAGCAGGCTGCCCGCTTACGGCAACCTGTGACGGAGGTTGGGAGAACACTGTCTGTACAGGAACCTGTACACTAGGACCTGTTGAGAACCCTCTTGGAAACGGTTTGGACCGATGCTGGGGAGAGAGTCACCGGTGGGACATAAGGAGGAGGTTGTACAACGGGCATGGCACCAGGCTCGGACAGCGATGGTGATGCCGGCGCTCGCCCGACCAGCAATGCCAGATTTTGCTGGATGTCCTGAAGGAGAGCCGTGTGATGGTGTTGCATCTGTACAACACCTAGCAGGGCTGTCCGCAACGTCCTCACATCATCATCCATGTGCGTCAGGTCCATTCCCTCTAACTCACTGATGTTCGCTTGTCTCCGCTGCATCCTGACTCTTCTTCTAATCATTCTTTCCTTCTTCGCTTTTATCTCTCCTAAGGCCTTCTGTAGTTGTGCCTCCTGCAGTACTGCCTGTTGTATGGCGATCTCATTGGAAGTCAACACTAATGGCTGGCTTGCCATGACGCCAGTGGACTGACTCAGGGTCTGCACGACCGTTGACCCCACGGTCCCTGAACTGCTAGCCTGGGAACTCTGTTGCGCAACAGTTGCCATGGCTGCTTGAAGTTGCGGCTTCGCTTGCGAATGCCCTGCTGGCCTCTGCTGCCGTTGCCTCTCCCTAAGTTGGCGGAACAGTAACCTATCACCCTCGGGTCCTAATGCCACGTGGGCAATCGGGCGTCTCGCCGATCGCAAGATCCGATCGTCCTCACTAGTGGTATCCCTATCGCTCATAAGCTACAGAACTGTACACAATCTGCACTAAGACACTCTTTGATGCTTACCACAGAGTAGTGCACAGACCGACTTATAATTAAACTAATTAATCGGTGGCTGCGTCAGAGAGTATATACATTTGGGTTCAACAGGTAAGTTCAGGTTCCAACAAACAAAACTATTTTGACTTTGACTAGTTCGCAAACAGAAGCACAATGAACAAAAAACAGTTCTAAACTATGATGTCTGTCAGATGTTAATGGTTGTACATCTAACTAATCAAAATAAAAATACAATCATTTGTTGGGTCTGTTTGCAGAGTGGAATCTTGCCCAAACTTATCACCTGGAATCTACCCCTCCCTCAGTTCTTCCTGAATGTCTCTTGTCATCAAGGTCCTTGAGCAATCCGGACAGCGTGCGTGTCTAAAGGTGTGCACATGGCCCACCCCTGTGCCCCGAGTCCTACTGAGCTGGCCAGCCCTGCACAGTCTTTATCCTCGTGTGCAGCGAGCCTTACACGGACCGATTGGCTGATCAAGAGGCGTTTTTATGGACGGCCCCCAAAGTCCTCAGGAATTATTTAACGTCGCAAACAGGACAACGATCACAGCCAATGGAAGGTACCCCGCCGGTGCTTATTTATAGACGCTCGGTCTCGTCTGTCCCATAGGGCTGGCCTGCCCTTCAGAACCCCTCTACAGCGCAGCGAGCAGACAATGGACAAAGCAGCAAAGCATGCGTGCTCTACTCCCTGTGGGTTGGCATGGTGACCGTGACCTAGTGCTTCGTCCAGGGCCCTTCAGATAGCACCGCCCTCTCCTTCCAGATGCTCCACGTGAAGATTGGCGACTCTCAAGGTTGAGCGCACACGACTCCTCACATGAGAGGACTCTCAAGACACATCCTCACGGTAAGAAGTGTTGAAGAGGGTAGATAAGGTTAGGTGCAACGTACCTCAAAATAGTTGCCCCCAACCACAGATATTCTCACCAGATGACCCGATGTTGATTGTGATGACCAATCGCTGCTTCGACACAACCAGCATTGTACCACCGTTCCAACTCAGCATCAATCATACACCGGATAGTTCTCATCACACTGTGAACACCCAATAATCACCGCTTAGCCTTCCTGGCGATCCCCTCTCCACCTGGCTCGCCTGCTTATCTTCGCCCTCCTCACTACACACGTCCCACGACACGGTCGCTCACCGCACACACCGTGTGCATGTACCGCATTAGGCAGAAGACAAGCGCCATATTAGCGCACCGAACCACAGCTCCGATACCAAATTGCAAGGCAGATGAGCAATAGCGAACTTCATAAATCAAACAGCATCATGCACATGAGACCAGATAGTCATGACCTCGAACCAATAGCAGAATTGCATCACGAGTTTCACCATATAAGAGCACACCAAAAGCTCATAATTGACAATGCTGGAAAGTCTCATCATCATCAACGAAGAACCATTGTTGATATCCTATATGGCGCTCGGCGCCCAGACTACAAATGGCAGATCCTATCTAGCCTAGACTACAATGCCGCTGATGACGTCAACAGCTTCCCAAGTACGAGCAGATCCCGGCCAATGCCGCACGCCTCAAGCACTAGGTATGTCTCTCGTATCACTTACAACCTCGTTCCCCAACTCACAGATGCCTCTTGCACCCAAGGACCACCATGCGCCCCATCCAGCATACAGCAGCGCAGCTCGGCTATGGCTGCCTGCTCCTTCCAGCTCGCCCGTGAGCGCGTGAGCATGGCCAGCATTAGCGCAGCATGCAGCCTGTGCCCGAATGCCCAATGCGTGGGCTGGCCCTTTCCTAGCCTGCCTGCGCTGGGCCCCTGCCCGGAAGCTTCGCCTCAGACCAAACGAATCAGGCCCAGGGGCCACCGACAGTTACCCGTGCCCAACTGCCCGCTGTCTGAGTTGGGTCTATGCTGCGTATCTCGCCCAGGGCCTGACTTAGATACATTCGGTAAACAAGGCCAGGGCCTGGCCGCCTTCAACCAACTGGCACTGCGTAACTGCCTGAATTTTCCCCAGTTGCGAAGTAGTCCCAAAATAGGCCTCTTGTCGTCTTTCCGGCTTGCCTTCACTTAGGGCGGCCGACCTGTTGCAAATAGGGGCCCAGTAGGGCTTATCGAGGCCTTATGCCTCGCAATTGCATGTTTTGATACACCCAGACCAATCAGGCTTCATGCCGAATAGGAATATCCAAGACAACATACTTTTAGTCAATGAAACCATCAGATATGCCAGGCAGCGGAAGGCAGATGCTGCCATCATATTCATTGGCTTTGAGAAAGGATACAATCATGTCAACTGAGATTTTCTTGATATGTGCCTTCAGAGGACGAATTTCGGTGAAGCTTTCTGCCAATGGTTGAGTATCCTTCATAGAACGGCAACCACGAGCATGATTAACAGTCACCTCTCCCACTGTTGCATGCTAGTGAATACTTCACTAAGTATGGGCAGAACCAAAGATCAACCAATATAGGATGAGCATATATACAGCGGAAGTCTGAGAAATGGACTGACTCACATAGCTGAACTCACCTAGACATCACTCGACACACAAGCAATCGTGAGATGGTGGGGTCTGAAGCCAATCATAGACGATGCTTCAGGCCCCGTACAACCACACACAGATGAATGGTGGGAGGAGAGACGATGGAGGTGAAAGGTATAAACAACGCCAGATGTCACCGAGCTAGAATCCAGAAGGTCACCGTGTCACCGAACAAATCAGAATGTGGTGGACCATAATTCACCAATGTCGGAGGTACAGAATCCTAATGTAACCGGTGTCCGATCTATGATGCCGCCTGGTATCCAGCCCAACTATCTCCAATGTCTCGAACCCGGTAAGTATCACAGCCTCCTACCACCGAAGTCCAATCACTGATCTCTG
>BFEA01000439.1:1182598-1198200 GCA_003427395.1 Chara braunii
CCAGCTGTAGGTAGGATAGTCTAGTAGAGTAGGCTGGGCGCTGAGCGCCAGACAGAGCAGAGCGACTTTGGATACTGTGTTGGTGTGGCCTACGGGCTTGAACATTGGCTCATTACTTCATTGTATTGCTCTATATGAATGGTTTTCTAGGTGCATTTGTACTCTCTGCTTGGGACACGACTACTTGGTCAGCTGTGTGATTTCGCAACTTGGTTTTATGTATATCGCTCACACTCATATTCCTTGCACAGAAAAACACGGATTTTCCCCCAAAGTGAAAAACCAAAAAAAATATCGCAACCCTAATTCAATACCGAATTAAAACCGAGTACCGTATTAAAACAGAATACTGAATTGAACAGAACACCGAATTAATGAAAAAAATAGAATTTTGCAACTTGAATTTCGATAGCAATGCAGAACTAATTCGGGAAAGACAATGCCAATTAAGCGATTGATTCCCTAATCAGAATTACCCCGTGAGCAGATCCACTTGATTGGTCTGCTCCGATACCAAACTGTTGCATACTAGTGAATACGTCACTGAGTATGGGCAGAACCAAAGATCAACCAATATAGGATGAGCATGTATACAGCGGAAGTCTGAGAAATGGACTGACTCACATAGCTGAACTCACCCAGATATCACTCGACACACAAGCAATCGTGAGATGGTGGGGTCTGAAGCCAATCATAGATGATGCTTCAGGCCCCGTACAACCATACACAGAAGAATGGTGGGAGGAGAGACGACGGAGGTGGGAGGCATAGACAACGCCAGATGTCACCGAGCTTGAATCCAGAAGGTCACTGATATGGTAGTCCAAAATGTCACCGAACAAATTAGAATGTGGTGGACCATAATTCACCAATGTCGGAAGTACAGAATCCTAATGTAACCGGTGTCCGATCTGTGATGCCGCCTGGTATCCAGCCCAACTATCTCCAATGTCTCGAACCCGGTAAGTATCACAGCCTCCTACCACCGAAGTCCAATCACTGATCTCTGTCCAACTTGTATCAAGTCTCCGGTCTGAAGAAGAAGAAGAAGAAGAAGAAGTAGAAGAAGTCTGAAGGAGAGGAAGAAGAAGTCTGAAGAAGAAGAAGAAGAAGAAGAAGAAATCCGAGAGGGGCAGAGGAGGGAAGGAGGTAGTGAGTCAGCGCCCAGGCTCCTACCTGCAGATGCAAGCTGGCGCCTTGGAACTGTTGAAGACCCGCAGCTTCAACCTGGATCTATGGCGCTGCGCAGGTAAGCCGGTAAGTTTCCGTCTACCACCTCTAGCCGTCACTCAGCGCTAATCAGCGCTGCGGTGCTTGGAGCTGCGCTAAACGAAGATTAGCGCAGCGTTCCTCAAACTGCTGTCGTCCTCCCTTCCTCCCGAAATGGTCGTTGGCTGGGCCTAAATACCGGCCAGTGGCCAGTTCGGCCTTTGCCTCCCACGGTGGCCTCCGATCTGAACCGTCGGATCTATCGTACGATCCATGGTTCAGGTCGGACCGGTTTTCGGGAAGCAGGCTGTCTAATGGCCGCCTGATCCAAACGAAACGTTTGGCCTTTTCCCGCCCAGGGCCTGCGGCTGCAGGGCCTGGTCTAGAACCGGTTGCCCAAGGCCAAAGGGGCGGCCTAAAAAGGTCCAGCCTTTGGGCCGGCCTGGCCTGGATTATCGCGTCCAGGCCCTCGGAACCCCTCAGCCTAGTCGTCGGGCCTGAAACGGCCCGTGTGGAATGTAGTACGTAACACCCACCCTTCCCCCTCCAGTGATCTGTCAAACAAGGAGACCCGATAGCACCACTCCTCTTTGTCATCGTAATGGAGGCTCTAGCCGCCTTAACTCGAGCCAGCCCCCAAGTGCAGAAAATCCAGATCCCAGAAATCCCACTTGATCCTGGTGACCTCGCTCTGCGCAGATGACCTCACGGTGCTCATCTGGGCAAACGACCAAAGGCTAAAGGCGATCGAGGAGGCGGTGCATCTGTTCTCTGTAGCCGCAGACATGAAAGTTAACTTGGGAATGAAAACAAAAGGGAGGTGGATGCATCCCTAGGACCAACCTCCACCAACCCAACCTAGTGTCAACCAGCGAAGTAAGGAGGAGGTGATAAGAATCCTGGGTGTCAGACTCACTACACTGGGCCCTCCAAGAGATCACAGCAACAGCCAAGTTAAAACAGCCCTGAAACAGGTCTCTAAGTGGAAAGACCGTCACATGTGAGTAGTGGGGAGGGCGCTAGCCATTGACAAATCTATGTTAGCAGCAATCTGGTAGAAGACTGCATTTTGGAAATTATCCCCGAAACAACTGGCCCACCTAAGGAGAGCAGTTGCCATGTATCTGTGGGAAAATGCAGACCCAGATACCAGATGCATCTACCGTGTAGCATGGTAGCATATTGCCCAACCACGAGCAAAAGGAGGTTTGGGCATAATTGACCCGGGGGCTGAGATAGATGCCCTGATCTTCATATTCAGACTTCTCCTTGGCAACGATATCCCTTGGGCCGCCCTTGCCCACGAACAACTCCGCTGCCTTGCCCCGGATTCCAACTCCGGAGATCCTCTACACCCACTACAATGGTTCACAAACAGAAGCTGGACCATCCCGTCCCCCCCGAGGCATACTAGGGAGTCCTCGCCGGCCAACCAGGCCAAAAGGGATCTCCTTGTGGACCCCCAATGGACCTGCCTCTTCAATCTATGGAGGAAGAAAGGCCCGGAGCAGAAGCCGATGCCGCTCAGATGGCACGATGTCTGGAGACAGCCACTCTTCGGCAACCCACCAATACTAGATGAAGCTGGGCAAATGTTCAATCTCCAGACCGACTCTCCCTGGCTTTCGTGGACGAAAAAACGATGCTATACCATTGGGGATCTATGGGATCCCATATTAGGGGACTGGAAACCAGCATCCACACTGAAATCTCAGCTAAAAAACATAAAAAATTTTGAATAGAAAAGAAATCAGCTCCATATTTCCGAAAATGGATCCGGGTTTTTTACAACGATGCACATGGACAGGTACAGGTCAATGGCCACCTGTCCCAGAGGTACACAATGTCAAGGTCGGTCAAACAGGGAGACCCTTTAGCAGCGCCCATCTTCCTCTTCATCATGTAAGCCGTGGCATCCTTTCTCAGGAAGAACCCATCCATAGAGAGATTGATTGTGGAGACCGATCACCAAGGGCGGTTCATTCACCTTCCCACGACTTTGCTGTTTGCGGATGACCTGATGGTGCTAATCAGGGCCGGACTCTTCACTTGCAGCACTCACCAGGGCAATGCAGGCTTTCCAACCGGCGACGGATATGAGAATCAACTGGCCCAAGACAATAGGCTGGTGGCTGGTGCAGACTGAGGGAGGACAATCACGGGATCCAAACAGCCCGGAAGGAATGCAGTGGGTGTCAGCATCACAACCCCTCCGTTACCTGGACCACTCGATGGCCCCTGAGATCCTAACAAAGATACTCGACAAGATGAGTGCTTGGTCGGAAATATACACCTCCCTCTTAGGAAGGGCACTTGTTCTGAATACCTCCATCTTCGCCATGCTGTGGTACGTTGGAACCATTTGGACCCCGCCTACGCAAGCAGTCAAGACGCTGAGGAGGGAAGCAGCAGCTTATCTGTGGACAGCAAACCCACTAAGGAAAGATTCATATCGAGGGTGGCATGGAGACAGGTCACCAGCTCAAAGGAACAAGGGGGTTTTGGCATCCTGGACCCGGAGCAGCAGCTGAAGGCCCTGCAAACTAAATGGGTGGTTAAACTTATTACCCACCCTGCCTGCTCTGGGCACCGCTAGCATGTGAACATATCAGACAGCTAGCTAAATACAAATCCCCAGCTAATATGTCGGGGCTGTTCTGGCTCACATGCAAAAGCTGGGCCAAAAAGGGAAAAGGGGGAGGGGGGGGAAGAACAGAGGAATCGGAAGGGAAGGGAATATCATACTGGGAACATCTCCTCAAACTCAGGGGAGACATCTTCCCAGCAAGGGTGAGGGAACCAAGAACCAGGGAAGAGGTGCTCAGGCAGCCACTTTTCTGCAACCCTGGGATCAAGGATCTGCATGGCATGCATGTACCCTTACAGCAGCGGATTTCAAATGGGGTTCATGGCTAGAACATGGCATCTGGCAGCATCTGGCAGATTAAACATCTTTGGTCAGAAGAAAAGGGTCAGTGGAAGACGGCACAGTATATCTGAGCTAACATGAAGGGGAGTCACAGACTACTAGAAAACTTGAACGACGTCATCCCAGCGGAATGGACCAAACTCGTGAAGGAAGCCCAGCAGTGGGGTACAGGAAACTGGACCACATGGCAGTTTGACGAAGCAGCAGCACAGGGCTTTAGAATACGAGGCATGACGGGACCGAGGCAGGAGTGGCTGTCTGCTGACATGTACAACATTGAGACTCCGCGCGCGTACACAAGCAAGTTGGACAGGGCATCATGCACTCTGATCACAATACGAAGAGATATGGTGCACAAGGTTAGGGTGGTAGGAACAGAAGAGTTCAAATCTTCACACCCACAATAGCAATAGAAGACCTGAAGGTTGACCCAACAGAATGGGCATGGAATCTCAGGCGGGGGGGGCCACTAAAACTGGCCAGGAGGATCTGCATAATACACTACACAACAAAGATGGGATACAGGCGAAGAAGAAGATCCTACCCGCTGGCGGAGCCGCTGGCCAAGCAATGGGAAAAGAGAATGGAAGTACCGAGAGTGCAAGTGGCTCACCTGCCATGGTCAGTGCTACAAACCATACGGTTGAGGAAAGTCAGGAGTATGCAGTGGTTGATCCTCCATCTTGAGCTACCAGTCAATGCATGGCTTTATGAACGTTGCAGCCAGCATCTGAGAGACCCCGCCAACCAAGCTTGCACACAGTGCAGAGGGGAAGTACCGGAGACGGTGACGCTCACACTCATATTCCTTGCAATTTGGTATCAGAGCTGGTTGGTGATCGTGGCTTACCTGGCACCAGCGACATTGTGACTTGGTGCGCTGATGATGTTTCATGTGCAGTAAGGATACTTCGGCGCTGGTTGATTAGCGGGGCCTAGGTGGAGAGGCCGGCCGCTGGAAGGCTGTGGCAACAGCGTGGGAGCTGTGGCGACAGCGGGTGTATGCATCATGATGAGAGTATGCTGACGTGGCATTTTGGCTGAGGTGGCACTGCATTGCGTTGTGGGTGGTACCGAGGCTAATGACCGGTCATCGAAATGCACATCAGCCCAATTGGTGCGAAATCTGTGGTTGGGGGCAGCTATCTCCAGGTACGTTGTTCCCATTCGTTATCTACCCTCTCAATCTCTTCTTACCGTGAGGAAGTGAGTCCAACTTGAGTGTCCTCTCTTTTGAAAGGAGTCGTGTGCGCTCTATCTTGAGAGACGACATTCTTCCCGGTGGCGCATCTGGGAGGAGAGGGTGGTGCCTCTGCAGGGCCGTGGTCCAGAGGTGGGCACTGGGTGCCCACAGACGCACCCACCTGCCCCACCCGACCCACAAGGTGATTGGGTTGGGCTCGGGTCTACCTATGCCTCCTTGGGTGGGTGATGGGCGTGTGCAGCTAGTGGGCATCTCTGGGTCATGGGCGGGTCAATATTTGCCCTGGGTCACCAGTCGGGTGGGTGGCAGGTGGGTGAAGCATTGGCCTGGGTCACTTGACCCATAGACTCAGGACCCCCCCCCTCCCCCCACTTCCCCCTTGGGCCCTTGGCGCCTTTCAGACCCCCCTACCCCCTCCCCACCACCAAAAAATAAAAACGAACAAGGCCTTGAGTCCATTTGTGCAGTGCACAGACTCGAGGTTGAGAGAGACGAAAAAAGCGGGCCTGGGTACAATCACACTGGTTCGCCTGTTACATCGGGGCCAAGAAAAAAAAACAAAGAGCGTACTCCAGCAGTTCAGCCCCTCGCCCAATTTTTCTCTGAAAAAAGGAGGGAGCAGTTCTAGCCACAGTTTTTCTCTGAAAAAAGGCAGGAGCAGTTCTAGCCACAATAGGCGGCTAGATCCGTCCTCTTTGAACTTTGCCCTTGGTTAGCGAACTTGGCGAATTCGGAAGCCTGGCCCCAACCTACCTGGCCTTACCACTATGCGATGCCATGATGGAGTGACAGTGGCAAGCGATGCAAGGTAGAGAGGTGGCGACATCGGTGGAGTTGTCGTGCGCAGAGCTGCATTGGCACAAGCGGGTGCGGACGACAAAAAAATAGGTCTCGGGTGCAGGCGGGTAATGATGTTCTCACGGGTGCGGGTGGGTCTGGGTGAGGACCTTTTTCGAGTGGCGGGCGGGTCGGGCATGGGCCTGAAATTTTAAAAAATATTTTGGGTGGGCGGGGTCGTCTTGAGGTGGGAATTAAAATTCTTGGGTCATGCGTGTGGCACAAGAACAAAATTGGGCGGGTTGGGTCACGGGTGAGAGGGAAACGAAATGCCCACCTCTGCCCTGGTCGAAGCACGGGTCACGGTCACCATGCCAACCCATGGGTATAAGTACACGCAGGCCATGCTGCTTTGTCCATTGAGGCTCTTTGCTGCGCTGATAGAAGGGGTGTGCGGCCTGACCAGTCCTATGTAGACGCTCCCAGACCATCTATAAACATTTCTAATTGGGGTCTGAACTGTCCGCTGGTTGTGATCGTCGTCCTGATTGTGACGTTAAAGAATTCCTGAGGACTCTCGGGGGCTGTCCTTAAATTGCCTCTTGATCAGCCAGATCAGTCAGACGTAAGGCTCGTTGCACGCGAGGGTAAATAAAGGGCAGGCTGGTCATAAGCATACTTCTTGGGCACAGGGGTGGGCCGTGGCTGCACACCTTAGACGCCGCAGCTTGATGATGCTCATAGGTACGTTGGATACAAGGGAAGGGGATTCCAATTGTGAACTCAACTGTACATCACTATCATATCCATTGTGCATACATCTGCTCACTGTAGTTTATTTTTATCTTGATTAGTTGGTTGACAGACTGCTAACACCTGACAGAAAGCCTAGAGTAGGACTGTAATCTACCATAGTCAGTTCTTCTTAAAGCTTTTGTGCAGTGCTAATCAAAGAGAGAAGTAGACTACATGTGTTCAGTTTGTGTAGGTGCTGTTGATGCCGCTTGACTAGTAGTCTAGGTAACTCGTCGGACACCAATAATTTTATTTATTTTTGGAACCGGTCAGACGCATGCTGCGGTAGGTCCCAAAGAGGACATTAGTGCAGGCAGCATCTGCCTAGCCCATGAGCGGATCAGAGGGTGGGGAGGATAGATCTGACGATAGGAGGCAGACACGACGGGATACCGGTAGGATACCCGTTGTGTTCCAGGTTCTACTACCAGGAGACGAGAGAAGGCTTAGGGCCGAGACAAGGGCCCGCAATCTAGAGACTGCGAGACAGGCAACAGCAGCGGCTGAACGCACATTAGCAGCAGCAGCAGCTAGCGCGGTAGCAATGACTACCTCTTCAGCCACTTGTGCTGCAAACTCTACTGGTCATGCGACGAGTTCACAGTCCATCTCCAGTACGTCAGGAGCTGGCACTAGTCAGATGGCGGGTTCGCAGTTCAACTCGCCACCTCCACGCACCCGGGAGCAGATGGAGCTCCAACAGGTAGAGAGGATTCGCTTGAGGCTAGAGGAGGAACTCAGACAGGCCACTAAAAGAGAGAAAGAGATTCGAGATAGGAGTGTTAGACTAGAGGGTAGGAGGCAAACAAGGCTGCACTAGAGGGGTTGGATAACTCGACCCTTAGCAATAATGAAAAGATTCTGAAGGCGAGCATCCTGTCCATGCACGCATACATGGACAGTAAACTGGATACCATCTAGGACACCTTAGACCAGATCTTGAATGCCATGCATAAGCCAGGAATCAGGCCAGCAGCCTTGCCATCGCTGCCATTCTCCGCGACGATAGGCCCCTATGCCGCTCAGTCCGGACCACCACCAAGTGGTACATCAGCAGCAGCCCTATCTCAGACTGTTGCTTCTTCATCTTCCAGTCCAGCGACTGGTGCTACACCACAATTGCCACCTGTCTCGCTAGCAGAACAACAATTTCCGTGGTATCCCACGACCCCCTTGAAACCACCTCCAACCTTCTCAGGAGACAAGAAGGACGAGGCTCTCAACACGTGGTTGAGAACGGTGCCAGTGTGGGTGAGGGCAAAGAGGACATTGGTAGACGAGGAAGTGATTACTGTTGCATCCTACTTAGAGGGTTCAACAGCTCGCTGGCTAAATGGATCGGTAGCTTCAAAGGGCTTCGGTAGGAACATGGGTGATTGGGCGCAGACCTACACCCTAGACAACTTTATGGACTTAGTGGAAGCACGGTGGCACAATCCTCAACAGGCACAAATTGTCACTGATGGATTATTAAAGCTTGATGCTAGGAAGAACAAGTCAGTGCGAGACCTTACCACAACCGTAGAGCGCCTGATCGTTGTCCCAGGAGTGAAGTACAATCCACAGGTCTTGTTGACCACGTTCTTGAGATGTCTTCCCACAGACATCAAGAACTTATTGGCCAGTGAGGCTCGTAGAGAGTATCACACCTTTGAGACATTCAGCAAGAAGGCCCTAGACTTAGAGGCTACGCTGGGTAGTGATCAAACCCCTTCTACGGACGGGAGAAAGAAGAAGACTCCACAAGAATGAAAGAAGAAGGGTAGTCGATTGATTATGGTTGATTCCGAAGGGAATCAAACTGAAATCGATGATGTTTCTGAACTCATCAATTCGACATTTGATGTAAGGCAGGCCTGAATATTCGTCAAAGGCAAAATTCGACATTTCCATATGTGGGTATTCAGGCTCTCGCAGCACGCCAGTGGATTGGGGAGACGCGTGAGCCTTACATTGCTGCGTCATACAGTTGGCCCAGGTCTTGACAGTTGCGCCTGGGCACACATACATAAAGCAGGGTTGATACATTGGGAAGCAGGCTTTCGGCCTTTGCAAAAGCAGTAGTGCCAACGCACCTGCCTGGGAGCCCTGCACAGATGCAGCAAACAGCCCAAGTCCGGAGACTCAGGCCGTGCCTAACTGCAAAGGGCCCAGGCCCTCAACTATAGTCTCGGGCCTGGCGCAGGGTCTGGGACCCAACCGGAAGCTACTGGAMGCTTSCAGCCAGGCCACACGCAGCATCCAGGAGGCTGCCACTTCCACAAAAGGAATGAGGCAGCCCAGGCCAGGCATTCTGGCCARTGCTGGCAYTGCGGAAGTGCTGCTGCRCTCTCGKTTGAGGCTGYGCTGCTGCCAAGGGCGCTGACGGGGCGCGAGAGGTGTTGTGGGGTGCTGCAGGGCGGCAGGGCGCAGGCGGCCATAGCCGGGCTGCTGGGCGCCAGGAGGTATTGCGGGATGATCTGGTGGTCTTCAGGGAAGGAGGCGCTGTGTGGGGTAATCAAGGTCTGCTYGAGGGTGACGAGATACGTACCTGGTACATGAAGAGAGGTCGGCGATGGTGTTGGCAGTCATGTACATTGGTCTTYGTGAGTCGAAGTGATCCTGTTGCGTGAACCAGCTGTAGGTAGGATAGTCTAGTAGAGTAGGCTGGGCGCTGAGCGCCAGACAGAGCAGAGCGACTTTGGATACTGTGTTGGTGTGGCCTACGGNCCAGCTGTAGGTAGGATAGTCTAGTAGAGTAGGCTGGGCGCTGAGCGCCAGACAGAGCAGAGCGACTTTGGATACTGTGTTGGTGTGGCCTACGGCCTACCAGAGACAGTGACTCACTGCCTCATTGCCTGTCCAGAGGCGGCATACGTGTGGGAAGAAGCTAGGTCCCTGTGGGGTCAAGTCTCTGATGCTCCGTTTTCAGAGGGCACGAAAAGGCTACTCCTAGGCACGAACCTCCCGGAGTCGTGGCAACAATACCAGAGGCGGGCATTCCAGTTGCTAAGACAGTATGCGCTTTGGACCATATGGAAGCGAAGATGTCAGCAAACAAAAGGGAAGTGACCAGTGCACAGGCAGGAGGCAAAGGAGGCATACCACAACCTGCTCGAAGTGGACATCCATGCGCAATGGCAGAGGACGTGAAAGCAAGCGCGCCAAAGCCCAGTGCAAGCCAGGGAATTGATACGGAAGTTTCAGCAGACAAGGCTAGCGCAGGGGAAGATAGCAACAAGGAGTCAAGGACTCACCCTGTCATTCCACTGGTTCTCTCAGCAGCACGGGAATGGAGCAATAGGAATACATTAGGGTTTAAGGTTTAAGAATTTTAGAATAGGAAGGACAGTAGTAAAGATATTCTGCTATTGTCTTTGTTGAAGGTTTGTTTCTCCTTTTCGCTGTTTGTAGCTTCGTTCCTCCAGTTTTTTTATTTTGATCTGAATAGCATGATGGGACTTCGGAGTTCCAGCAGGCTTTTTGTACAGTATACGAAAAAGACCACAGTCCATGGTGAGCGCTGAACCGGTGAGCACCTCCACACTGAGCTGATCTGTGTTCTCGTACCGTTGCGGCATCTTGCTTCCCGCGGGAAACCGGTGCACACGCAGCTCCGCGCGCATCTTCCATTCAATTAGAAGTGGCCAAGAAGGTAGGCTAGGGGTGAGCGCGAGTGACGACATGTCACGGCACGCCTCTGGGCATGGCTACCCCAGGCTAGGAAACGGGCCGGCGAGCACAAGGAAGAGAGGGGGAGAAGGAGGAGGAGGAGGAGGAGGAGGAGGAGGAAGAGGTGAAGACCGTCAGGGAAGGAGGGAGAGAAGGGGAGAAGAGGGAGAAGGGAAGACCTCGGAATAGGAAAGGACAAAAGAAGCAAGGAAAGGGGACAAAAAGAGAGGCGAGTGTAAATCTTACCAAACATAGGAGAAGGGCAAGCAGAGACGGGAGCGGGCCAGATTTGGACTCCGAAGGTAAGAACGAACGACCTTTCCACCGACCCCAGCGAACGCAAGAGACAGCATGAGGAAGACGTAAGGACAGGCGAAAGGACAAGCATTCATGAGGAGAGGAACGACAACTTTTCGAAACAATAGAGCAGGGAGAGTAAAGACGACCTCATTACTACTACTGGATAGGTCTTATTCAGGAAACGTAGAAATAACATAAATTCCATGATTATCTGGTAGAAACCCTTTCTCGAGTCACGTTAGGATCAGGACAAAACAAAAGCTTAGACACTTGATCGGATAAGTAGGAGTCGAGTTCTGCCATTAATAGAAATACAGATACGGTAGTGAACCCATCGCTCTTGCTGAAGTCCCATTTCCCACTCCTATTCGTAACCAAAGTCCCAAAAGAATTGAATCTTGTCATTTGTGGAATCCCGCCGACAATCGGGAACAAGCAAGACCTGCCCACCTTCTATCACCCGCCCTCTTACGCTCCTACCAATCTCCCCTAACCACCTCATCACTAGGATAGCCAAACACCCACTTTGTCCGCATCGCCCACCCAAGCACTCCATCCCCACTAACAAATCGTCTTGCTAACACCCCCCTTTCCCCCTTCCTTTTCTCCTTCACTATCCCATCATCAACCAGCGAAGCTCGTGAGCTCCGATAGGGCCATGCGAGTACAGGGGGACTAAATTCTTTATTCATTTACTTAATTAAGTTATTTATTTATTTTTTGATTATTCTGTTAAACCATTAATTAATCCTATGATTCCTATCCCTTAAGCAGCATTGGCCACGGGGGGGAGGTCCATGACGCATTGCGCGCCGGATTCGGGTCGAAGTTTTGGTGAGGGCCGGCGGATGAAGGCGATCGAGGGCGGGGGAGTGTGCAGAGGGGTGTGCGTACCGAAATGTTCACAGTGCGTCATTAAACGAGAGCGTGCGCCGCGGGGGCGGGGCACACAGCTGGCGTTGATGCGGAGGAACATCTTGAAGGTGAGCCATCCGATATGCGGGCTTTTTTTTTCTTTTTTTTTCCCCGGCTGGCCGTCGTTTTGTGTCCCCCTTCTCCTTTTTTCATTTCTCGCGCCTGTCGTTTTGCGTCCCCCCCTTTTTTAACTTTTTTTTTTTCCTTCTTTTTTCATTTATCGTGCGGCTGTCGTTTTGTGGCCCCCAGTAGCCGTCGTTGTTTCTGCGGACGAACATCTTGGAGGCGAGCCATCCGAAATGCAGTGTAAGGTCACCCACTGCATTTGTTATTTTTGCGGGCATAGCCCGCACCGCCCGCACTTAGCTAGTGTGTATGAAGCATGCAAGTATAGGGTGACTATATTTATTTATTTATTTGCCAGGGCCCTATCAGACATCGCATGTTCTGGGCAAAGGCCCCCAGCAAGCCAAGTGCGCGCCCTAAGTGAAGGCGGGCCTGAATATTTATCAAAGGCCAAAATTCGACACTTTCATATGTGGGTGTTCAGGCTCTTGCAGCACGCCAGTTGGTTGAGTGGACGCCTGAGCCTCACTACGCTGCGTCGTACAGTTGGCCCAGGCCTCGGATGTTGCGCCTGGGCACATATACACAAATCAGGGCCAATACATCATGAAGCGGCCACCGACCTATGCAAAAGCAGTATTGTCGATGCACCTACCCCGGGTTCCTGCACAAATGCAGCAAACAGCCCAAGTCCGGAGACTCAGGCCGTGCCCAACTGTAAAGGGCCCAGGCCCTCAACTGTAGACTCGGGCCTGGGCGCAGGGACTGAGGCCCAACTGGAAGCTATTGGAAGCTTCCAGCCAGGCCACATGAAGCATCCAGGAGGCTGCCACTTCCATATAGGAAGTGAGGCAGCCCAACCCAGGTATTCTGGCCGGCGTAGGCAATGCGGACACGCTGCTGCATTGATGCTGCGCTGCGGCCAAGGGCACTGGCGGGGCGCATAGAGGTGAAGTGGGGCGCTGCAGGGCAGCGGTGTGCTGGCAGCCATAGCTGGCCTGCTGGGCGCTAGCCGCTAGGGGGTAATGCGGACGGTCTGGTGGTCTTCAGGGAAGGAGGCGAGTGTGGGTTATCAAGGTCTGATGAGGGTGAAGAGATACGTACCTGGTGCATGAAGAGAGGTCGGCTATGGTGTTGACATCATGTACATTGGTCTTTGAGAGTCGAAGTGAGTCTGTTGCGTGAACACAGCTGTAGGTAGGATAGTCGAGTGGAGTAGGCTAGGCGCTGGGGGCCAGACAGAGAGGAGCGACTTTGGATACTGTGTTGGTGAGGCCTGAGGGCTTGAACATTGGCTCATTACTTTATTGTATTGCTCTATTTGGATGGATTCTCGGTGCAATTGTGCTCTCTGCTTGTACACGACTACTTGGACATCTGTGTGATTTCGCAACTTGGTTTTCTGTATATCGTTCACGCTCATATTCCTTGCAATTCGGTATCGGAGCTGGTTCATGATCGCCGCTTACCTGGCGTTGGCGAAATTGTTACTTGGTGCGCTGACGATGCTTCATGTGCAGTAAGTATACTTTGGCGCTCGCTTGATTGAGCTGGGCCCAGGTAGATGGGTCGGCCGCTGGAAGGCTGTGGCGACAGCGTGGGAGTTGTGGCAACAACGGGTGTCTGTATGATGATGAGAGCATGCTGACGTGGCATTTTGGCTGAGGTGGCACTGCATTGCGTTGTGGGTGGTACCGAGGCTATTGACCGGTCATCGAAATGCAAGTCTCGACACAATTGGTGAGAAATTTGTGGTTGGGGGCAGCTATCCCCAAGTACGGTGTTCCCATTCCTTGTCTACTCTCTCAATCTCTTTTTACCATAAGGAAGTGAGTCCAACCTTGAGTGTCCTCTCTTTGGTGAGGAGTCGTGTGCGCTCTATCTTGAGAGACGACAGTCTTCCCGGTGGCGCATCTGGCAGGAGAGGGCGGTGCCTCTGAAGGGCCCTGGTCGAAGCACGGGTCACGGTCACGGATACCATGCTGCTTTGTCCTTTGAGGCTCTTTGCTGCGCTGATAGAAGGGGTGTGTGGACTGACCAGTCCTAAGTAGACGCTCCTAGACCGTCTATAAACATTTCTGGTTGGGGTCTGAACTGTCCACTGGTTGTGATCGTCGTCCCGATTGCGGCGTTAACTAATTCATGAGGACTCTCGGGGGCTGTCCTTAAATTGCCTCTTGATCAGCCAGATCAATCAGACGTAAGGCTCGTTGCGCGCGAGGGTAAATAACGGGCAGGCTGGTCATAAGCATACGCCTTGGGCACAGGGGTGGGCCGTTGTTGCACACCTTAGACACTGTCGCTTGATGATGCTCACAGGTACGTTGGATACAGGGGAAGGTGATTCCAATTGAGGGCTCAACTGTAATACACTGTCATATCCATTGTGCATACATTTGCTCATATTAGTTTATTTCTTTTATTTTGATTAGTTGGTTGACAGACTGCTGACACCTAACAGACAGTCTAGAGTAGGACTGTAATCTATCATAGTCAGCTCTTCTCAAAGCTTTTGTGTAGAACTAATCAGGATAGAGGTAGATTATGTGTGCAGTCTGCGCAGGTGTTGTTGATGCCGCTTGACAGGTAGTCTAGGTAACTGGCTGGACATTATTGATTTTATTTATTTTTAGAACCGGTCAGACGCATGCTGCGGTAGGTCCTAGAGAGGACACTAGTGCAGACAGCGTCTGCCTAGCTGATAAGCGGATCAGAGGGTGGTGAAGGTACAACTGACAATAGGAGGCAGACACGATGGGATACTGGTAGGACACCCATAGTGTTCCAGTTTCTACTACCAGGGGATGGGAGAAGGCTAAGGGCCGAAGCAAGGGCTTGTAATCTAGAGACTGCGAGAGAAGCAGCGCCGTTGGCAGCAGCAGCAGCTAGCGTGGTAGCAATGGCTACCTCTGCAGCAACATCTGTTGCGACCTCAACTAGTCAACAGACCAGCTCGGATGTCATCTCCAGTACGTCAGGAGTTGGCACTAGTCAGATGGCGGGCTCGCAGTACAACAGAGAGGATCCGCATAAGGCTAGCGGAGGAACTTGGAAAGGCTACTGAAAGAGAAAAAGAAATTAGAAATAGGAGTATCGGACTAGAGAGTAGAGAGGTAAACAAAGTTGCACTAGAGGGTTTGGATGACTCTACCCTAGATAACAACATGAAGGTTGTCAAGGCGAGCATCATGTCCATGCACTCATACATGGACAACAAACTGGATGCAATCCAGGACACCCTGGAACAGATCATGAATGCCATACAAAGGTCAAGAGTCAGGCCAGCAGCTTTGCCATCGCCGCCATTCTCAGTGATGGCAGGCCCCTATGCCACTCAGTCCGGATCAACACCAAGCAGTACTTCAGCAGCAGCTCTATCTCAGATTGTTGCTTCTTCATCTTCTGGTCCAGCGATTGGAGCTACACCACAGTCGCCACCTATCCTGCCAGCGGGACAACAATTGCCTTGGTACCCCAAGACCCCCCTAAAACCACCTCCAACCTTCTGAGGAGATAAAAAGGATGAGGCTCTCGACACGTGGTTGATAACGGTGCGAGTGTGGATGAGGGCAAAGAGGACATTGGTAGAGGAGGAAGTGATAACTGCTGCATCCTATTTAGAGGGTTCAACAGCTCGTTGGCTCAATGGTACTTACCGCTGGAACATGGAAATATACACTGCCACGTGTGTGTGTGTGTGTGTGTGTGTGTGTGTGTGTGTGTGTGTGTGTGTGTGTGTGTGTGTGTGTGTGTGTG
>BFEA01000439.1:1211428-1242658 GCA_003427395.1 Chara braunii
AGGGCAGAACTGAAAAATGCAGTATTTGAAAGTGGCGCCCGAATTGCAGCATGGCGCCAGTTGTCCGAAGTCCTACGGTACCAAAGGAGGAGTTTGGAAAAAGGGCGCCAGGCCGAAAATGGGATGCAGTTGAAACAGCAAAAAGATAGACCAGGGATCGAGCCCTGGCAAAGTCCGTAACAATTTCTGTCTTTCCCGATCCCCGCCCTCCCTCCTTCCCGCCTTCCTTCTCTCTCTAGGCTCTTTGCTTTACCCTTCTCCTCCATTCCCATTCCCTCCTCTCTCTTCCCTCCATTTGAAGTGGAGCTGTGTGCCCCTAATTTGTGCAACTGCCCCTGATCCCAGTGTGTTCTGTTTGAATTTTTTGATTATCTCCTCCTCTTGACCCAGCTGCTGTCGCGCCTGCTGCTTCACTTTCTTCCACTGAGCATTGAGGTGCGTTTCCAGTAACCTGAGAAGCAGTTCTTTGGCTTCCTGCCTATGCATTAGTACTCCTTCCATCGTTGCCGGACATCTCCTTTTCCAGATTGTCCACAGCCCGTATTGTCTCAACAAATAAAACATATGTCTCTGATAAGGTTGCAACCGCTTGGGGATTTCTGTCCCCAAGAGCCTGGCCATCTTCGAGTCTGGGAAGGTTGACTTCGCCACTTGATTCCAGATCCCTCTTATCTGCTCCCACATTGCCTCAGCCTCCCTGCACTCCAGTAGGCAGTGCACCAGCGTTTCAGGGACCCCTTCTTGGCATACCCTGCATAGCTCCCCCTCCGCACTCATCTGCGCCTGGCTTCTCCTCTCGTTGAGCCATACGTTCACCGGCAACGCCACGTGTGCTATCAGCCATTGCATGCTCCTCACTTGGCCCAATCTTATGGACAGTATACTTGCCCACGGAATTTCTAATAACTGATTCCTGGGCACCCCCACCCTTTTCTCCCATCGTTTGCGCAGGTTGAGATCCATAGGAAAGGATCTGGCTCTCAATCTATATCCTATTTTTGTTGTATAATGAAGTATGTTAACTCTCTTTGCTACTCGTGATGGACCTCCCCTAATATTCCAGGCCCATTCTCCCGGATCTACTTCTARCTCCTCAATTGGGGTGGCTGCGTTGTAAACTGTAAACTCCTCCATCTCTATCACCCTCACTTTCCGCAGCTCACTTTTAAGGATATATATTGGCACCTTAGAAGACTGATCCAGCTGTTACAGTCCGGTTCCTATTCCCCCGGCAAGTCAAAATGGAAAACATAAAAGATACATACACGCTCCTCCCCATTATGGATGGGACGCCCGAGAAGGCGGCATTGATTACTTCCATGAGGAAGGATATACCACCCTTCTCCCCTGCCTAAATTATCCTATCTTACGTCGTCTATTCAAGCGTACTGTTGGTCCGCTAATCCTTTTCCTCTCAGGCCCTGTAAAGGCACCTGCCGGATATATCCTGAAAACCAAGAAACACTTTCAGCTGTTGACGCTCATTCCGCTCCTTAAACCCTAAATCTTTTTCAAACCCTATACCCTCCTTTTGAAAAACCCATCGACACCTTTAGTTGTAGTACTCTGTCCCTATGCCACCCTAACCCTAAGAATCTCAGTTTAACACTCCTCACTTTAACACTCTCCTAAAAACCCTAAACCCTTTCTAACCCCCTAAACCCTTCCTTAGTATCCACCCCAAATTTTCATGTCCTCGCAAACTGTTACATACTTCCTCCCCCTCTCCATTTAAACAAAAGTTGCGATCCTTGGATGACTGCTACTGCTCCCTACCCTAGTATGTTCGGTTTGAATGTGATCATGATGTCTTTCTCATGTTGTGGTTGTTGTCGTATCTGAGTTCTCACCCCTTTCCACTGAGCCTATCTTTCTTATTTTTCCATCCAAAAAGGTCAAGTGTGTGGATTTGGCATGCGATCTTCCACACATACGAAAGTAATTTGTCTCTCATCAGGACAAATGACCGTGGTGGTGTGTGCGATTTCTTAGGATGCATCGTTTTTACCACCTGCTCCAAACTGAAACGGTATTCACCAGTTCGCAGTAGCCGATGCAGATCCCAGGGCTCGATCCCTAGTCCCTACCTTACCTATGTACAGTATCTGTGTCAAACCCCTAGAGTTGAACCCGTGACCTGTGTTTTTGTAACAGTTGGTAGACTGTCGTAGGGTCCGTAGGTAGTAGGGGTTCGATCTGTAGACCTGTAGGGTAGGAGTCTTAGTCAGGTCTAGAAGTCGTAGCTGCTACAGTCCAGAAGGGTCAAGGTCGTAGCTGCTACAGTCTCGAAATGCCCAAGTCCACAGCCTTCCGGAAGGTCCCAGAAGTGGCTTTTCGAACTTGCTTACGTTTTAGACAGAGGCAAGTGGGCAAGTGGGCAAGTGGGCAAGTGGTGAGCCCAACTGCAATACGTCGACAGTGCAACTGTACTGAGTTCGTAGTGCAAACCCATGCAGTCAGCAGTGCCGGTCCCAGTCAGTCCTAGTCCAGTCAAGCAAGTACCGCATGGGACTGTGTGCACCACGGGCATGGGGAAGGGCCAGACCAGCGAGCTACAGAAGTATAAATCAAAGGGCTGCGTCCAGTCATTCATTGATTCCTGCATGAGCCATGCGGAAGCGCTGCCACAAGCGACTTGTGCGAGGTGGTCTGCAGTGAGCTCGAGAACGAAGTGGGCGAGAGAGAAGGAGCTTAGCCATAGCGATAGGGTAGTAGCGGCCATAGCCGCCATAGCTGTAGATAGAGTTCAGTGAGTGTGTGTGTGTGTGTGTACTGAGTATCGCGTGTGGGATATCCAGGGTGATCCTGTGTGTGCGAACAGAGAGTTGTGTGGGCGCTGAGACGCCATAGCCATTGAAGTGAACTTGTATCTGAACTGTGTTCTCGGTTACCATACCTCTGAGTTCTGAGTGGGCGCTTGTCGCCAGTTTGCTGCGCACCTGTTTGCATGCATGAGAAGTGTGAATGAGAGTGAGTCTGATTGCAAAACCTTTCGTAACAACTTAACAAGCATGGCTACTATGAAGAACCACGTTTCCTTCAATATCCAGCAATCCTTAACTTTTCGGTCTACCCAGGACTTTGGATCATTTGGTCCCACGAGAAAGGGCATAGGCCACTTTGGGAAAGCAGCCAAATCCCAAATGAATAAGGGCAATGAATATGCAGTCAATCTTCAAACATCATTCACAGCTTGCAATGTGTACACCCACACCACATCTGTCTGCAAATTCCATAAACTGCTGTAATCTAATCAAAGCCAGCAGTCAGCACCCCAGCCATCCACTCTAGCCTCCCAGCCGTAATGGGGAGGAACACCGGGTGAGTAAGTTGTATATCCTTCAGACTTGCAGGTGGAATAGGAAGCAGACAGATGATCCCCAGAATGGACATGGATCCAGGGCCGTGAGGGACGGTGAGGCTCTGTTTTTCTCTTTTTCTTTTTTTCTTGCTATTTAAATTATAAAAAAAACAAAGCCAGCAGTGAAGATGGAGAGCAATAAGTTGATCACATCACAGCGAAATGAATGCAAACTTGCAAAGTATCCCATTCCACTTCTTATCTACCCCAACTTCCTCCACCAACAAACTGTCACTATTCAATGAAATGAATGGAGCCTTTGCACTCCAAGGATCACAGTATGTCACCACCTGGCCAGAGCCCCCCACTTATTTGTTTCAAGCAAAGTTCGCTCTCTACAATTGAAAAAGTACTGTTCACATTGGCTCCCTTTGAAATTCAGACGCAAAATTCACCTGACGGCGCTGACGCCAAGAGTCATAGTAGGAGTGAAACAGGTGAAGGCTCGCTCACTACAGTTGAGAAAAGGACAAGAGCAACAGCAGCAGTAGCTTCCAGCTGTCAGTTCTGAGCTGGCAGCACATGGCAGTTCGCAGCTGGCAGCAAGTAACGGGCAGCATCTGAAGGAGGAGACAGCAGCAGCCAAGCAGCAATAGGAATAGAAGCGGGAGCAACACCACAAGCAATAGGAAACTGGTGAAAGGACTGTGTTTGACGGATGATGTGTCACTTTTCTTGGTTTTCAAAGTTGGAAACAGCGAGTCGTTGATGAAAGCAAATTAGATCTGGAGAAGGTTCGGATGCTGCTACGCATCGAATCTCAGCTTAAAAAGGACATGACAGATTGGGGATGTGGGACTTTTGGGGGGTGCTTGATGAAGGCGGAAAGTAAGAACACCCTCTGCGGGGTTAGTTCCAGCACTGCGCAATGGAAAAGCTCTGTGGGACCAGCAGGGCCCTGCGGAAATTTGTACCGGACAAGACTGCTTGTCCTGGTTCAGTCGGAAAAAAAAAAAAAAAAAAGAATTGACCGGCTGGCTCTAAAGAATTGATTGGAAGATGCCTCTTTTCGGGAATCTGCGATGATGGGAACCATCCATAGTCCCTAGGCCCAAAGGAAAACCAGTTGCTGTCATGGGTAAGTCATGGAATCTGGAAGATAAGCCATATCTGGAGCGAGGTAAAAAAAAGACCGGCTTGAAGAGCACGACCTCAAAACTATTCTGAACGGTTGTCACCACCACAAAGAGAGAGTCTAGAAGAAATGATCAGGAGCGTCCCCGTAAGGTGGAAAGAACTTCAAAAGAAGGTTTTTCGTGGAAGTTTGGGGGATTGGGCGGTGGAAATCAAAGAGACCGTCCCGACACGGGCCGACCAGTTCGTCTACAGGAAACAAGCAGGCAACTTCGTGGCAGCATTCCTCGCTTTCCCTATCTGCTACGCCAACTCCAATGCTGTGTCCATCCTCAACAAGGACCAGGAATAAGTCACCCTTGATGTTTACACTCTACAAAAGATAAGAGTATTGGGGAAATGGCCAAAGTCCATTTTTCTGATTATCTTGGCTATACAGCATCTGGAGTTTGACCCAGGAGCGTGAGGATGGCAGACAGGGATAAACAAAAGAAGCAACACCTATTCTGTCAAAATGGGCTACAAGATGTTGCTCAAGACAAAGGACCCAGAACCAGTCATCAAGCACCAGTGGAAAAAAACCTAATAAGTGATGACGCCGATCAAATCTCCAAGATTCCGTGGAAGAACCTCAAAACAGTCCGCCCAGTCAAGGTGAGAAGTCTTCAATGGTTGATCGCATACACTGCCTTGCCGGTAAACCAATGGTTACATATCAAAAGAAGGAACAGCGACTGCAACAGCTCAGAATTATGTGTCGCCTGCTCACACCAGGAACAAGAGGACCTAGTCCAGTGCCTAATCAGTTGTAAAAGGGCCACGGGACTGTCGGTCAGAGCCTCGGATCTGTGGGACCATTTATTCTCCTCCACCTTCGCTGAGCACCACACCCAACTCCTCCTCTGGACTAACATCCCCTCACATCGACAAACCTGAAAGGACATGGTTGGAAATGATTTGCAAAAGCAACGCTATGGGCAAGATGGAAGGAAGGGTGCAGCAGGACGCTTGACAGTGTACGACCAAGTATGTGTGGCTACAGACGGTATGATTGAGACAGAGATCCAGTGCCAGTGGAGGGTGAAAGAGGCTATCCAGATCTGTCCTGATTCTGAACAGGCACAACTGGCGAACTTCACGAAAATCTGGCTGGCGAGAGGCAAGGTGGCAGACATCCATGCCAACAGGCTCCGGTGGAAAGATTGGCATAACTCGGATGGGGAGACAGGAGAGTCCACGAGAAAGAATCAGAGCCCTACAAGACAGGATTGGTGAAAGGAGTTGTTATCAGAAGGAGACAACAATGGGGGTAATGGCCGTCAAGAACAGATAGAGGCAAAGCAAGTCAAGTCTGTCTCAGGATTTCTGTAAGGGGAAAAAATATAACTGGCAGGTTCAGTTCGGAACCTGAGAGGGATTCATGAGATGGCGAGCTGACAGTAAATCCTCCCAGCTAAGGGAGCAATCAATGCTGGTCAGAGATCCCTCGGCCACATGGAAGGATGCCCGAGGGTGTCAATTATGTAAATGTATGTCTTGCCGCGGGGCAAAAGAACTGGACTGATGCTCCCCAAAATGGATACGGAGCCAGATCCATAAAGGCCTGATTTTAATTGAAGTTATTAAAAATAAAAAATAATAATAAAAAATTGACTGGACAGGAATATGCAATTTGAATGGCTAAAATAGAATGGGGGCAATAGTAGAGAACGGGTAATGGGGATTGTAGTGGTTATAAAGACAACAGAGGTACGGAATCAGTAGTTCTTTTTTGCCTCAGAAGTACGAAATCAGTAGGTTGCCAGGCGGCCTGAGGAACTGCCACAGACGCCCCCCTCGTGCCTGGCCTCTCTGGGTTTTGACCTGTCGCGTGACTGGGTGCTGCTAATAAGCTTCCCGGCCTGCAGGCCAACCCCCTATGAAAGGCCAAGGCTTGGGGGGTGGGATGTTCTGTAGCAGTTCCCCCCTTGATAGATGTCTAGTACCACAAGGGAGGGACCGTTGTTTTCCTTTTGTCTGATCTCCTCTGTCCCTTGGATGGATGTAAAAAACTTGCTTGCCGGTGACAAGTAACCAGACTGATGCCCCCCAGAGTAGAAGGGGCTGTATTGTTTCAAAAAACAAAAGAAAAAAAAGTCAACGATATGTAGAGCTGTATATGAATGTCTTCGCGGTGGACTTGACTTTACAAAAGATGACAAAAATGTGAACTCTCAGCCTTTTATGCGATGGAGAGAGAGGTTCTTATTTGTAGCAGAAGCAATTTATAAATCTCAAGGAGAAACTGGAGAAATTAAAGGTCACTGTTTAAATGCTACTGCAGGAACTCGTGAAGACATGCTTAAACCACCAGTACCTCGCCCAGCTTGAAAAAGCTGACGCGGCCGTTAATGTGCCGCGTCGGGCAGGGTACCCACCTCCGTGCGACCGGTAGTCCCCCAAAAACGCACGCTCTCTCTCTCTCTCTCTCTCTCTCTCTCTCTCTCTCTCTCTCTCTCTCTCTCTCTCTCTCTCTCTCTCTCTCTCTCTCTCTCTNCTCTCTCTCTCTCTCTCTCTCTCTCTCTCTCTCTCTCTCTCTCTCTCTCTCTCTCTCTCTCTCTCTCTCTCTCTCTCTCTCTCTACGTTGAAATGAGAATGAATCTTTGGCGTTATCGCGGAAGATTCATTCTGATTTGAATGTTCGCTCTTCTCTCTCTCTCTCTCTCTCTCTCTCTCTCTCTCTCTCTCTCTCTCTCTCTCTCTAGCAACGTTGAAATGAGAATGGATCTTCCGCGCGGAAGATCCATTCTCATTTCAACGTTGCTAGAGAGAGAGAGAGAGAGAGAGAGAGAGAGAGAGTATGGCTAGAAGAAGGAATATGGCAGATCAAACATATCTGGGATGACAACACCAAAGAATGGAAACAAGGTAGCCAACTCAGACATCAGCTCAAAGGCTGCCATAGACTAAATCAGAGCCTACAAGAAATCATAGCAGCCATACCACAAGAATGGGTGCCGACACTCAAAAAGGACAGACAGTGGACCACAGGAGACTGGGCGATCCTATTGAACGAACCCCAACAGATACACGCACTAGCATACTGGGGCAGAGAAGATGACAAACATAACTGGTACATACGTACTATGCACAATATAGAAGAACCAGGTTCAGACCACAGTAAGATTCACAAAAACCAAACAGCACAAGTTTCAGTCTGGGAGGATAACCTAAGGAAGATAAGAGTAATAGAAAACGAGGAGTTAACCATCTACTTTCCCCCAAACCCCATTAGAGAACCTAGAAGTGGACCCAGCAGAATGGGCATGGAACCTAAATCAAGGAACCTTAGGAATCAACACCAAATTCAACCTGTTACAATACACAGCCAGATTAGGCTACAGGCTGAGATGCTGTTCTGCAAACCCGGACCCAATAATAGCAGAGCGATGGAAAAGACACCTGGATGTAGAACCGGAAGCACGAGACCCAATACCATCAAACAAAATAGCATTTACTAATCCGCCCAAATTTAGAAGCCTACAATGGCTAATCCTTTACCTAGCAGTCCCACTGAACCAAACGTACGAAGAAAAAAAGAAGACAGAAGTCCGCTGAAAGAACTATGTGCCAACTGCAGTGAGGGTCAAGTAGAAAACTTACATCATTGTTTCCTACAGTGTCCTAGAACACAATCACTATGGCAAAGGGCAGCAAGTCCATGGGGTACAGTAACGGGCACAACTCTCACAAGCAACAGCACACTCCTACTCCTAGGATTCAACAGTCCAGAAAACTGGAAGCCACTAGAATCCAATTTCTTCAGAATACTTAGAAAAGCCACACTATGGGTAATATGGAGGAAAAGGTGCCAAGAAACAATAGAAAAGAAAATTGCACGCACAAGGAGCGTGGGGACTACAACAGCAGATAGAAACCGAATACTGGATCCTATGGTGCAAAGTACGAAGGAGGATGGAAGAAGACAAAGACAAAGCCAAGGAACATCGACACAATTTCGAAGAAAACTTCCTAGCAAAAGGCAAAGTTGCTCTGATGTGAGGCTCAAGTATAGTATTTCGGTTATGGGAAGAATCCCCACCAAGACTCCATTTGCAAGACCCCTCAGTAAACAGCATCCCTGAGTCCCTTGAAGCCAACATGTTCTCAGATTAGACTAGTGTAAAAACCCAAAACAGGAACTCTCCAATCTAAGCAGCCCCAAAAGAGTACGGCAGCACAGGATTCCACATTCGACAGAGACAGATATATCGGAATGGGGAATTAAGTCCCAACACAAGCACAGATTCAAGATAAACAGAGGATATAGGGAGGTAAGTTAGCAATCAAGACAACCAGTAAATATGCTATGGAGGAGAAGAAACTAAACAAATCCTAGAACTTCATCAAAGGGTATTCGTATAGTGCGACAAGGAGCAGAAGTGTATAAGATATAAGCAAAGACCTAAGCAACAGTGCTAGCTACTAAGGTAAATCCGACAGCCTAAGAAGCTGAGAGAAATGGGCTGGAAAAAGGAAAAGGGATAGGGCATAACGCGTAGCACCCACAAAAAACAAACCCCCCATAGCGAACTGACCTCACGAGTGGAGGTACGAGACAGGAAGGAAAACTTATGCTGGACTGTGTAATAGGTTAGCTCAGAGGAAAGTAGCAGTAAAAACAGTCATCCGAGAGGAAGGGTGGGTTCACAGCTCAAACTAGAGAGAGGAAAAGGGTTCAGGGTTGAGGGTTTAGACTCTAGAGCTTAAAAACAGCACATGTTTTACATTTTTAGGAACTAGGAACAGGTAAATCATGACATCATTACAGCTGAGGGTTTACGGTTTAAGGTTTAGACAGAAACAAGGCAAACAGGGCTTAGTGTGTTAGAGATTTCAGGAGACTCGTAGGTGTTCCAGACCGCTCTAGCATAACACACCAACCAGACAGCATCACTGCTGAGAGGACCGGGACTGGGGTCAGACAGATTGGCAACAACCAGGCAAATTAAATAGCACAGGCTAACTTAGGCAGGGGCGAGGGGTGGTACATCCTTCCTCAGGGAAGTAATCAATGACGTCCACTCGGGCCTCCCAGCCATAACGGGCAGGAGCCATAACGGGCAGGAGCGTGCGTGAGTCTCCCATGTACTCCATATTGACTTGCTGGGGGAATAGGAACCGGACTGTCGCTCCCCAGAATGGTAGGAGCCAGAACCAAGAGGTTCTGTTCTTTTGGTAAAAAAAAAAAAAAGAATACTATAGATAGATACATGGCGGTTGAAACAGAAACCATGTAAGCTTTGAAGTAGAGATAAAGCTAGGTAGGCTCTGGGGTGGCAGGAAATAGATGATGATTGGACAAGCAGGCCTCAGGGACTACCCCGGAACACCACCCCGCCCCCCCGCCGGGTCCTGCCCAGCGGTGGACTACCCTATTGCGTGTCTGGCTGCTGCTAGTAAGCCTCCCGGCCAATAGGGTAGACCACTGGGGGAGGGCAATGGTTGGGGTGGGGAGTGCGGTGCAGGACCCCCTTGCTGAGGCGACTAGTGCCACAAGGGTTAGGCAGACCCTTTTTTCTGTCTTTTTCTCCCATTGTTCTTGTACAAACACGCTTGCCGGGGATATTAAAAAAAAAAAAAAAAGTTAAAAAACTGGGTGGGGTTCCGGGCCGCCCGGCGGACCGGCGGGGGCCCGGGTGGGGTCCCGGGCGGCCTGGCCGGGCAGTGCACCCGGTCGGTCCCCGGGCCCCCCCAGCGCACAGTGTATTTCGGGGTTTTTCGACCCCATTTCGAACGCTGCTGGGGCTCCCGCAGGCCTACCGGGTCCGACCAGCCTGAAAACCCGAGGCATCGGGCCCGAAAACCCGAAGCATCGGGCCCGAAAACCCGAAGCATCGGGCCCGAAAACCCGCGGCATTGGGCCCGATAGGCCTGTGGGAGTGGGTTTGAAAATTGCGGCGGGTCTGTGGCCTTGATCGACGGCCACAGAGCCGTCGCAAGTTTCCGGCCCAGATTTGAATGGCGGCGATCTTGCCCGCAGCCCGTCCGTGGGTGTTCGCTGGAGCTGCCCCCTTCGACCCACAGCCTTTCGAAGTTGCACCGCCCGTTGTTGTTCGCTGGAGCTGCCCCCTTCGCCCGTCATTCGTCGTCGCCGTCGCAGGAGCTTGTCTTCCTCGCCCGCTCGTCATCGTCATCGTCAGCTGGAGCCGGTCGTCGTCGCCCGTCGTCGTTTGCAGGATCTGCCCCCTTCGCCCATCGCCGTTCGCAGGAGCTGCCGCCATTCTTCTTCTTCTTCTTCTTCTTCTTCTTCTACTACTACTACTACTACTACTACTACTACTACTACTACTACTGCTTGTGTACCGTGGACGTTGGTTAGGTCGCGCGAGACTCGGAAGGTAAGAAAAACAGAAGGGAGGCCGTCAGGCACGTCGAGCCTTCCCCTCGTCTTCTTCTTCTTCTTCTGTTGCATCAGTCGACCTTCGGCAGTTAACGACGATCTTTATCTTCTTCGGCCTTTTGGCGGTTTGGGGCAGGGCACATCTTCGGCGACCTTAGGCAGTTGTCGCGAACGACGAACGGAAAAAAAAAACAAAAAAACGTCCTCCTCCCCCTTCTCCGCTCCTCTTCTCTTCTTCTTCTTCTTCCTTCTTCTTCTTCATTCTTCTTCTTCCTTCTTCTTCCTCCTTCATCGTCCTCCTCCTTTTTCCTCCTCCTTCTGCCTCCTTCTTCTTCCTTCTTCCATCACATCTTGCCATCCATCCATCCCATCCCGCCATCCATCCCTTCTTCCTCCTCCTTCTTCCTCCTCCTCCTTCCTCCTTCTTCTTCCTCCTTCTTCCTCCTTCTTCCTCCTTCTTCCTCCTTCTCTTCTTCCTTCTTCTTCTTCCTTCTTCTTCTTCCTTCTTCTTCTTCCTCCTTCATCGTCCTCCTCCTTTCTCCTCCTTCTTCTGCCTCCTTCTTCTTCCTTCTTCCATCACATCTTGTCATCCATCCATCCCATCTTGCCATCCATCCCTTCTTCCTCCTCCTTCTTCCTCCTTCTTCCTCCTTCTTCCTCCTTCTTCTTCCTCCTTCTTCTTCCTCCTCCTTCTTCCTCCTTTCTCTTCCATCGCATCTCACCATCCATCCCCCATCCCATCTTGCCACTCATCCCACCATCCCATCTCGCCATCCACCCCTTCTTCCTCCTCCTCCTCCCTCCTTCTTCTTCCTCCTCCTTCCTCCTTCTTCCTTCTTCTTCTTCCTCCTTCTTCCTCCTCCTCCTTCTTCCTCCTTCTTCTTCCTCCTCCTTCTTCCTCCCCCTTCTTCCTCCTTTCTCTTCCATCGCATCTCGCCATCCATCCCACCATCCCATCTCGCCACCCATCCCACCATCCCATCTCGACATCCACCCCTTCTTCCTCCTCCTCCTTCCTCCTCCTTCTTCCTCCTCCTTCCTCCTTCTTCCTTCTTCTTCTTCCTCCTTCTTCCTCCTCCTCCTCCTTCCTCCTTCTTCTTCCTCCTTCTTCCTCCCCCTTCTTTCTCCTCCTTCTTCCTCCCCCTTCTTCCTCCTCCTTCTTCCTCCTTCTTCCGTCACATCTCGCCATCCATCCCACCATCCCATCCCACCATCCCATCTCGCCATCCATCCCACCATCCCATCTCGCCATCCATCCCACCATCCCATCTCGCCATCCATCCCCAATCCATCCCTTCTTCCTCCTCCTCGTTCATCCTTCTTCCTCCTCCTCCTTCCTCCTTCTTCTTCCTTCTTCTTCTTCCTCCTTCTTCCTCCTGCTCCTTCTTCCTCCTCCTTCTTCCTCCTCCTTCTTCCTCCTTCTTCTTCCTCCCCCTTCTTCCTCCTCCTTCTTCCTCCTTCTTCTTCCGTCACATCTCGCCATCCATCCCACCATCCCATCTAGCCATCCATCCCACCATCCCATCTCGCCATCCCATCCCACCATCCCATCTCGCCATCCATCCCACCATCCCATCACGCCATCCATCCAATCATCCCATATCGCCATCCATCCCACCATCCCATCTCGCCACCCATCCCTTCTTCCTCCTTCTCCTTCATCCTTCTTCCTCCTCCTCCTTCCTCCTTCTTCCTTCTTCTTCTTCCTCCTTCTTCTTTCTCCTCCTTCTTCCTCCTCCTTCTTCCTCCTTCTTCTTCCTCCCCCTTCTTCCTCCTCCTTCCTCCTTCTTCTTCCTCCCCCTTCTTCCTCCTCCTCCTTCCTCCTTCTTCTTCTGTCACATCTCGCCATCCATCCCACCATCCCATCTCGCCATCCATCCCACCATCCCATCTCGCCATCCCATCCCACCATCCCATCTCGCCATCCATCCCACCATCCCATCTCGCCATCCATCCCACCATCCCATCTCGCCATCCATCCCTTCTTCCTCCTCCTCCTTCATCCTTCTTCTTCCTCCTCCTTCCTTCTTGTTCTTCCTTCTTCTTCTTCCTCCTCCTTCCTCCTCCTCCTTCTTCCTCCATCTTCTTCCTCCATCTTCTTCCTCCTTCTTCCTCCTCTTTCCTCCTCCTTCCATCACATCTCGCCAGTCTTCTTCAATCTATGTCAGTCTAAGTGTCGTCAACATGGATGCAGCAGACATCACAGCAGCAGGCAACAAACATGCAGAGCCTCCAGCACTGCACATATCAGATGACCTGCATTCAGCATTCAGCAGGCAACATGCATGCAGATCCCCCCCCCGCACCCCCCCCCACCCCCCCCCCCCCAACCGCACCGCCCCCCCCAAACCCAAAATTTTATTGCAGATTCGGGGTCCTCTCGCCGAGCGCGGAAAGACCCTGCCTTCAGAAAAAAAAAAAAAAAAAAAGTTCTCGGGTGTTTTTCGGCCCGCCCGGGCACGCCCGGCCAGGCGCCGTCCTCACCCAGTTAAAAAAGTTTTTAAAACTGCTTTCCAGTGCAGATACTGATGCTTCAAAAAGAGTTCCTGAGGAAAGAATTTTCAGAATTCTTTTTTGCGCATCTGTTCTGGAAGATCTCGCTCACACATGCGGGGCATCTTGGCAGTTGGCTATGGTAACTGTTCGATTGTCGTAACAGAGTTAAAAGTATATGGTGAGGAAGTGTTTCAGTGCTAATCCTATTTGTCCAGCACAGCTCTGAGTGATGTTGGTCGGTCAGTGGGTTGGTGGGTTGACGGAGCAGTTAAGTGGAGAAGTGAGGCGGACACCAAGACACGTACAACACGGTCTAGGGAGTGCTGATGGGTGTACATGACGATGATGCTCTTTCCCACGTCTTGAAATTTTGTGCTGGACTGTCGGTTACTTGAGTACTCGTTTTGAGTGTTGTTTGTTAGTCTATACCCTGCAACACCACCCGCAAAACCAACATCATTTTTTGTATTTCTTAGAACTGTTACTTGTTATTTGAACTCCCGGACTACTGTTTTTGCAGGTACTCAAATGGGATTTGCAGTGATTCTGCATATGCCGCCGGACTTGCGGGAGACCCAACCCAGTCCCAGAATCCAGGTTACTACGGAGCAGTAGTGTCACCAACCTCCCGGTATGGATGAAATGAACTGCGGCTGCCTATCACTTTTTCTCTCCTACTGCCCATCCAGAGAAAGGAGAGATAGATCCAGGATAACGATTGTGTGTCTTTTCCAGATGTGAGACTGGCCATCCAAGCAAGTCCTGCACGGGCATGATTACCTTATACCATGCGGAACGATGACACCACAGAACTTGTCAAAGTACATAAATGATAAGTATCAATAAATCTCTCTTGAAGTCGAATATGCTTCCATTCAGACTTCTTCTCAGAAGGACCTGAAGACAGTGCTTCTGTTCCTGCTTTCAGATAAATGTCAGAAGTATCCTACTGGGTTTGTTTATCAAGCAGTGTGGTAGACTGCTCTTCAGCTGTGGGGTAAGGTCCACGGACAGGACGTGCACATTGGTAATGGGACTGGAGAGCAAAATGGGTAGGATAACCTGATCACTTGAACCTTGGGATACAGCTAAAGGGGGTGGGCTGCTTTGATGGTCATGGATTGTGTTGATGAATCCCCCTGCCTATTTTGGAGTTCGCTCCTGCTTAGGGTTGCTTTACTAGTCTCTGAAGTTCTAAAGAATCTAAAGCCTTTAAGTGGGGAGCACGCATGCACGTCAATGGATCCAGGAAGCTGTCATGTAAAGTATGTGTCTCTAGACTCTCTGCTGCATGGACTATCCCCAAGGGCATCATCCGCCACATCCTCGCCGTGCATGTGCCACATGCAACATTGGGCATACACCTGCTGCGCCATAATCCGATATCCCTCATCTTGCCAGACGAGCAACAGATACAGTAGCCTGAGGTGGAAAATAGACTCTCACATCAACCACCTACAGTGCGCTCATTCCAGGATGCTGTCATGGAAAGTATGTCTCTACTGCGTGGATTATCCCTGATGCCATAGACCACGACATCCTCTCCGTGCATGTCCCACATGCAACATTGGACATACAACTGCTGCACCCGTAATTGGATGTCCTTCATCCTTGCCAGACGAGCAACAGACACAGCGGCCTGAGGCGGAAAATAGACTATCGCATGAACCATAAACTGTGCGCTGTACTGAAAGGTTATCACCACCAAGGCGAGCTGTTAGCAGGCTAGATCTTGCAACAGCTAAACACTCTTACTTTGGATCAGACTCCGTCATCGCCTGCCCATTTTGGATCAGGCTCCGTCATCGCCTGCCCATAGAGAGGGAATACTGTTCTGCGGAAACCCAAGAAACTTGCTCAAGGCCACACTGTGATGGCCCACCTGAGATTTGGCTAGCATGTGATTGGCATGCTTTGTGTCGTTAGGATTATGAAGGTACAGCTTATGCAAGCTCTTGTTTTCATACGTATGATGAAAGTCAAAATTCTACTCATGTACAAGAACCTGACGAGGCCTGTCCAAATGGTCGACAGGGGCTGGAACCACTGCCTAAACAATTGCGGTCGGCATGCTGCGGTGTTCCTAGCATGTAGGAGCCACGAGAGGTTCATAGCATCTGTCGTCGCCGTGCCATTCACTACGGTGCTTCTACAATCCACATCCGAACCAGTCCAGTGCGGTCTGCAGGGGTGGCCACTTACAGTAGGCCACGACTGCTCCTGAACTCTAATTTCCCTCCAACCCAAACACTGACCGGCCTGTTGTACCATTCTACAGTAGTCTGCTCCAGCAGTGAGTATTGAGAACCTGTGAAGTTTATCTTTTGTCTGGTCTATTCCTTGTCCCTCCACTTCCCTCATGTTCTCCTTATGCCTTCCCCGCCCCTTGCTTCCTGCAGAACCCCACCCCTTGCCCCTTTCCTTCCTCCCTTCTCGCATGTACTACTACTAAATGCATATGAATGAGCATCATTAAAGGAACAGGCAACATATAAGCTGAAGGTCTGCTGAAAAACGAACAGGAGTATACCTCCTTCCTTACTCTGCCTCCTTTCATAGTTTCCAAGTCGGCCATTATGGCACACGGGGGTGTGGGCAGCTCGTGCTCAACCACAATCAATGTGGCAAGCATTCTATGTTAGAGGGACTGTAAAAGGGGAGCTGCAAGAAAAAATAAAAGGGGTACCCAAAAGAGAGAGAGAGAGAGAGAGAGAGAGACTACTTACTTCAGTGAGCGTGATGATCTGGTGGCCATAGCCGCATGTACTATGATGCAATCAGACTTGTTCAACTTCACTTGCGACATGCATACATGTAGGTGCCGATGGCAACACAATTCCGTCAACGCAGAATCAGCAGCAACTTGAGATGGCGCACAGCGCCCACACAGAAAACTCAGATATATGGCCCTTGGCCAGGAACTCAGCTTAAGTCAACTGTCACAGCTTGCGGCTATGGCGTCTGAACGCCTGTCTGAATTCCCACCCAAACACTGCACCATCAGACACTCTCACTCTACTCACGCACATGTACACACGCACTAGGATCCACCCTGAATGTCTCCACACACACACACTGCACTCTATTTATTGTCGTCAGCAACTCGGCGGCTATGGCCGCCGACATCTTCCTCCTCCTCTAGCGTCTATGGCCGTTCACCCTCTTCTTCGTCGGGCTCCTGCAGACCTCCAATGCACAAGTCGCACGAGCAGCGCTTCCGCATGGCTCGCAGGCGAATGAGTGAATGGCTCGGCGCTGCCTCTTTATTTATACTGTTTCGTCAGTGGTCTGGCCTTCCTCCGGTCCCAGGCCCAAGAAGTGTACAGCCCCACCTGGTACTTGCTGACTGGACAAGGTGGACTGGGACTTTAGACTGGGACCGCTGACTAGGCTAGGACTAGACTCTACTTTGCTGACTCAGCTACTGGCGACTGACTCCTACAGCTTCGAAGAGCCAAGTAGCGACTTCTAGAAAGTCCCAGGCTATGTTGCCTGACCCTTCGCTACACTTAGGGCTAACCTATAGGACTGACCCTGAACTGTTGAAACTAAGACCTACGGTTCAAGTCCACACTACCCAACTAAGCATTCAACACACAGACGTACGTTTTTGGCGACAGGTCGTGGGTTCAAGGCACACAGGGGCGTCGGGCAACTGTATAAGGGTACGGGATAGGTCTAGGGATCGAGCCCTGGGATCTGCTATTGTCGCGCGAACTGGGTGAAACCCTTTCAATGAGCTTGGAACTTGAACAAGTTTGGTCTTTCGGGGATAATAATCTCTTTTTTCGGCTGATTTCAGTCTCGCTGCCTTGTTTTGAGTGCTGAATGTGGAATTCGGTGCTATGCATGTCTACGATTGGAGCTGAATTGGAATCAGGCACTAGCATCAGAGTGTGCTCTTGTTGCACTGTTGAAGGAGGAAGTTGAGGCCAACATCGATTCAGGCCGGCGGGGTGTCGAGGGGTAGTTGACCCTAGTTGGGGGAAATTGGAAGGCCAGAGGAAGAAGAGGCTGGAGATAGAAGTAGACACTCACCTGAAGTGCCATTGAGCAGCAGCTGGCGACATCAAGCATAATTGAAGTGCTTCTGAACCTAGCCTTGTCAATTTCTGCATTTGTTTGCTTCGTTTTGTGGATGTTGTCAGTCTTTCCCTTCTGATGTAAAAGCTGCTGGGCAATTCTTTTCGAATCAAATTTCTATCGATAACAACTTAGTTCTAGTAGGGCTCGACACCTGGTAGGCGACCATGTAAAGTAGCAGGAGGGGTGTTGAGCGGCGGGCGCTTGTTAAATAACCCGGCTAGCCCGAAGCCGGGTGCTTACCAGCGTGCTTGTGAACCGTGCGACTCAACGAGGGGCCGGTCTAAGTCTTGAGAGGGAAGCTACTTCGTCATCAAGCCATGTCGTCCTGTTTGCAGCATTAAATAAGTCTTAAGGATGTGCTGGCAGTCCTAAAATCGGTGGTTGGCTTGGTTGATGATGTTGGGGGACCTGTAGTGACGGTCATACTGGAAAGGTGGTAGAAAGTTGAATCAACGGTATTAGGTGAAAGACTATGTTTTGAGGCTGGAGTCCTACGTGGAAGGTAGGGAGTGGAACGAAAGTCGTTTGTTTGACCGACTGTTGTATTGCTGACCGCCATGGAGGACTACTGTTACATTCTGCATTACACACGGGCCATGCCAACCCGACGACAGGACCGAGGGCTACCTAGGGCCTGGATACGGTAGTCCAGGCCGGTCCGGCCCAAAGGCCGGACCCCTTCTTTTCCAGGTCGCCCCGTAGGCCCTTAGACAGGCCCAGACGGGGACCGGTCCAAACGGCATTACCGTTTGGACCTGGCGGCCGACTTTGAGGCTGCCCTCCCCGAATCTGATCTGAACTGCAGATCGGATACGAAATCTGACGGTTCAGATCACGAGGCACTTTTGCAGCCTCAAGGCCGAACAGGCCACCGCCGGTACTTAGGACCGACCGGCGGTCTGTTCAGGATCTTTGGCGTTTGGGTCCACCTTCTGGAGGAACGGCAGCAGTTGAGGAGCAGCGCTGCGCTAATTTTGGGTTAGCGCAGCTCCAAGCACAGCAGCGCTAATTAGCGCTGACTGCCGATTAGATGTGGTAGACGGGTACTTACCGGCTTACCTGCGCAGCGCCATAGCTCCAGGTTGAAGCCGCGGGTCTTCAACAGCTCCAAGGTGCCTCCTTGCACCTGCAGGTAAGGGCCTGGGTACGGGATCCGGGAGTGAGGACTCTCCTCCTCCCTACTTCGCCATCTCCACCTCTCCTCTGCCCTCCCCAGATCTTCCTCTTCAGTTCTTCTCCTTCTTCTTCCTCTTCTTCTTCTCCAGACCCTCTTCTTCCTCTTCTTCAGATGAGAGACTTTGGATACGAGAAGGACAGAGGTCAGTGATTGTACTTCGGTGGCAGGAAGACTTGGTGCTTACCGGATCTGAGACATCGGGGGGTATTTGGGATTGATACCTGGCAGCATCACAGATCAGACATCGGTTGGGTTAGGATTTTGTATTCACCAACATTGGCGACTTATGTCAACGACATTCTGATTTTGTTCGGTGACATTTTGGGCTACTATATTGGTGACTTTCTGGATTCTATTGCGGTGACATCTGGCGCTGTCCCTATCTCCCACCTCAATCATCTCTCCTCCCCCATCCATCCGTGTATGGTTGTACGGGGCTGAAGTGTCATATGTGTATGGCTTCAGACCCCACCATCTCACGATTGTTTGTGTGTTGAGCGATGTCTGTGTGAGTTCAGTCTATGTGAGTCAGTCCATATGTCAGACTTCCGCTGCAATATGCTCATCCTATATTGGTTGATCTTTGGTTCTGCCCATACTTGGTGAATGTATTCACTAGTATGCAACAACTACCCTATGTTTGCCTTCCTTGCACTCTTGGTGATATGGGAACCGTTATTGAAGATGATTTTCCATTAGGATTTTTCTGGGCCTGTAGTATGCATACCATGGATCTGAAGGGAGGAACACATGTCCAACAGCCGGGGGAACCGAAGTATTAAGATGCGAAGAAGAAGAAGAAAGAAGAGAAGAAAAGGAAGGAGGAGGAGAGGAAAAGAAAGGAGGAATTGGAGAAAAAGAAGAGAGAGCTGGAGAAGGAATTGGTGACAGATTTCAAGGACGAAGAAGAGGAAGTCGGGAAGGAAGGAGGAACACAAGTAGGAGAAAAAGAAAATGAAAAAGTAGATAGAATTGAGGAAAAGGGAGATTCAAGCTAGCCACCACCAACAGTTGGCGTACTCTTGGAGGAGGGGATGGAGAGGTTCAAAAGGGCCACCAGGCTGCCCCAAGGAAGTCCACTGCCACGAGAATGCAGAGGTTAAGGGGGAGGCTCTGCAGGCAACCATAGCCGACGCTACAGGAGGAAGAGAAATGGATTGAGGAAGAGGCGCAAAGAACAGAGAGTGAGCATCGGGCTACGGAGCAGAAGAAAAAGAGCAACGACAAACGATGTTGCAGGATGGGCCAGCGTTAGCAGAAAAATTAAAGACCTGTATGAAGGAGGAATCCCCCCCCCCTCCCCCAAACATCGCCCTCTTATCTGAGTTGCCTCTCCACTCATCCAATGACACCGCTGCACAATGTCTGCTGATGGAGAAGATGATTATGCAGCAAGATGAGCTCGCAGACAGATGGGACGACATGCTGTCTGAAACATATAGGATGGTGCATGTTGTGGGATTGGTGGAGAACATCAAGAAGTAGATTGACCAGAAGATGGTGAGGAAGAAGCCTGATGGAGAAGATGACGGAGATGATGATGGTGACAAAGATAGAGACAGAAAGGGGAGAAAATCAGGAGGAGATTTTGATGGGGAGGACAGAGACAAGATAAAAGTGAAGCTGCCTTTCACATACTTTGGGGGAATTATTTGGCAGTGGGAGCCTGCGGTGAGGAATTATTTGTGGGCCCAAATGATCTTTTACCGGGCCAGGGTGTTGATGGCGGTGTCATGCCTTGGGGGAGATGCACTGAACTAGGCTATGTCCCAGGCAGAAGCAACAAGATGGCAAAGAGGATATGATAAGGTATTCCACCGCAGCTGACCTATATCAGTTTCTGCAGGGACTGTTTGACTGGTTCGAGGATAAGAACCGCGCTAGATGGATGGAATGGCTAATCCTAAGTATAGAACGACGACGGTGGAAGAGTGTCGCAGCGTACAAGACCACCATGGATGAGCTGTTCCAGGTCAAAGACCATGGAGTTACCCCATTGCAATTTTAAATCACTTCGCTTTGGCCCTGCTCTAAGTCCCAGGAACAGGGACAGACTTACGAGGCTGTTAGGAAGTATGCACTACCTAAGTCAAGCTAACTTCCATTTCTACAAGGACTTGGAGAAGGGAAAGACTTGGAAGGGCAAGGCCATCTCTGGTAACATTTAGGGAAAGGACGGTCTGTAGTGACATTTGAGGGAGGTGGGGTAGAGGAACTGCCCTACGAACAGATAAATTATGGACTAGAGGAGGACAGCCAAGTAGTCCAGGGAAGGGATTATGCGGTTGTAGTTGCTCGCGGGGGAGGGTGTGGTCGTGGAGGCCGCGGCGGGGGTAGAGGAGGACGCCGCCCTGCCGCCCAGGGCAATGGAAGCTTGAAAGGCTTCCAAGCGGGAGGAAGGGGTTATTGTTACCCGCAAGGTGGCAGAGGCGGCTCTTACCCCCAAGCCGAAAGAGGTGGGGACTTCGTTCTCGCCAACAATGTGAGGAGGTGGATAGGACTTCCCACCTAGTGGCCCAAGAAGATAGCCGTCGAACCTAGGGCTAGAAGAAGGAGAGCTCTAAAAAGCCTTGAAGATCCCAAAGGCATAGTGGAGGAAGAGGACAAAAGAGGGGTGGTGCTTTAAGTACGGGGATCCGGGTCGCATCATCCCCTTTCGTACAGCAGCCAGTAAAAGGGGATGTCCAATAGAAGTGGCAGCTGCTTCTACTGGGACTGTGAGTTTTGAGTTTTGATAGACAGATAAAGGCACTCGCTAAGAAGACACCCTCCTGCTCACAGTTTGTGAAGGCAGAGCCTAATGTAGGCCCTCACCTAGATAGTTATCTGGAGACTGTTTATTTTTGGGCCTCTCCGGGTGATTCCCTTGCAAGCGTCGGTGATGAACTGATCACTCGTCGCCAAGCCTAGGCCGAAATGAAGAAAGGGGAGAGAGGGCACCTAATTTTAGCAGATGAGAAGTGAAGAGAACAAGAATAGGCACGTTAGTTGACAGCTTGTCGACTAAAAGCTAAATATAGGGAGATGAAGGTGGAAGAGTATGTTGAAGGGACCAAGCCATACTTCCGGCTGGAGGGTGAGAAGAAGATATAGAAAGTGTTGCATTTGTTGACCCTTCTAGTGGAGGACCAGCTACCTTTGACTTATTGTTGGGGACAAATTGGGGAGAGGCTGCAAAGGTGGATGTGAAGTTGTTGGCCGCCCAACAGCGAAGGTAGCGAGAAGAGAATCCAACTGTTTCATGAGTCTGGGTTGAAGTTCGCCCTGTCCCTAAGTACGCTTGCATTTGCCCGACATGTAGTAAAAAAGAAGATGTTAGATCAAGTGTTCGTGACATATTTTAAGCCGGTGAGTGAGGGCACAAAGGGGGAGGAAAGGATACTGCCCCAAGTAAATTCGCTATTGGATGAGTATGCTGATGTGGGGGACACTCAGTAGAGTTGTGGAAAGAGATCAAACAACTAATTGAGATAGAACCCGGAAGTAAGATACTGAAGGGCTGATGTATAGAATGTCTCCTTGGGATTAAGAATACAATTCAATGAATTGGTAGAAAGGATTAAGAATTAAGAATACAATTCGATGAATTGATAGAAAAGGGGTGGATCAAGCCTAACTCATCGTGGTACGGTGCACCGGTTTTGTTTGTCACCAAGAAAGAAGGCAAACTGCACATGTGTATAAACTATAGGGGACTGAATGTGATTACCGTTAAGGATGTTGAGCCTCTGCCTAGGATCGATGGTCTATTAAACCGTTTTCAGGGATGCAAGTGCTCCTCGATGATAGATCTGAAATCGAAATCAGGGTACCATTAGACTGAGGTACAGCCCGAAGATCAGCATAAGACCACTTTCCGAACTAGGTATGGACACTATGAGTTTATGGTGACGCCACTCGGACTGATAAACACCCCCACAACATTGCGAAGATGCATGAATGGCTTGTTTAGGAAGTGGCCAGACCACTCCGTAGTAGTTCACTTATACGATATCTTAGTAGTTAGTAATACTCTACAAAAGCACGAAGAACATTTGCAGAACGTTTTGGGGAGGTTGAGGGGGAGTAAGTTCAAGAAAAACGCGAAGAAGTGTGAGTGGGCCAAGTGCCAAGTAGTGTATTTGGGCTATGTAGTAGACGGGGATGGAGTTAGACCGGAGGATGCGAAGATTGCCACCATTTGGGACTGACCTACACCGCAAATGTTAACTGTGTTATGGTCCTTTTTAGGCCTAGCTAACTACTACTTGAAGCTCGTGCGGAACTTCACTACTATTGATGCCCCTATGCAAACTGCTGAAGGAAGACGGTGTGGTTATGGGATAAGGACTGCACCTTCACGGTCAAGAAGTTGACGAAGTCTATAATAGAGTTCCATGTTCCTTACCATTTGTCATGACTACGGACGCAAGCCAATACGGAATAGGTGTTGTACTGCAGCAAAATGATGGAAATGGGTATAGACCAGTCAAGTTTATGTCTAGGCAACTGCCGTTGGAGAAAGTAGGCGCATCAACCTACAAAAGGGAGCTGTTTGCATGGCATTGAAGAATTGGCAACATTACCTACTCGAACGACACTTTAAAGTCTACTCTGATCACAAAATGGACCGATGGTTAAAGACATGCTAGGATGACCACGAAGTTGGCTAGGTGGGCTACATAGATAGATGAGTTAGACTTCGAGTGGAAGCCGGTAAAGGGCAAGTACAATGTGGTGGCTGATGCATTGTCCCGAAGGACTGAATTTTTCGGTGTATAGTCGTGTACGTCGACACTGGACAAGAAGTGCAGCAAAGAATTAAAGATGACTATACCGATGACCCCTACTTATGGAACATCATAACCAAAAGTAGTAGAAGGAAGAGGGACCGAAGTCCCGGAGTACAGAATGACTGACGGAGTCCTGTTTCATAAATCTGACACTCAGGACATATTATGTATATACCGAACAACAAAGAAATTCACAACCTAATACTCAGTGAATGCCATGATCCAGAAGGTCACTTCGGTTGGAGAAAGACTTATGCAAATCTGTCGAGTTCCCATATCTGGACCGGTATGAAGAGCGATTGTATTGTGTATGCGCGAAGTTGTAAAGTTGGTTAGGCCAACAAAAGTACAGCGCAACCCCCTGTCGGGACTGAAATCATTGCCTATATCGTCATGCCCAGAGAGTCGGTGTCAATAGAATTCATGAACACAAAGGTAAAGAGAAGGAACGGGAAGACACAAGTGATGGTTATAGAACTTATGGTAGATAAGTTCAGTAAATTTGATGTTTTTGTTCCGCTGCTTCCCGAAGCTAGGACAAATTTCGGAATCTGAGAGTTCTTCAACCACTGGGTTACAGACAATCGACACCCGCTTAGAATGGTTAATGATAGGGGTGTTAGGTTCACGGGAGATCAGTAGCAACAGTTTATGAAAGTCTACGGTCCAAGTTGAGTAGCAACAGTTTATGAAAGTTTACGGTCCAAGTTGACTATGTAATTCGGTTGGCACCTTGAGACAAACGGGCAGACTGAGCAAGTGAACAAACTTTTGCAACCGACACTCCACATGTACATTAGACCGGATTAGATTGATTGGGACAAGCACTTACCAAAGGTAGCTAATGCGTACAATAACTATGTGCATCTTGCGACAACACATACCCCGAATGAACTGCACAAGGGTTGGATGCCTAGGAGACCGATAGGCTGCTTGAATCTCAATCAGATTTAACGATTACCGCCTGGAACTGGGGAATTTGCACTGCAGTATGAGAAGGACCTGCAAAAAGTCGCATCACATGGTAGAACAGGCCAACAAACATCGCAGCCCTTCCAAATTTGCGGTTGGAGACTTTTGTCTGGGTCAAGTCTAAAAAGCTTCTACCATAAGGGAAAAAGCTTCTACCATAAGGGGGTATTTCTCAGAAACTCCTACCTGCGTACAGAGGGCCATGGGAGATTATGGATGTCATAGGGGATCCATATCGTATGTCTTATGTTGTTGACATACTGCTGCATCTGGATACTTATCCTATGTTTCGCACTTCTAAGGTGCTAGCTTGCATATAACTACCGATGCATTTCCTTCGTGTAGATCGATGATTCCCCCTGATATGGACGGTTGATATGGCATTGATCGTGTCGTGGACGAAGATGCCTATAGATCAGGTGGGAGAAGAAGACCGCAGCAGCAATATAAGGTCCGGTCCAATACCAGGAACCAGAAGACAACCGGTGGTACACCAAGAATGAATTGCATGAGACAGCCCAGGACATTGTCTCATACTATGAGAGGGCTACAAGAGGTGTCAGCATTGCAGATAGGCAGGAAAGTTAGCACTATTTTCGGAGAACCTCGAAATTAGGCCGACGGGAATGACAGGATTGATGTCGCAGACATTGTCCTGAGTCCCGGTTCCATCATCCCAATGGTCCCATCCCACAAAGGTAACTGACTCGGCAGACCGCGTGGCCAAAATGCCGCTTCGTAGATCCAGTACGCCGACAGAAGCTGTAGGTTGTAGGATTCAGGTAGGCCCGGTACCCGACAATCAGAGTCCATGTCCTGGTCTACAATTAGTGGCAGCATCGTGCGTAAATCCGGTGGGTTCTGGAACTAGCAAAAGTGCAGCTGACAGGCCTTGGGAGAGAGACGACCGTTACCAGTCTGGAGCCAACAAAGACCTCAATTCGGCCACTATTTAAGCTGCTACAGTACGGAGGCAGGTAGTAGCAAGTGTGTTGTCCTCCATGGGGAAAAAGGTTGTTTTCCTTTCCCCGTCGTTTTCGCTGTGGAGGGACTGGATGAAGGGTGGGAAGCTCCAGTAGGTCAAATGGAGAATGCATCATGATTGCTTGCAACTGCGTGTGTTCTGTATCGGTCTGGTTTCCTGGTTTTGCGAATATCCTCGGTTATCGGCTTTTGTACTTCAGTTCTTGTAGTGTTAGTTGTTCAAAAAAAAAAGGGTGATCATGACTTTTCCTGTTCGAGAGCTTTCGGTGTGGGCTGGCATCTTCTCTGCTTTGCAGAAGTTGTGCGACAACAGGTGTGGGAGTGCTTGTCGCTGCCATGGCACAGGTTGATGTGGATCTTGTGGCTGAACAGGAGGGGGCGGGTAGTACACTGACATCGGCTGGTGTTGGTGTGGTGTATACGCGGTGATCCAGTTTCCGCCTGAGCTTCCATAGCCGCCACTCACTGCTAAGCGGCATAAGGCATCCGACAGCAGGCCCTGCTCACGGTCAATGGAAGGGGGCGGAGTTAGCTTTTGGTCTGAGACGCATTTGATGGATTGATTTTCACAGACGGGACTCAACTACAATCCTACTCAATTAAAAAAAAGAGATGGTTGTGAAGAATTTTTGACGTTGGTGGGGAGCTGCTAAAATTGAAGATCTGAATTTAACCTGATCGCTGTCGGATGAGGGGTTTTGTGATGCGCGACTTTCTGGGCTTGCCCTCTTTTGGGTAGGGCCTTTTAGCCCGGAGGTTGGGAGCTCTGCTCTGCGAGGACTGCACAAGGGGGGCATGCAGATCCTTGAGAGGGTAGGGGTGGAATTGAGGCTTTGTTCCCTTGTGGGGTCGGGATTGGTTTTAGAGTGGGATTGGTTCAGGCGGACGCAGATGGGAACAAGATGTGCTGTTTTCAGCAGGGAGAGGGGTTCCGCGGGACGGCTCAGTTGGAGAGGGTGGGATGGAGGGTTTGGGGGAACTTCCATTCGGCGGGGAAGTACTTTATGTGGGAAATGTACGCCTCTGAGGGAGTGGGGGTGACTGCTTGGGGGTTTGTCCTTAACTGGGGCCGAGGAGGAGAAGGGGGCATCCTCTCAGCGGTGGCAGTTTTCAGGACAAAGGGTATCCTTTTCCTCGGAGGGAAGGTGGTGATCTCGGTGGCAGTGCATTACATTCTCTTTATTTTGGGCGTTAGATCAGGTGGCAGATAGTGGCAAGGGGTTGGCCTCCCTCCACAGGGGAGCAGGTAGGAGTCCTCTCCCCTTCCTCTTTGACTGTGGTGAGAACAGAGATGTCTGGGTGGGATCAGTATTCATACTTCTGCAAGGAAAATGAGCAATGGCAAAATGACAGAATCCAGATTGCACAATTACATTGAAAGCCAGAAAGTTCCACACTGTCCAGAAAGCGGAATTGCACCAATATCACACGGATGGAGAACCGAAACACTGAATCCGAGTGTCAATGAGAGCTTATTCTCGCCATCACCGACATACGTATCCAGAGCCCTTCCCCCTACTTGGCCCTCAGCGCCCAGACTACTATCCCACAGCTATTTCCAGCCTACGAATTGACAATGCAACTGTTGACGTCAGCAGCCACCGAAGTACATGAAGATGTCGCCTCTTGCAGACTATCGCCAAGACCATGTATGTGCCCTCACGTCATCATCCTCATCTCTCTCTCTCTCTCTCTCTCTCCCCCTCTCCCTTGTCTTTCACCCACGTCTTCTCCCTCGTGCACGAAGACCATCACTACTCCTTGCTGTACAACCAAGCACCGGCCAGCTATGGAAGCTGGGCTATGGCGCTGCCCTCAGCAGCGCCCTTCCTTTACATGACTGCACATGCGTGACACCTTGCTCTGCGCTAGCAGCAGCCCGCGAGCATTCGCTCCAGCAGGGCTGCCGCAAACTAGCATGTGCCCGAATGACTGGCCAGGCAGCGAGCTCTTTCCTATGTGGAAAGAGTCTGGCCTGGTCTGCTACCTGGCTGGGCTGGGCCTCTGCCCAGAAGCTTCCAGTAGGCCCTGCGTAGCTGGGCCTCTGTTGCTACTGCCCTGGGCCCTGTCTGGTTACGCCTCCCAACTGCCTGTCGTGTATACTGCTGCAGATGCGGCCCAGGGCCTGCTTCCAAGAAAAGCCTAGAAGGCCGAAACAAAGTGTTGCTGTCCAAGGCCTGGGTTCCTTCAACCAACTGACACGACGAAACTGCCTGAACCCCAAATGCGAAATTGACAACAATGGGCCTCTCGTGATTTTCTCAGGCCCGCCTTCACTTAGGGCAGGCACATATGCAAAATGGGCCCCTTATGCCTGCCGAGGAGCCAAATCCTCGCATTTCCTCCTTTACGTCGATAGTCCCCTGAGATTTCCTTCAGTTTGCAGGCATTTTCCCTTTGAGTCTTCTTTCATATCCTGCAATCACTTTGGGGAGCTGTTTGTTGCAGTTCCTCTCTGGTAAACCACCGATCTTCTCAGGCCCTGTGAAACATTCTCAAGGTTATCCCTATCATCCTTATCCCTTATTCATGTGTCAAATGCATCATTGGCAGACTGACGAGGTTTGACCTCCTGACTAGTCAGTGAAAGTCCGATGAAAAGACCGACTAGTCAGTGAAAGTCTGATGAAACAATCTGTCACAGTCACCCTTTCTTGTGGAGTTGCTGGAATTCTGTGTAGCAAAGAGAAAACACACACTCACACACATGGTTTGAGGGTCCTCGGGGTGCCTCAGCTGGGAGGGCTTGTGGTGTCAGATGGACGGTATGTTCTGGGTGAGCTGTGGGTCTAGGCCACTACTCGTTGGCCACAAAGTTGCCCCTTCTGGTGTGACAGTTAACAAAAGCCTTGCATGTTGTGGTTGCCGCACCCTTTCTCATCCTTCCATTGGTGTGCCACTTGTTGTCATTGGATGTCACAGGTGTCTTCCAGATGGAAATGTTGCGATATCGAGAAACGGATTCGCTGTTAATCCAACAGGGTCTCAGTGTTATGCCGTTGAGTGCACATGGAACGGGAACACACCGGTGCTATACGCCGTCATCTTTGGAGAGCGCGTTCTATGCCCCGAGGGACAGTATGCTACGTTGCCGGCATCCAAAGGTTTTCAGCAGGGGAAACTTGGACCTTGTCCTCCAGCTTTTGAGATTTGCGCCACACTGGGATGTGGGGGGGAATGTAGGAGTACCCAAGGAAAGTGTCTCCAAGGGAAATGTTTATGCTACCCAGGATGGGCTGGCAATGATTGTTCCCAGGCAAGCACGTTCTTCAAACCATGGCCAGCATGCTGAGAAAATTGAATTACAATTTACAAGCGTATTAGCGTAAGCTTTTGAGGTTCCAATCCTTGCTAGTAATTGAATTATATAATACAAATTATGATCCCCTTTTTGGAAGCTATTTCAAGGGTTTTTTCCCCCCCTTTCCTTCGCTTGTCCTGGATGCCGCAGCACGATTCTTGCTTGGGAATAAACCACGCAAGAACCCATAAATGGAATTCACTCATGCTTCTTCCCTTCACGTGGCTATTGATTTTTTTTAATTCCCCCCCTCCCCCTTTTTTATACACCCTTCTTTCTTTCCAGCATGGTTATGGTGAAACCAAACCCAGACAGTATCTGGACAAGATCCCAGATTACATTCTGGATACTTTCTGCGCATGCAGATCTGACGGGACCACAGGGGTGCCCAAAGGAGTATTTCTATCTTACAATGACTGGCACAGTCAGAGTCCGAGAACTCTTTATTTTTTGAGAAGTCATTACCTTTTGATCTGTTCTTGCTGAGATTTGTGTCTCCGAGTCACCGAGTGTTTTGGCTTGCCCTTGAATGAATGTATGCCATTCTGACAAGTCCCAATGTCTGCTGCATGTGTCTGCGACTCTGCATACTAAATCTGTGCCCGCACTCTGTTTCGATGTCCTCGGTAAGGTAGCTTAAATAGCGATAGGTACAGGGAGAGGACATAAATTTGGCTATAACGACACTCGCTAGTAGAGGTAGTATGGACAGGGGTTACGTAAATGGTAGGGACTCACTAGGGTCTGTTAGACTTTAGAATAACAAGTGGACCCGCCGCAGCGCAGGAGCAGGGATGTTCAAACGGTCGAGTACACATACAGAAGATGAGAGGAACTCCAGATGCAGTGTGAACACGGATTAGGTCTTTTTGTCCCCGTCTCTTTTTGTCGGCCTTTGTCTCTGTCACCATCATGGGCCCTCATGGCCGTGGTTTGTGAAGCATGGACCGTCTGTTGAAGGAGTGTCTCGGCGAGCAGCAGGAGGAACATGTCTTGAAGTAGAGGGAGCAGCAGGAGAAGGTTGTGTTGAAGAAGTCTGGAATGGTCGGAGCCGGAGTGTTGATAGCTGTTGTCATCGCCGGGGGGGGCCTTGTGCTTGGAGGTATGAGAGAGAGAGAGAGAGAGAGAGAGAGAGAGAGAGAGAGAGAGAGAGAGAGAGAGAGAGAGAGAGAGAGAGAAGCAAAAAAAAAAAAAAGGCAGGCATGTTTTGCGGGTCACACAACCGACAATCACTCAGACAGGCACACAGACAGCAAGCACGTCCACACACAGACTTAGAAAACTCAGCAGAACTGCAGGAATCTCAGCAAAGCATTCATTCCATTGGCAAAGCTCAGAAATCCCCTGGCCGGTGTCCCCCAGTGGGGGGTCCCTGAAGGCTATAAGGCCACCCTAGGCTGAAAAGGCCACTCTGGGCTGAAAAGGCCACCCGGTGTCAGATTAGACACAAGATTGAATTTACCTGGGCTGGTTAGTCCGATGATAATACCTCAAGGCCATCGCCCTTTAACAATAAAAAATAAAAAAATAAAAAAATCAGCTGTGTTTCAGTCCGTGTTTGGCAGGTCCTCACAATGTATTCAAATTTGACTTGCCGGGGAAATAGGAACCGGACCGACGCTCCCCAGAATGGATATGGAGCCAGGACCATAAGGACGTGTTTTGAATTTAAAAGAAAAGAAAAAAAAAAGTGCATTCAATACATGGTAAGCATATGCTCGGGTGTGAAGCACGCACCAGACATACAGTGCACTGAATCGAGCATGAGTGTGCACGGGGTAGCGATCGGGGAAAGGGAAGGGGCAGTAGGTGGAGAAGAGGGAAGGTGAGGCGATAGGTCTGTCAGACATACCGGCAGGAGCAAAGCAGGATTGAGGGAAGTATGGTAGTCGAAGAATGGACATCGTTTTTTATGAACGGGACAGACAGAGGTGGGGATTAGATGGACAGAGGAGAACGAAAGAGAGGGAGGCATGGATGAACAGAATCGGGAAAGGACGGGAAAAGGGGATCGCGACTAAAGCAAGTGACGGGATGATCAGGGCGAGGGAAAGTGGCGATACCATATGGAAGACGGGAAAGGACGAAGCGGGATGATCGGTGCGAGGAAAAGACATGCACGATGCCATCTATGGAAAGCGGGCAAAGGGCAGGCTGCGATGACGAGAATAGGGATGCAATCAGGGGAGATGAAACGGAGAAGCGACGAGCTTGAAAGAACGAAGAAAAATCGTGATGAATGGGAGCAGGATAGAAAGATTAGCGGCCGCAATAGTTTTAATGAATGTACGAAGCCGTCGTAGAAGGGTAGGTGCATGGGATGAAGAAACTGCCAGAAGAAAGGGTCAGTGGTAGAACAGTCGAGTAGGATATTTGATCAAACACAGCGACGAACGGAGTGGAAGCGGCATTCCGCTTACCCCTCCCGATCGTGACCACGGCTCTCCCCTCCCGATTGGCTTCCCCAGTCCCGTTCCGTCGCCGCCAGCGCACCATCGCCCGATTTCCCGGCGCTCTCTCTCTCTCTCTCTCTCTCTCTCTCTCTCTCTCTCTCTCTCTGTGTGTGTCTGTGGATGCCAACCTCCTGCCATGTCATCGTCCCTGCCTCGTTTCTCCCCCCTCTCA
>BFEA01000439.1:1282789-1297142 GCA_003427395.1 Chara braunii
AGAAAGAAATTACACTCAAATAGAACAATTTTGTCCATTGGACCCTTTGTGTTTTGTAACAACTAGGAATAACAAAACACCAAATTTGATAACTGGAAAAAGGAAAACAAAAAAAAAGGGCGAAGCTTAGGGAAATTTGCATATATGTTTTCAAAGCTTCAGTCATTTGTGTGCAAATAAATTTTCCTGATCAGGGGTTGGATAGATAGAAGATCCCAGCTCCATGTTCTAGGTATATTGAGGAAGATGATAATATAATTAGTAGATTATGTAAGTCTGAGAGTCTTTTTTATTATTTTAGACGTCTTCATCCTCAGGAACGGATTTTCACATGTATACCTCATGGGGTTTCCGTAATTATTTATAGGTCACACGTAGACTTGATCTTACTTTCACAAGACCTAAAAAGGGTTCTTCAGGGAGCAACTATTTTCCCTCGGAGTCCTTGGCTTGGAGCGGATCACAAAATGTGTGCGATACTATTGTCATTTCGTAAAAAGTCGGACCAAGGGAAAGAGTTTTATAAGTTGAATACGTTTTTTCTCCCTATTCCTCGATTCAGACAGTTTGTGCAAGATGTATGGAAATTTTGGTAATCAACTAAGCCTCCGCATGACTCTCCTATTGAATTGTTTAATAGTGGTTTAGCCTTTGTGGTTAGGAAATGTCGGGATTATTCAAAACTACTGGCAAAGGACAGATATCAACAAGAGATACAAATTCAAGAGCAGATTTTGCATTATGAGCTACAGGATTCAAAGTCCAATCAAGAACGAACCGATATCAGTAGCTTAAGGAATCAACTTTTTTCCTTTGCACAACATCGTTGGCAAGGGTATCTTATTAGAAGAAAACTAACTAAGCATCAAACTGAAGGACAAATGGATACTACTTTCTTCGTTATGGTCAAATCTCAGACCAGAAGGGCAGTTATAGAAGGGTTGATAGACCCCATCATTCCTTTCCATATCGATAATCTCATTTCCTCAACGGGTAGTCTTAAAACAACCTATGATTTCTTCAAAGGTTTTTTCACATCAACCAAAAACTATCGTGATATAATTGAAGATCGTAAGGAGATAGTTGACTTTCTGATTCCCCTAATGAAATTTCACAGGAACAAAATGACTCACTGGAGAAACCAATCTCAAAGGAGGAAATTTAGACAACCTTGCTTCAAATGAAAGAGGAGAAAACCCCAGGTATTGATGGGTTTCCTAAAAAATTTTGGGAATCAATGTGGCCGATTTTTTCAAATGATCTAATGGAAATTTTACAATACAGTTCAAAACTCAAGATATATGGGAGAATTTGTTGAACAAGGAATTTTCACTTTCCTAAAAAAAAAAAAAAAAAGATAAGACTAATATTAAAAACTACAGGTCAATCACATTGCTAACCGTTGTCTATAAGATGTTAGCTAAGGCTATAGCGAATAAAATGATTTCGATTATGCCAAAAATTATTCATCCCTCTCAAACAGGGTTTATAGAGGGACGTCATATACAGGACACTATATTACTAATTAATGAGATGATCAAATTGACTCGTTAGTTCCGTCAAAATGTTATAGTCGTCTTTATAGATTTTGAGAAAGCCTACGACTATGTGGACTGCAGATTCTTTGATGCATGTTTGTCAAAAATTAACTTTGGTTTTGTTTTGCGTCAATGGAGTAGTATACTGCACTATAATGCTATCACCATGGTTCAAGTCAATGGGTTACTTTCTCCAGAAATCAAATTACAGAGATCGGTGCGTCAGGAAGATTCTTTGGCGCCTTTTATTTTCCTTATAATTATGAAAGTCTTGGGGGCGAATCTTCGAAGTCGTCACAATCTAAAAAGTCTACAAATCACTAGGATTCCAGAGAAAGTCATTCCTGTCAGATCTATGTTTGCATATTATCTCATTCTTATAATGGAAGCATGAATAACTAATATGATGGAGATAAAGGCTTTAATGGATAAATTTACTTTAGTATCTGATGTGGTGGTTATTTGGGGTAGCAAGACACATGGTTGGTGGATACATTCCAATGGAGTCAGACCACCTGAACAACCAAGGGTGAAGTGGTTATCCTATAAACCTCTATTCGGGTCTTGGGCGCTTCCCTTACTGCTCTAGGAAGACTCACTACAAACGATGATTGAATAACAAAACCCGCGTTATAAAAAATATCCCAATGGAAAAATCAGCATACTTCTTTATTTGGACATTCATTTGGTATAAGTCTGCAATCTGGTCACTCACCAAGACAACAAAAAAAACATTGAAAAAATTACTGATATTTTTTTTCTGGAGGGGAAATCGTGAAACTCAAAGAGTAATTCCAAGGGTAGCATGGCTTACGCTTATTCAGCCTAAATCGAAGGGGGGATTAGGTATATCGGATTCATCTTTACAATGTCAGGCATTGTCTCTTTAATGGATAAAATCACTGATATTTTCACCAAAGGTCCCCTGATTACCAATGACCCTAAGAGAAAATTCAGCGTTTGGCCATCGACAATTGAAGGGATACATCCACTCACATGGGTAAAAAATCGGTTTTGGTCCATTCCAAAAGGAAACCTACATTCACATGAAGAAGGGATGGGGGGGAAAGCAAGTATGGATAACTGTCAGGATAACTTTTGGGGTTCTCTTATCAAAACCTGGAGACAACTTCCACTCCCTTACAGACTATTTCCATCAAGATATGAAGAAGTGTTAAGACAACCTCTTTTTGGTAATAGATGGATCACAGACAGCAATGGGTGTGTTTACAATAGTTATTCACCTCCATGGTCAACCTGGGTTAAAAGAGGAATCCTGAAGATTAAACCACCAGTACACCCCCACTTAAAATCCCGAACCTACCTGCCCACTGCGCGCCACTATTTTCCAAGCCTTTTGTGTGAGGGTACCTGCAGTGGGAATTTTTGAAGTGGCACTGGTGCCGCCGGTCTGCCGGAACCGAAAAAGAGAATAGAAAAAAAAAAAAAAAAAAAAAAAAAAAAAAAAAAAAAAAAAAAAAAAAAAAAGAACAAACATGCCAGAGAGCAATGATGTCGTGAAAGAACGTTATGAGGCCATACACAAATGATCACTTTCCTGAATGCATCTAACCACTATTACGAGGAGAGGGAAACGTTGTTGTTTTTCCTTTTTTTCTCATTTTGTTTTTTTATTCATGGCCCTGCCAGCAAGGCAGCGCATATTCCTCTTGCTCAAAACGCCCTCGCTGAGGGCATACTCACACTAGCTACATTGAAATGCATCCAACCACTTTTACGGCCAAAACGTTGTTGCCTTTTTTTTTCTTCTTCTTTTTTTGAGAGTCCGACAGTCCTGCTCCCCGTGTTCTACGCTCTGCTGAAGTGCCCTCACTGAGGGCAAACTCGCACGAATACTTCAAAAAGTGTATCCAACTGCAATCATGGTCAAAGTTTTTTTTGTTTTTTTTTTTTTGAGAGACTTCGACCGTCCTGCTCCCGTGTTTTGCGTTCTACTAAAGTGCCCTACTGAGGGCAAACTCGCACGAGTACTCCAAAAAGTGTATCCAACTGCAATCACGGCCAATTTTTTTTTTTGATTTTGGGACGTACGGATTTGAGATGGACCCAAAATTTCAAAAACCTTCCGACGCTCCGACCCTGCCCCGAGCCTGCCTTTTACTTCTTGTGGCGACAAGTTATTTTGCTGCAAGGTTGAGGCCGTTTACTGGTGGTTTAAGGATATATGGGATCCATCTGTAAAGAATTGGAAGTCTGTAGAGCAATGTAGATTCACTCTCAAATATGCTCACCAGCTACCTGAAATGTTGGACCAAATAATTTTCTTCATTCCTCTACCCTGGGTAAAAACGCTAAGAAAAGGATACCATCTGCAGGATTCAGATTGGGTGGCGAGATATGATTCAGATTGGGTGGCGAGATATGATTCAGATAATGTATGGATAATAGGTCAGGTTGTTTGCCAATATCATGATGGAGCAATGGTAAATATTTTCCGTTTACTATACGATTTTTTTTTTGGCTAGGTATGATCCAGACAGGGTGGAGTGGGTGTCCAACAAAATGTTATACAGGATTAGTGTCCTACTTCACACAATACCTAGCCACACAACACTTGCTCGATGGCGCGCTTACTACCCGAAAATCCCAATAGCAGAGTTTCCACTTGACCCTGAGGAATGGACATGGAAGGTTTAGAAGAGAGGTAATCCCAGAACGCTTTTATCCCTGACTGTCAAGGCAGCCTATTGGATGTTGAGACACAAAGTCAATGCTCCAACAATTTTGCAAGACCGATGGGTAAGACATCTCAACATCCACGTAGACCAGTTTAGATCAATACGATGGTTTCGATCCACTAAGGAAAGACCAACCAAATTTGCTTCACTTCAATGGCAGATTATGCATAGATGCCTGCCCACCAATGACTGGTTGATAGATCACTCAACGCTGGAACAACGGGGCTTAGCGTTACTATGGTGCCGATCTTGTCAAATGGCATTCCCCTCTTATAAATATAGAGAAACGATTGACCACATTTTTACTCAGTGTCCCGTGTCCATCCTTATGTGGAGACGTTGGGACTGTATTTGGCGAAGGTTAATGAGCCTCGAGTGGCCTTGGGAATTGAGAACCCTTTTACTAGGACAATGGAATCTGGTTAACCTGCCCCTCTCAACCATTCTCCTGCAGGAAAGCTATCATATGGACCATATGGCAAAGGAGGTGTGTATATGTAATGGAGGAGGTAAGTATGGAAGGGATGAAATTTTCTCAGAATATCAAACAATTTTTGGAAACAGAATTTCGGGCTCGATGGGCTAATCTTAAAGTTAAATTAAAATCTGTAACTCAGAAGAAAGACATCAAGAAGTCTATTCTCAAAGAGGGGTTATCTAGCCACCTCCTCCCACCTGTCCGGTAGTGGGCGATTCGGGGGAGGGAGTCTTCGCCAGATTTTTAGCAATCGGGGCCAGAAATCGTCCCTCCTCCCTTCCCCTCCCCGAGGCCGCCAAGGCACTCTCCAATAGCGGTCCTCTAGCCATCGGAGAGGGTGATTTGTGCCAATGCTAGAGGCCTCCATACTGATGGGTGCTAAAAAATCAGGCGCACAACCCATTGTAGACTAAGAGTTTGGGATTGGGTGAGAGGGTCTAGAATACCAAGGCCTCCACACGCCTTGGGTTGGGTGACTGAGTCCCACGCCACCCGGCTGATGGCATGGGGATTCTCACTGTCCCCTCTCCAAAGATAGGTTGCCACCTTCCTTTCCAGGGTCTTTAGGGCCCCTGGGCTTAGCGGCTAAAGCACCGACTTATACCAAAGGGTGGCCAAGACAACATTATTGATCACTAGGGCTCGACCGAAGAGTGAGGTGTGTTGGTGATTCCATTGGGAAAATTTGGCACCTGACGGGGCTGATAACCAACTGTCATTTTCGGGGGGCTTGCCTGTCTCTGTCACCTTTACCCCCAGGATCCAAATTGGGGATTCGGGGGCCACCCAGGTAATATGGTGTCCTTCCGAGGTCGGCCCCCTTGATGGTAAAGCCACTAGCCTATCGTTTTGTGTCCCCAGTTGACGGCCATGTCCGCGAGGTTGCCAAAAAGGGCCATCAGTCTGTATATTACTTCCATGTTTTGTTGTGTGACGTCTGCCATGATTGTGAGGTCATCCGCAAATAAAGAGCAGACCGGAACAACTTCCTCGGGGATGCCGGCTATCTGAATTCTCTTTAGGTCTTTACATTGTCGGAGATTGGCTGCTAGAGCTTCCATAATGATAATGAATAAGAAGCGGGCGATGGGATCCCCTTGTCGAATTAACCGTTGCAGTCTTATTTATGGGGTCATCGACCCATTTATTTGGACTATTGTGGTTGCACTATGGTGCAAAATATGTACCCATCTCCGAAAGTTGTGGCCAAAGTTCAGTCTCTCCAGGCATTTATCCAATAACGTCCAGTCCACATGGTCATATGTTTTCTCGAAGTCGGTGAAGATGAGTGCGGCGTTGCCTTTGGTCTGATGGGCCAAGCTAATCATCTCATTGACAAGAAGTATGTTCTCCTGGATGTTCCGATTACGTATGAAGCCAGTTTGAGTTGGGTGAATGATATCTTCCACCACTTCGATCATTCGATTGGCCAAGGCTTTTGACAATATTTTGTAAACCACCGTTAGGAGAGTGATGAGGCGGTAGTTCCGGATGTTTATTTTATCCCTTTTTTTTATGAAGTAGCGATAATACCCCTTGTCCTACTAGTTCTCATAATTCGCCGGACTGCCATACCGCTTTATAGAAATCCATTAGGTCGTTGCTCAGGAGGGGCCACATGGCCTCCCAAAATTCTTTGGGGAAGCCGTCCACACCTCGGTTTTTTTCCTCCTCCACTTGCATGAGTGTCGTCCAAATTTCCTCTTTGGAGGCTTGACGATCCAGGTGGTATTTTTGTGATGAGGAGAGGCGGCCCTCCATCGGGCGTAGGAAATCCTCTATCTCTTTCCACCGATCTGCCTCCTGCTGTTGGGGGATGTGGGAGGAGAAGAGGTCTTTATAAAAGGATCGAACGATCCTTACGCGGTGAGTCGTGGTGGTGGCTAATTCGTCAGCCGCTGGGTCCAAGAAAGCTTCGATAGTGGTACGGTGTGCTCTTAGAGAAGCCATGCTGAAAAATTGGGAGTCCATAGTCCCTTATGTAGTCCATTTCGCTAATTTTCCACGAATCATAATTCTTTGCCATCTGTGTTGCGCTAATTGAAGGAGTTGGTTTTGCAGGCTTTGAATATCAGGGATGTGGTCATTAGAATTGTCCTGGTTAGCCAGATTGTGAAGTCTCCTGTGAACATCAATTTCGTGTGTGTGTCTTCGGTTGGCCAATAACTTCGAATATTCCTTACATTTTTTGGCAAGAAAAAAAAAGTTCGTTGGTGAACCATTGGATTTCCGAGTTGAAAATGTGTTTTTGGCCTCTCAAAAAATTCCAGACATCCCGAATGTAGGACTGGAAGGAATTATCTTTTAGCAGTGATGTATTAAGCTTGTAATACCCCGGCCCTTAATCCGGTCGCTTGCGAAAGGAAAAGATGGCCCCGCATAAGCGGTGGTCTAGGCCGGGATGGGGACTTTGAGAAAAAATAGTGGTTAATTGTAGAGCGGCCCTTGACAAAGGTGCCCTGGTCAGTTGTCACAAGATGGGGTAAGTATGGGGTCAATCGAATAGCCAAGGCTTTCGCAGAGAGACAATAATAATTCCTTATGTTCTTTGTGTCTCCTTTCTTGTACAAAAGAGATATGATTCCTCCACAAGTGGTTAACGGGGACCCCCAGTTTTAGGCCTTGGGTAACAGGTCCAAAACTGAAATTAGGGTTTGGGGGTCAAATAAATTAGGGTCTCCGTTAACCTTCCCTCGATTCCTTTGGACATATCTGTTGTGTGGCGACCCCTTGTTAGAATGTTGTGATAAATGCTTAGAAGAGGAGGACCCACCGGTTCCCAAAACAACTTCAAAGTACTCGAGTGGTAGGCCATCGTCTCCAGGGCATTTGCCTTTTGCCAAGCGACATCTTGCCTCTATTATTTCCTCTAGCGTCAAGGGTCTGTCCAGGAGTTTGTATGTCTGTGTAAGAGACACTGTGGTAGCAGCCCAAATTTCGCTTCCCTCCCGCATCTCAGTTGGTGATTCCCTGACTGGTCTGCGGTAGGTGAGAATGTCACTAAAATAAGTCTGCGCGTAGTTGCAAATCGACTGGGTATCGTTAGCTATGTCAGCATGTGTCAGAAACCCACCTGTTCCCAAAACAACTTCCAAGTACTCGACTGGTAGACCATCATCTCTGGAGCATTTGCCTTTTGCCAAGCGACATCTTGCCTCAGTTATTTCCTCTAGCGTCAAGGGTCTGTCCAGGAGTCCGTATGCCTGTGTAACAGACACTGTGGTAGCAGCCCAAATTTTGCTTCCCTCCCGCATCTCAATTGGTGATTCCCCGGCTGGCCTGCGGTAGGTGAGAGTATCACTAAAATAAGTCTGAGCATAGCTGCAAATCGACTGGGTATCATTAGCTATGTCGGCATGTGCCAAAAATTGATGACTCAGTTCCCTGAAGGTGGTATGAAACCTTGTTGGGAGGAGACGTTTAAAGGTCTCCTTGGTCATCCTGTTGGCCTCGCTCTATGGGCCCAAGTTTTTTGCCTCTGGATCGAAGCTATGTCGGCATGTGCCAAAAATGGATGACTCAATTCCCTGAAGGTGGTATGAAACCTTGTTGGGAGGAGACGTTTAAAGGTCACCTTGGTCATCCTATTGACCTTTATAGGCCGAAGCTTCTTGCCTACGGATCTGCAGTTCCTCTCATTTCCCCATCCATCTACCCCGTTCATTTTCCCAATACGTATCAGAGATAGGGTGTTTTCTAAAACGTCCTTCCGCCTCTTGAATCTTTCCCAGACACCAATGTTCTTCTTTATGCCTACTGTAAGGCAGAATTCTGGAAAAGACATACATTGCCCTGGCTGTGATGCGAAGGCCTGCATCCAATCGCTCGAGTTCTAAGGGAAAAAACTGTTTGGCCCTTTCCCAGTCCTGCTAGTGTTTAATACACCAGTCTTGCACGATGGGGACCTGCAAATTATCTATATTTAAGCGGAAGATCCCCCGACCTCTCTGCTTAAGCCTCCACCAAGGGAACATGTGGGAGTTGCACCCACCAGGAGGTGCTACACAAGGTGGGCGATACCGGCAGGGGTCAACTGGTACCATCAGGGCCGAGCTTCTTCGATGGGCCATGCCTCCCCTTTTTTTTTTTTTTTTTTTAAAAGAAAGGGGGGACGACCTTGAGATATGATCATTGAACTGACCGGCCCCAGGTAATTCAGAATGATTTTATTATAGTCATCTGATTATATTTGGATTTGAACTTGAGTCTGTATTTCCCCTCACCCTATGAACATCAGCAATCTCTGCTCAATACCGCTCGGGGCAACCAAAAACATATCTCTAGGTGGCGGGGGCCAAACTTGCCCATGAAGGTACATGAGGCCAATGGGGATTGAACCCAAGACTTCCTGAATGCCACTTGAGTGCCTTACCAACTGAGCTAGGCCACTGGATTATATATTTTTCCTCTCACCTCACAGAAAGTAGGGGCAAACATGCCTTTACCTCCCTCCACCGAGAGAGGTAACCACCCTTCACCGAAGAGAGGTAGAAAGTTATGCTTGCAGGGGTCCCCTGTATACCCTTAGGAGTAGTGGGAAGTAGGTAGTGAAAGGCCAAAAATATATGTTCCAGGACATGGTCGAACGCCAGGGGACCCCTGCCAGCATAACTTTCTACCTCTCTTCCGTGAAGGGAGGTTACCTCTCTCGGTGGACGGAGGTAACGACATGTTTGCCCCTACTTTCTGTCTGGAGAAGGACGATCTAGAAATGAAGAAAAAAAAAAGGAAGTAGCGAGGCGAGTGCAGAGGAGTTTTACTTGATTCACACACACAAAAAAAAACTCTTGCTTCATTCGTTTTTGCGGGCAAACAAAGCCAAAACGGAACCACGTTGCTCTCGCTACCCTAACGGATTTTTGGGATGACATCTGCCAGCGATTGCGGTCAGGTATGTGCAGAGCACTGAATGAGATCTGTCGGCAACTGTGGTCAGGTACGTCCAGAACAATGAACTGACTGCAAATACCCCCTCAGCATCCTCGGGGTCATACACACATACATAAATACAAACAAACGTACAGACAAAAAATACAGTGACGTATCGTCTGATTTTGTAAGGGAAGATTCATTCGCATTTTGCATTTGGTGATCGCCCCTCACCGCAGGGTTGAGTAAAGGCCCTAGTTGCACTACTCGCCATCCGCCAAGATTTTGAATGCATCTGGACAAAAATGATGTCCACATGCAATGAAAATGTTGGCGGACGGCGAGTAGTGCAACAAGGCCATAATGGAGCGAGGTCGATATATATATATATATGTCCTCTTCTCTCTCTCTGCCTACGGTTTTACCGGGCAGTTCTGTTTGTGACGATATATATATATATATATATAATATATATATATATATAAATAATTGTGAGTCTGCGCTTAGCTATGTATCTGACCGTTTTACGCTCACGCGTGGATGCACCTGGACGCAATAATGTCCACAGACAACGCGTATAACCTGAATGATGTCAGCATCCTCCTTCCCCCCACATCACCTACATTTTTTTTTTTTTTGGATATACCTTTTGCTTCCGTTGAGTAATGGAGTACGAAGATTGCCCATTGGCTCCCTTACTATTTGTAATTCATATAGAAGTCTTGTTGGACAATATCAGACACAAGGATCAAATTGAGGGTCGTAAACTTCACAACCAAATTCAGTGGAAAGGAGGAGTGTTGGCTGATGATCTTACGATAGCAAGTGTAAACAGTAGGTCATCATTGATCGCGCTTAGGAAGGTACTTAACACTTACTGTGCACTCTCCGAGGCCTCGATCAACTGGAACAAATCTATTTACTTTTTACCTAGAGACTATGAACTTGAAGTGGGGTGGGGATTGAAACAAGTTCCGACTGACTCATCAGAACGTTTTCTAGGTGTACAGGTGGCATTATTCAATAACTCAGAGTTTCAAAACTCTATCCTGGTTGAAAGATTTGCGACCAGGTTATCAAGCTGGAGTTATAAAAACCATCTATCTCTGCTAGGAAGGGCGGTGGTCATTCATGCTGCATGCTTGGCAGTATTATGGTTTGTACTATCTACACACCTTTTTGGAGACAACGCTTACAAAGATATCAAGAAAGCGGCGCCCAGGTTGCTGTGGAAACCTAAAATTACGGAGAACCATAACTTCTTATCGAAAGTGGTCTGGGTTTACTCGACCCAAGACAACAGAATTTGTCTATGTTGGCCAAATGGTCAGTAAAGACCTTACTGGACGACCTACTGTCCCCCTGGCTATCTCTGGCCATCTATATATTAAGTACTGAATGAAATCTGAATAGACCAGAGGACGCATTAGCCTGCTTACTAATCCGCTCCTTTGTCAATAGGAAAGTGAAATCGATATTTTGGGGCAATATTCTGACAGCTTGGCAGAACCTCTTCCCATCAGAAAGAGAGAACCCTGACAATAAGGAGTCAGTCGTGAATCAGATTCCATTTGAGAACCCTCTGATAGTGAATGCCGCAGGAACTCCCTTCTCATCTCATAACGCAGTCGGAAACTTTGGGAGGGCGTGGGTAGAGAAAGGGATAGTACGGGTTAGCGACATATGGGATGAGACGGGTAAGAAATGGAAGGAAACGACTTTGGTCAAAGACAGACTGGGAAGACTGAGACATATCACTATCAGACTGGAGGCAATTCAGAGGGTCATCCCCCCAGTTGGATTGAACTGCTAACGAAAACTGTAATTCCTACGGAAAGACTGTGGTTAATGTCACAATCTCAACAAGACTCGGTTCTTCAAATTACCAATGAGCTGGGGGATGAGGGATGGGCAGCAACAGTATGGAATCGGCCGGCGGACTTCTCGTACAACAAAACTCTAGTGGAAGGAGAAAAGTTGAGGTTATCCTCCCTGAAAGGCTATTCAGAAGTAATAGTGAGAACTAGAACTCAGAAAGCGCTGGGGAGAGGTCCACTGATTACAATGGCCTCTCTCCCGGTCGGTCTGAAACCGCTGGTAAGTGCCTTTGTAGACTGCCGGAAAATCGAATGGTGGCATACTTAAAAACAGAAAATGTTGGGGTTGGATGAATTTTCAACAAAAGAGGGCACGAGATGGCTAAGGAAAAAAGTGAAGAAACCTCCACTAGAGGTGGTAGCCAAGCGGAGACTGAACCAAGGTTGCCTGCAGCTATCAGAAGAACAACTTTACTCCCTATGGATGCAATTCAAGGAGCTACCCTCACAATGCTGATTGAGCATCCTATGGTTGCAATCCATGACGGCGACACCCTCGGCGGTGTGCCTCGCATCCAAGGGGATGGACATCCCTACCAGCTGTATACGCTGTAAGTGGATGTGGGAAGACTCACGTCACATGTGGTTGACCAGTCCTGCGTCGAGAAGAATCTGGGAGTGGTGGATACAGCATTGGGACAGGATCACTAATAGGAATTTCACCTGGTCTGACGAGTGGATTCTGAATGGCACTCACGATGCCGCAAACTCTAAATAAAAGAAATGGCTATACGTAGCCCATGCAGTTCGGGCCATCATAATGAAAAGATAATCTGGGACGACAGAAAAAAATAACTTTTTTTTTTTTTTTTTTTTTTTTTTTTTTTTTTTTTTTTAAATTTATATTCTTCCCTCAAGTTCACCTCACACTACCTACCTACCTAAGACTGTATAGAGGGGCCCCTGCAAGCATAGGGCCTCGCAAACGAGGTAATTCATGTTTTCCCCCGGGGGGTAGGGCCGCCGGTGGGGGTCCGACCAACGCAAAGACCGAGCATTTTGCCAGTAGCTGCGCCTCCCTTTCTCATCGTCCCCCATCCCTCATAGAGTAGCAGCAGAGGCTATGGCCAACACTCTCCCACACACCACACACAACCCAGTCACGCCCGCACTCACACCTGTGTTGGTCATAGGACCCGGTAATACCGATCAGGGGTATCCAGAGGACTATCACAGTCTGTTGGCACTAAGTGCGCCGCAGGCGGCCATGGGGCTTGAACCCACAACCGCCTGAATGCCACTTGCATGCCTAACCAACTGAAGTTAGATTCATTGACTTCAGTCAATGAATAACTGTCTTGACGCGAACTTTGGCTGGATTTAGGCTCACCAGAGTTCAGATGCAAGAGGCGAATAACGGGAGTTGAACCCGTGTTTTCAAATTCACAATCTGACACTCAAAAGCAGGTGTATATGGGACTGTGCTATTAAGAATTTGGCGCCGCTCGCCTGTTTGCAGATTGCAAACTTGGCCCCGGAGTCGCCGGTGGAAAGTCGGGTGCACCCCTTCCAATGGTTGACCAACGCTTTCTAGTCCATTTTCGCTCCGGCGCACCATCAGCATCCGCCAGAAAATGAGGCGCAGGCCACCAAACAGGATATATCAAACGACCCGCTGTGGCCGACTATGCTCAAGCGGTGGAGGAACAGAGGACCGAAGCCGAAACGCTCGCCCAGCAGGTGGCACGATATATGGCGACAACCCCTCTTTGGCAACCCCTACGTATTAGACGGAGAAGGGAACCCCTTTGCTCTCATGGCCAACTCTCCGTGGCTTAATTGGGTCAAGCGATGTATATACACTATAGGAAGTCTCTGGGATGTGGAATCAGGGGACTGGATCGCACTGGATAAGCTGCAACAAAAACTGAAATATACCAAACACATTGCTGCTAAATTGGCCATGCTGACGGAAGCCATTCCGCTGGCATGGCAACTGGCACTGAAAAGAGGGCCCGCTGTGCGGCAAGGGGACTGGGTAGTCGAAACCGCTGACCTACCGCTTCCACTACTCATTTACAGAGTCAACACGAACAACCAAGGTTCATGCGAGCTGGAGGCCTATACATCGGTGTTGCCTGGAGCACGGATGGCTCAGATTGTACGGAATGAGCAACTCGACTGCACATAAAATTGGGAACTGCTAATGCTTGTTAGAGTAGTTGGCGGCCTCGAAGAAGGGTTGCTCGTCTATGAGCCCTCCACCTCGATTGCTGCCCTTACCTTTGATCCGACAGAGTGGGAGTGGGTGGAAGGGAAACACGTGCACATCTGGGACTATACCGTCAAAGGAGGCTACAGACAAGCCACACCGCAGCAGCACATTGACCTCGTTGTCTCTGAAAGATGGACGAGAGATTCGCCCATCGACCCTACCCGGGTACAGAATCTGCCATGACGCGCATATTCTAAGATCATGCCTACGAATCTGCGATCGCTCCAATGGCAGATTCTGCACCGATGCCTTCCCACACTGGATTGGCTGGTGTCCAGGACCAACTTGGAACAAAAAGGGATGCTCTCCCCCATTTGTTCCTATTGTTGTAGAGGGTTGCCCCCGGCTCGAGCGACACTCGAGCATTGTCTGTTGGCATGCCCGATGGTGGCTCAGATACGGCGTTGGTGGGATGCAGCCTTCCACTCTCTCACCTCCCACCGCATCCCCTGGGACATGGCTCTGCTATTGTTGGGCAGGAAAGATTGCGTCCCGAACCAGTGGTCTGCGTTTGCATCCAATCTCTTCTCTTACACAAGGCTTCACGTGCTAATGCTGGCCTGGCGTGCAAGGTGTTCCTTCGAAAGAAAGGACCATCAGTTTGGGTTGCAACAGGCCCAACAAGCGTTGGAAGACAAGATAAAGTCTCAGACATATGATGCCTGGAAGGCTATGAA
>BFEA01000439.1:1310364-1325246 GCA_003427395.1 Chara braunii
CCCCCTCTCCCCTCGACTTTCCGCTTTGATGCATGCTGGGGAACGAGAGTTCGATGAACAGATGCATTTGCGCAGAAACGAGTGCGAATGAGTGGCCGATAGCTGGGCCATTATTGCTTATCTATACTAAACGACGCCCGTCTTCACCAGAACATAACGCATGGCCATTATTGCTTTTATTGCTTATCTCTACTAACGACGCCCAAAATACGTCTATAATGACTGTGCGTTCTATTTGGCGGACGACGGGTTGTAGAGTACGTATACCTCGCATGCAACACGAGTTAAAGAGAGTAAAAGTACGAAACCTTGCTCGGCCTGTTGTTGAAGAAGATGAAGTTAACAGCACATTGCTCCACTTGATCCTAGCCAAAAGGCCGGGCAAGGTATCATCCTGAAACCACCAGTACTTGGCCCAGCTATTGGCCGTGGAAAAAAATAGAGTAGAAGTAGAAACCTTTCTAGTTGGATGAATTTGGGCGCTCCTGTAGTGGCCCGTACGTTTCCTAAGATCGTGGTGCGTTAACGGGCACGAATTTAGGAAGTACTGGTGGTTTAACTTCACTTGATGTTATGTTAGCCAAAACACCTAAGTGTTGGCTGAGATCAAGTGAACCGTACCTCTGATCACTTTAAATACTACCGTCTTCACACGAATAGAACACCCGGTCATTATAGCTGTATTTTTCACAACTTTGTCTAACCCAGTTAATGCGAAAACAATGAGAAAAGGTGCAAGATGAGCTAAATACATGATACCTCCCATAGACAACATAGTCCAAGCAAAACCACTCAAAATCTTCACTAAACTATGACCAGCCATCATATTGGCAAATAAATGTATTCCTAGACTTAGTGCACGAAAACAATAAGAAATTAGTTCAGTTGTTATTTATGCGGCTGTCAAAGGTTATTTAGATAAAATTCAGATTTCTCAAATTCTTGAATATGAACAAGAGTTGTTGAAATCAATTGATCCTTCGGTCCAGATGCAGCGATAATGACCGGGCGTTCTATTCGGTTGAAGACAGTAGTATTTGAAGAGAGTAAGGATGATGTGACCGATGGATCGAACGAACGCACGTACGAACAAACGGACGGACGGAGTAAATGAATGAAACGAATGAATGGAATGAATGCATGAATGAATAGAATGAATGCATGAATGAATAGAATGAATGCATGAATGAATGAGCAGAGTACTTGTGAATCAAGGAAGTTGAGCCCACTAACACAGTATGATAGCAGGACGGGGAAGCTAAGAAGGTAGTTACAGGGGAGGAGAGAGGATGATGGGAAATTGGGGCCCAGCAGGATCGGGGGGATCTTAGCGGGATGGGGAGATCCCGGTACGGGGATCCTGTTGCGGGCAGAGGAAATATGATCCTGTTTTTTTAGGATACCAGCGAGTATGAAACGGACTCGAGAGTTTTTCTCGAGGTCTCTTTTTGTGCACGTATGTCTGAAATTTGACAGCTTTCCTGTGAATTGTTCCGAGCTTACTTCTGTGTATAACAGTTAATTATATGCCTTACCTACCTTCATCGTTTCTCTAAGTACCTTCCTTTGTTTGTAGAATATGCAAAAACTTCAAAAAAGTAGAAAGCTAGAAATACCCACCAGATCCAACTACCTTCAACGACAACTCTCGACTTACCTCGACCCAGTTAGTCTGCCTCTTGATGGGGATTCGTAGAGTCCGAGTACCTGCCTTTGTTTGTGGAGTGGAGTAGTGTGGGTGGATGGTAGCTTGCTCTGTGTGGGTGTTTGCTCCTTCGAAGGAGGGAGAGGGGGCGAGGGCCTTCTTGAGGTATCATGCTAGAACTGACTGGGTCTAGGTAACTTAGAGCTGGCTGTCCTTTTTGGAGCGCCAGGATTCGAACTCGGATCTGTTTATGAACAGCTGTCTTCTTCACCCGCCGAATACAACGTACGGTTGTTTATAGCTGTATTTGGGGTATCTTTCCGTCTAAATACAGGAATAATGACCATGAACGTACGTTGTATTCGGGTCAACAAGGTAGTACATGGGTGTACCTGTCATTCAGCCATGTGGGCTGGGTGTGATATGTATGGAAGGGATAAGTTTTTTTCCGGGGAGAGAGATGGGAGGTGGAGGTGGTTGGGAGTGTGTAGTAGGAGGAGCGGTGTACTAGGTGGTGGTCAAGGATGCATGAATATTGACGGCTAGGTTCAAACAGCTCACAGGGGTGTAGATGCTCTCTGTTTTGACAGTCGATGCCGACTGTAGCGAATGAACGAGGGTCAGAGGATATGTGTAGGCTATGGCATTCTTTGGAGTGAACATAGCCGTAGTTGTGGTCAGATACAGGAGTGAATATGGACATAATTGTTTGTCAGATACCACAACCACCACTTCAGGTGGCTGGCGCCACTCCGTTCCTGGCTCTTCTCGGCACCATGCAGCATTGCAGTGAGGGTCAGAGGATATGCGCAGGCTATGAACATAGCCGTAGTTGTGGTCAGATACATGACTGAATATGGACGTAATTGTTTGTCAGATACCACAACCACTACTTCAGGTGGCCGGCGCTGGCTCTTCTCGGCACCATGCAGCATCGCAGTGACCGAACTCTTCTGGTGCTCAAAAGCGGCCACAACTGTTATAGCAGCTTTTGGCGGACGCCCCCCGGCACGGTGATCATGGCTGTTGGTAGTCTGATACTATTTTTAGCTTGAGCATGCTGTCCGGTTTTAGAATGTTCTTTCGCCCGGCGAATAGAACGCCTGGTCATGGTCATTATAGCTGTATTTGGGGCAACATTCGGCCTAACTATAGCTATAATGACCGGGTGGGCGTCCTATTCGGGTGAAGGCGGCAGGCGTTTCCAGCCCGTGCTACCCCGGGACTGTCCCGAAGAAGCTCTTCAACAGAAGCTGGATCCGAAGTTGGACGCCCCCTGGTAATTCTTGCACAGGAGATACCCCTCGTGTGACCGCTGAGCGTGGCCCTTGAAAAGACATGCAGGTTTACCACTGAAGTCCATAACAGTCTGACAGTGTGTGAACAGGTGTAGGTAGGACTGTACGTAAGAGTGTACGAGTGTTTTTCCTTTCTCTCTCTCTCTCTCTCTCTCTCTCTTTTGTTCTTTCTTTCTTTCTTTCTTTCTCTCTTTCTATCTTTCTTTCTTTCTCTCTTTCTTTCTTTCTCTTTCTTTCTCTCTCTCTCTCTTTCTTTCTTTCTTTCTTTCTTTCTTTTCATCTAAGTTCGAATCCGTGTTGAATCAGGTCTGCATTTCAAGAGTAGTTCATTCATGGGTGTACCAACTGAGCTAGGCCCGTGGGTGTTTCTTGGTGATTTGGACAGTGAAGTTGTGTGCAGCCGTAGCGTACTACTCCCACTGGAGGGAGTTCTACCGTCTTGACCCGAATAGAAGGCCTGCTGATTATCGCTGTATCAGGACTGTAAGTTCCACCAAATACAGATATAATGACCGGACGTTCTATTCGGGTGAGAAGACGGTAGGTTGAATCTCTTTGTCTTTTTTTTGAGGCTAGATATGATGAGGAAAGTATAAGGGTGTGAGTATGCCCCTTGGCAACGAGCACAGTGCAAGGAGGCGTCCTTGTGTTCTTTCTGGGCTTGAAGGGACACCCAACGTTGGGTCTGGGAGAGGGTTGCAGTAGTAGTTGATTCCGAGTCGGAATCGCCGCCGCCGCCGCGCAAGGTGAGGATGGCCGGTGCTGGAGAGCTGGGCACTGATAACTGCTGCACGTGGATTGGATTGGATTAATTTTGAGAACCCCATACTGAGTGAGATTTTCAGGGGACAAATACCCTTCCCCCCCCCCCCCCCCCCCCCCCCCCCCCCCCCCCCCCCCCCTCAGAATCTCTCCTTTGCTGCAAACTGTATCTAGACTGGAAGTTCCACCAAATACAGATAGAATACTGTAAAACCCCTTGACAAGAAATCTGAAAAGCAAAAGGAGAGATGGTTGGGGGGGAAAAAAGAGACTGTTTTGCCCCCCCCCCCCCGCAAGTTGCAGCGGAATGACGACAAAATGTTCCCAGTTTGAATCCAACAATGTGCAAGGACCAATGTGGTCCGTTCATCTGGCAAAACAGTGGAAGGAATTGAAACTTACCTTCTTCCAATGCCTGCCTGCCTGCCTGCCTGCGAAGTGTGATGAGCTCAAGCATGGGGCTGTTTATCTTCAGTGGACTTGACCCTTATCTTCTACCAATGCTTGCTTGCCTGCAAAGGCATGCATGGCAAAGAAGAAGAAGACCCTTTTGGTGCACATCCGAAAGTGTGACGAGCTCAAGCATGGGGCTTTTGTGTGGCGCAGGTATATATACTGATGATCGGATCTGGATCTGGATTTCAACGGGGAAGAGGGCCTCATCCACCAGTAGCATATATTGCCGTCGATGAATGAGCATTTATCTCCTGGGTCCATCTAAAGTGCCTGCACACACTCTCTCTGAGGCAATGGCCTCCAGGGGCTGTACCTCCTTGGCGTTGACATTGCAGAGTCTGACGAGGGTTGGCAGTGCTATCAGGGAGATCACCTGCAGCAAAGAGATGTCTAGAGAAGTGGCTCGTGTCAAATCATCATCCCATATTCTCTCCTCTACCTTCAAGGCCTACCCCTGGATCCCTGCGCTGGTCTATCATCTGTCCGCCTTGCATGCCGGGGGCTGTCTTTCCTGTGTCAGGCTCCATTGTCCTCCTCACAGGCCATCTGGCCACAATTGTATTCCCGAATGCAGACCTTGCGCTTCTTTCCTCGATTGCTCGCAGATGCTGATGTCGGGGCGACCGGGTCGGAGTGTGGCAACAGTTTTTCTGAATCAGGATCGGGACCAAGGGGGAAAAGGGCATCGTTCCTTAAGGACTCGTTCACACGAGCTCTTGTCGGAGGATATGGCGGTTGTGCTTAATGAGCATGATGATGCTGTTGTCATCCAGGGAGGGAACGCAGAAGAGCTGCAGCAGGGAAACTGGCCTTGTGTTGGAGAGAGGGATCATTCGAATGACAGCAGTCTGTTCCGATCGTGGCAGGAAGAAGTAGAGGGAGGGAGGTCCATGATGACGGAGGTGAAGGACAGAAAGTGGAGACTGCAGGACACTTACGTGTCCGGCTATGGTGGTAGATGGCCAGGAGGGAGAGATGGCAGTGTGGTGGTCCTAACAACAGAAACTGAGAAGAAGAAGGAACAACAGCTGCAGCAAGAGGCAGGCATGAGGGTAAGTGAGAGTGAGGGGTGGATGGAGGAGGAAGCGGAGATGGGTGGAATTGCTGTGGGGTCGCCAGGGGGCAGGAAGGTGGTGGATTTTATTGCCACATGGGATGCATTGGCGCCTCGACTGCCGAAGGATGTGATCAGGAGTCCTTCGGCTGGGATTTTGCTTGCTGCCCTGAAGCTGGTCGTTCCAGCGCTGCAGGATGCTGTTGTGGTAGAGGGAGGACGCCTGCGCGTTGCCCGAGCATTGTCGCTCGCGATGACCCTGTCTGATCTGCAGATGGATGGGGAGACGATTGCCACCGGCCTGGTGAGGGAGGCATTTGAAATGGGAAGAATAACAGTCAAGCAGGTGGAAGATCATCTGGGGATCACAGTGAAAAGACTATTGCAGGACTGCATGAAAGTGCAAACGATTCCTGCAACGTTGGATCTGCACGATGAAGAGAATGCAAGGGCACTTCGCCGGTATTGTCTTTCCTTTCATGATGTCAGGGCGGTGATCATTGAGGTGGTGTCAAAACTGGATGTGATGCGGCACTTGCAGGTGGACTCGGTCCCACGCTACCGAAGCATCATCGTAGCCCTTGAGACCATGCAAATATATGCGCCGATTGCACATTCAATTGGCCTCGGGAGAATCGTGTGGGAGCTGGAGGACATTGCGTTTCGCGTGCTCTTCCCAGGATCTTACGACGCTCTCGCTGCCTGGGTTCGAAGCCAGTGGGACCTGGGACCAGAGGCCATGATAGAGACATGCCGGAAGCGCCTGGACGATGAACTGCGAGCGGACAAACAGTTCATGGCGAAGGTGGACTCGTTTGTCGTAACGGGCCGTGCGAAGAGTCTCTTCAGCTTGATGCGGAAGCTCCTCAGGGATGGTCGTGATAAGCGTGAGGTGTATGATCTTCTAGGACTCAGAATTGTCGTGACACCAAAGGTTCTTCCTCCGCCCGATGAGGAGGAGGAGGTGGGGGTTGGTAAGTGTAGCAACCCGCTGAGGGATAGGGAAAGGCAGAGGGAAAGGGAGAGGGAGGCATCCGTATGCTACTATGTAAGGTCGATCGTGAAGCGGATTTGGGAGGAGATTCCTGAACGATACAAAGATTACATTGGAAAACCTAAGAAGAACGGGTATCAGAGCCTGCACATGGCAGTCCATACAGACCCAGGACATGTGAGCCCCCCGCTCGAGTTGCAGATCAGGTCGGCTACGATGGACTTTGTTGCCGTCTCTGGGGGTGCTGCTCATGGTGCCTACAAGGGGGGAATTACTGACCCCCAACAAGTGAAGAATTTGCGGATGCTCATGGACGCTCTGGTGAACGCTTCCACACCATCACAGTTGAAAACCGCCGCCCCGTTTCCCAGGGATGAAGCCGAAGCCGTTGTCGCGGAGCCCATGGGGACTGCGGTGCAGGCAATGGATCCCGCACCTGCCGTCACGTGGGAGATGCCTGAGGAAGATGAGGCTGGGGATGCAGTAGATCATGTATTTGCCCTTTTTGACAGGAATGGGGATGGGGTGATCAGCAAGGAGGAGTTCAAGCAAGTGATGCACGAGCTTGGTGCCCCTGGCACGGAGACGGATGTAAATGAGTTGATGACCATCGTCGACAGCAACACCGATGGGACCGTCACCGCAGAGGAATTTCAGGAATTCCGCCGTCAAGCCTCTGTGCTGCGCAACCTGAGTGGCGCCGATCAGTTGTACCAGAACGAGATCAGCAGGAAGCTGCAGTGCCTCGATGAGGGTTCAGAGTGAGATGTTGTAGATGATGCTACATCATCCATCAGCTAGGGCCATGGACTATCACCATGTAAATGGCTTTCATTTGGGTGTGTACCGACGACATCAGAGGCCTCTGTGCTGCAACACCTGAGTGGAGCAGCTCGGCGGCCATTGACATCATGTAAATGAATTTGGTTTGCGCGTTCCGATGTCAGAGGCCTCTGTGCTGCGAAACACCTGAGTGGGGAAGATCGAGAACGAGCGCCGCAGGAAGCTCTGGGGTATGGGCTGTATCTGATGCTGCATTCGCCGGGTGGGGCCATGATGGACATCGTGTAAAATGGATTTGGTTTGGGTGGGCTTGGACCGTTGATTTGCAGTCCACCTCTTCTGCTGCCCAGGTTATTTCTGCCAATTTTAATGGCAAGAGTCTCAAGACAAGAAAGTTGGAAGGATAACATTTCATGGCTCTGCATGCAGTCAAAAATTAACTGGACAGTCAAAAATTAACTGGACAGTCAAAAATTAACTGGACAGTCACACTCCCATTATGACAAGGATGGAGAGGAGTAGCACGGGGGGGGGGGGTGACATTGCATCCGGAGGGGTTACGTGCGATAGCGACCGACAAATGTTTCTTGCGAGATTCGGGTTGGTGGCGATGCCTGCAGCTGGGTCACGTCAAAGCACGGTGTGATACGGCAACAGACGGAAGTTTGTTTGTGCAGGTTGAGGGAGTATTGGGGTCGCGACATCCCGCTACCAGTCTGTGTTGAAGGAGAACAAATGTGGGAGGTAAAGGGCCCTTTACAAGGGGATGGAAAGTTGGGGGATGCCAAAAGTCAGCACAGTACGCAGTCTTGGTTNGTTGAAGGAGAACAAATGTGGGAGGTAAAGGGCCCTTTACAAGGGGATGGAAAGTTGGGGGATGCCAAAAGTCAGCACAGTACGCAGTCTTGGTTAGGATAACAAAGGAGAGACCCCTCGAGCTCCTGCTGCAGCAGTGAGTAAAGATGGGTATTATTGTTGTTTGTGCCCGCACTGGGGAGAGTGATCGTTAGGGAGGGAAATACTTGATCGTATTGCCGAGAGCCAGTGGCAAAAACCTCAGCGCCAAAGAACCGGGCTGTTTTTTTTGAAGTCGATAGCTGCTCTGGATGCTGATGCAGGCTCACTCTTCCAACCCAGGAACGAGCTCGACGACGGTGATGTCTTCAGCCAGCAGTGGCGGCTGTCATTTGGACAAAGGGAGTGAACATCTGTGGCCTTGTTTGTTGTGTGGGGTTAGAAGAAGAGTGTCATGCTGGCTGACTGACTTAACTGTCGGCGTAAGAGGTGGGAAATGTTTTGGCAACGTCGACTTCAAATTTCTACTACGATATAACAAGCTCGCGGCGAACAGTACAGTTGCTCATTTTTCAGAACGCGCGGGGAAATGTGCCTGGAGGTGAAAGAAAAAGTCCTTTCTGCCGGCGATAATGCAGAGGTCGAATTCCCGTCAGGCTGGAGTAATCTGATGCAGTGTGGTGCCGAGCTGCAACGTGTTGGCCGAACGCACGCCAAAAGGGAACAACCCGCCTCAGCAATGCACACAACTATACGATTTGCCGTCCAAGCTTGAACTCTGAACGATCCTGCTCGCCACCGGGTAGCTGTAGTCGGTTGGGGATTGGTTTCGTCCCCGTGAGATCTGGGGTGCGAGTTTCGAGTTCCAGTCTACATTTAGTCTGGTCCCCTCCAATGAGGCCCAAGCTAATCGCTACTACCAGCAGTGCCATGCTATTTAGGTCTGACTCAGTAAGGTCTTCCACAATAATATTCACGCTGACTGCTCTCCTCTGCAGCAGGAGGGATGGCTTTTTTGAGGGCAGCCTATTGGTGGTTGCAGACAGTATTATCTCGATCGATCGATCGATTGTGATAGTTGGAGAGGATCTACCATTAGTGGTTTATATGTGGAATGAGGGCTTATCCTTATGTGAGCGCCTTTGAGGTTCAGCATAAAAGGGGGGGCTATATTTTGTACGAGGGTTTGTGTCAGACCTTCAACTTGACGCCCGAGCACTAGTCAGTTTTGTGGAACAACGCACAAATTGGCTATATTGGCTATTGGCTACTGGCTACTGGCTACTAGCTATTTGACAATTTGTAGCATGCTCAGGAGGTCTCATTTGATTCATGTAAATACAGTTTCGGAGTCAAAAGAGTCGGAAACTATAAAAGCATAGAAAGTGTTGAGCGCAGACTCTAGAGGAGCATTGATTCTATAGTTATTAGCTGTGCAGATTTGCCACACACACAAGGTTTTTTTTTTTTTTTTTTTTTTTTTTTTTTTTTTTTTTACATGGTTACATGGCACAGAAGTTTGATGATACTCTACATTGGGGTCCTTGTTTTTTTTGTAACACTTTATAAGGCTGTTCCTGATTATTTGAAAGTTGAAACTACTATCATGGCCACATACTCCTTCATTCGTACCTGAATGACAGCTTGGACAGTGATACTGAAATAACCTTCGTGTGTGTCAATTGCAAATCTCAGCAGATTCAGGCCAATGAACATGATAACAGTGAGAATGAAGAACAGGTTGCAGGGAGCTGTTAAATTTGCTTCGAGGAAGACCGGCGCTACTAATTATTATTACAGTAATAACAAGTGCGCGTCGTGCGTGGGGCATTCGTTAGGGAAGTTAGACCGCCAGTACCTCCATGTTTTTAGGCAGTTAACACGGTGGCTGAATCGGTGTGCCGAGCGGGTCCGTATGCATTTGCGTCAGAGCCTCCTCAGAGGGGGCCTAAGACCCCCTGGGGGTACTGGTGGTTTAAACCACCACTACCTGCAGGCCTCCGCATTTCAAGTAGTAGCCTACAAGGTGAAAGTGTCAGGAGGCGCTGCTGGACCCGCCGTCGATAAATTTTCCATCGGCGCCATCGGTGCATTGCAGGTCTCCAGACTTCGTGGAGCCTTTTCAACGACAGACGTGCGGCAGGTTGTGGTGGTTTAACCGTTTAAGAAAGAATGGCCGCAAAAGGGGTGGAGAGGCACTTAAAACTTGTAGGAAGAAAGGGTCATGAGCATGTTGGCCAGGATAGAGGAGGATTTCGTGGGTGTTATAGAATTGAGGGCTCCGTTTAGAGAGATCGGGTTGAGTAACCAGGGGACTGAGTGCAAGCTCACAGTCAGGCAGGTAGGTGCGTGGACTAAAAAAAAAACAAAACTTGGCGTGGACTTATAGATCTACACGTGCCACATGCCCATTTTGGGGGGGAGATGCTACCGGTAGAATGATCTGTGGGCCTTATCGGAGTGGAAAAGGCGTGGAATAGAAGTGGGTTGGAAAGATTCTCTGCAAGGGACTCCCTTATGGGGGAGCTAGACCCCTTATTACTGCCGTTCGAGGAACTTGGATGTACACCGTGTTTATTATTATTATTATTATATAATATATCGTCAAATAGAACTGCCCGGTAAACCGTAGGCAGAGAGGGAGAAGAGGACAACAAACGAGGGGCTGTGACAATATAATGTATACTATGTTTTTGTAGCTAGTACATTCTTAGTACTTTTATTTCTGGTGAGGATTTCACACACCCTTATAGTTTTATATCCGGAGTAAACAAGGGATGACACTCTGCATCAATGGAACGGAGCAGTTGGCAACATGGCACCCTGTTGAAGGGCATACTCGCAGTAGGACCTTCTGGACGAACCTGGCTGTAACTGCGGTGAAGTGCATCCAGGATAGTCCCAGTGTGGGTATGGCCGAAGTCATGACACATTTTGCCGATTGTCGTTCTTCATTGTTCTCCCCAACTTCTGCATTCTAGTAGTTCACTCTTGTTTGATGTGGTTTGACAGCACATCTCACAAAATCCTTTCTTGTACTGTTCTCTCTGTTTGGTGTTTTCTGTTGTCGACTTTGCGATTGCACCCGTGTGCTTTTTTTTCCCTCCAAAAGGAAAACAGTTTTTTTCTAGGCTGCCCCGGCGCCCGGCCGGGCGGACCCCGGCCGGTTGGGCCCGGGGGGGTCCGCCCGGGTGAACCGGGCGACGCAAAAACAGGGCCAGGATTTTTTTTTTTTTTTTTTTTGTGGTGGGGCTGTGCTGCGCCTGTCTCTTATACACATCTAGATGTGTATAAGAGACAGGTTGAAATACAGACCCAAGTTCGAATCCAGATGGGCCTAGATGTATGCAATGAAGGTTGTTTTTTTTTTTTTTTTTTTTTTTTTTCAATCAAGTAATTCTAAGTTACCTGGGGCTGGGGCTGGGGCTGGGGCCAACAACGCGATGATGATATCTCAATGCCCTAGTTCAAACTCCACTGGATTGGAATACAGACCCTAGGTAGTTCAAACCCCAGTGGATTGAATTGAAATACAGACCCTAGGTAGTTCGAACCCCAGTTCGAACCGCAGTGGATTCAGGGAGCAGATGAGTGAAATATAGAAAGAGGAAGGAGAAAAGGAAGGGAGGGGGAAAATAAATAAATAAATAAATAAATAAATAAATAAATAAATAAATAAATAAATAAATAAATAAATAAATAAATAAATAAAATTCCCGTGCACCAATTGGTCTTAGCTCAGCAGTTGGTACACCGCTGATAACTCTCGAAATATAGACCTGAGTTCGAACTCCACTGAGAGCAAATGACGAAAATACAGAGGTGAGATCTGAACTACATAGGCCCGGTCAGCTCGACAATGATACCTCAAGGTCTGTTGCTTTAAAAAAAATAAAAAATAAAAAATCCGCGCTACCCAGCCATGTGGCGGCAGGGGTGGGGTGGATATCATTCCACTTTTGAACACCGTGTCCTGGACAGGCTCTTGAGGCCGAGGTCCCTCGTTCCAATCTGTGCTTGCACGGAGGAGGGCTTGGGCCCAGACGTACGGAATCCGTACTACTGTGGAAGCGCCCGTGAACTGCGGGCATTGATAAGTCCCGTCTGAGTGAGGGGGTAAGAGTACCAGCGGGGGTTACGTGCTGACTACAGAGGGAAGTGTACGAGAATTGCGGGGTTACGTGCTGACTACAGAGCGAAGTGTACGAGAATTGCGGTGTCCGTGGGTGTTGCGTGTGGTGTGTGTTGAGTTGGACACTAAGCCTTGCAGGGGTGGGGTGGATATCACGACCGGTACGATTCCACTTTTGAACACCGTGTCCTGGCTGTAGTGGTTAAGAGACTTGGCTCTTGAGTCCGAGGTCGCCGGTTCGAATCTGTGCTTGCACGGAGGAGGGCTTGGGCCCAGACGTACGGAATCCATACTACATGTGGCGGAACGGTACACATATGTGATCTTAAACAGATTATGAGTTCAAACCCTGGTGGATGAATCAGATGGATACAAGAATGAATCAGATGGATACAAGAATAACGTAAGGGGCTATACCCCCTTCTTAAAAAAGAAAAAAAAAAAAAGAAAAAAGGAAAAATCCTGCGCGGGACTGAATTGTACACTGGTCCTTTGGGACATCTCCGTTAAAATTGGAATTGTACACCAACAGGCCTACTTGCTCAGTTGGTAGACACAATGAACTGTCGAAATACGAATCAGACCCAAGTTCGAATTCAGATGCAATCAGATGACCAAAATAAAGTCATTCTGAGTGACCTGGGGCCCCTCCGTTCCATGATTATATCTTCTTCTTCTTCTTCTTCTTCTTTTTTTTTTTTTTTTTTTTTTTGCCATGTTAATCTTTTCTCTATCGCTCCAAATTTTAACGGATGAAAAAAAAATAAAAAAATTAACGGATGTCCCGGGGCCAAGTCCCACTTACCTGAATCCACAATTTCCGACCTTCGATTAGCAAGATCGACGGCCAGAAATGAAGAATCAGCGTAAGAGGGACTTGGGCCCCAAAGGACCCATGATGATATCTCCTCAACGCCGTTGTCCTTTATTAGATAAGAAAGGAAGAAAGAAAGAAAGAAAAAAAGAGAATCAAGGGGGGGGGGGAGGAATAAAAAAGAAAAAAAAAGAAAAAAGAAAAAAAAGAAAAAAAAGAAAAAAAAGAAAAAAAAGAAAAAAGGGAAAAAAAAGAAGAAAAAAAAGAAAAAAGAAAAGAAAAAAAAAGAAAAAAGAAAAAAGAAAAAAGAAAAAAGAAAATGGAACGCTGCAGAGAAGATTTAGAATACCGCCCTGCGAACGAGGAGGACGCGCGTAAATCGAGAAACGGTCCCAAAAAAAAGGAAAAGAAAAAGAAAAAGAAAAAGAAAAGAATGGTACACTCATCAACTGTCGGTAAACAGGTCCGAGTTCGAATCCTGATGCGATCGGGTTAAGGGAAGTGACTTGAATCAGCCTGTCCTTGGCCAGCTCGATGATGATATCAATTTTCGAGGCCGTCGGCCTTTTTAGGGGGGGGNCATCCCTTCATTTCCGGTCTTTTCCTCTTGAAACACCAGCCCCCTCTTTGCACATGAAGAGAAATTTCAAGTTAATCACCCCCCCCGCCGATCTATCCCTGATTCGTACCTTCATAGTCTGTTCCCCGTAAACCACCAGTGCCCTTGTTCACAAAAAAACGGGACCTTATGGTCCTGGTCCTGTGCCATTCCGGGGAGGTTCAGTCTGGTTGGTTTTGTTTTCAGAGTTATGCACTCGTCTGAGTTGATTGGGATTTGAACTGAGGTCATGTCGTAGGTTTACAACATGTACACACACACACACACACACACACACACACACACACACACACACTTATCCTTCCATCGGTCGAAGGATCCCTGGACAGCGTTGGAGTAAGGATTGACTGTCAGCTTGCCGCCCTCATAGGATTCCCGTCAGGCTCACTTCCCGAGTCTTCCAGCTAAGATTGAGAACCAGAATCGTCGGAGAGGTCTGTGACCTCCTTCTCGCAACCCTCCTTTCCTCATCTGTTGTGTTGATCTCATAATTACAACCCAGAACCAAGCAAAGGAGCCCAAGTGAGTCATTAACAGCGCCTCAGAACCTATCTTGTCGAAAGTAAAATTTTCCAGTCCCGAATGAATTTATCCGTTACCGCCAGGCTGGTACATGGAAACGCATGTATACGATCGCAAGTCCTTGTAGAAGGGTCCCAATACGGATGTCTTAAGTTTTGGTGCTTAGGAATCTGACGAGATGGGGCATTGCTGTCGTCATGGGTTAGCTTTCCTGTCCTTCCTTTTTTCAAATTATACAAGCAAAAAGGGCGCACCGTGGCTCTGTCACAACGGAAAATGCAATATCAGGCCTCCGCATTGTTTGTTTTGTTTTTTTTGTTTTGTTTTGAGTGCGTGGAGGGGGAAAAAGTGAATCATGGAAACAAGAACATGAGGGAGAGATAGGAATGTTGTATTTCACGACAGAAACGCTGACGACCACATGGGTATGAGAGAACGAAGATGAGATGTATACAAAACAGAATGGACATTAACAGATAGTAAAATCAATCAGAATTGGCAGGGAGACTGCCGTGCTCCTTGCTTTGCAGCTTGTGTCTCTTTCTCTCTACATAGACACACGGATACGGCTGATGTGCTCCCTTTCTCTCTGTTTCTCTGTCTGCCTCTCTCTTTCTATCTCCCTCTCTCTTTCCTGACCATGAGATGGATATGACGCAATGGAGATTAGATGTTTACCATGCAGAATGAATATCTATTGGCACTCAGTGACAATTTACAATTTGGATTGACACAGTTTGCTTTGCACTTTGTGTCTTTTCCTCTCTACATATACACACAGATAGACTCGACGTGTCTCTTTGTCGTATACAGGTTTGATCTGTCTTTTTGTGTTTTTCTTTCTTGCACCTCTGTCTCTCTCTCTTTTCCCTTTCTGTTTCTTTCTTTCTCTCTCTCTCTCTCTCAATTGTCTTTTCCCTGAGAGAGAGAGAGAGAGAGAGAGAGAGAGAGAGAGAGAGAGAGAGAGAGAGAGAGAGAGAGAGAGAGAGAGAGAGAGAGAGAGAGAGA
>BFEA01000439.1:1325336-1337737 GCA_003427395.1 Chara braunii
GAGAGAGAGAGAGAGAGAGAGAGAGAACAAGGAAAATGAGCAATAGCGAACTTCAGAAATCAAACAGCATCATACCCATGATGCCAGATAGATAGATAGATAGATAGATAGATAGATAGAGAGAGAGAGAGAGAGAGAGCACAAGGAAAATGAGCGATAGTGAACTTCAGAAATCAAACAGCATCATACCCATGAGACCAGATAGTCGTGACCTCGAACCAATAGCAGAATTGCATCACGAGTTCCACCAAATAAGAGCACAGCGAAAGCTCATAATTGACAATGCTGGAATAGTCTCATCATCATCAACAAAGAACCAATGTCGATATCCTATCTGGCGCTCGGCGCCCAGACTACAGATGGCAGATCCTATCTAGCCTATCTACAATGCCGCTGATGACGTTAACAGCTCCCCGAAGTACGAGCAGACCTCGGCCAATGCCGTTCGCCTCAAGCACCAGGTCTGTTTCTCGTATCACTCACAACCTCGATCCCCGACTCACAGATGCCACATGCACCCAAGAACCACCGTGCACCCCATCCAGCATACAGCAGCGCAGCTCGGCTATGGCTGCCTGTTCCTTCCAGCTCGCCCGTGAGCGCGTGAGCACTGGCCAGCGTTAGCGCAGCAGCGCTTGCGCAGCATGCAGCCAGTGCCCGAATGCCTAATGCGTGGGCAGGCCCTTTCCTAAATGGAAGTGGCCTGCCTGCTTGCGTGCAGCCTGGCTGTGCTGGGCCCCTGCCCAGAAGCTTCCGTTAGGCTCAGCGAGGCTGAGCCCCAGTCTAAACGAATCAGGCCCTGGGCCGCTGGTGGTTGCCCGTGTCCAACTGCCCGCGGCCTGTGTTCGGTCCATGTTGCGAATCTGGCCCAGGGCCTGCCTCAGTTTCATCCAAAAGAGGTAGCCTGGGCCTGGGTGCTCTCAACCAACTGGCGCTGTGCAACTGCCTGAATTTCCCCAGTTGCGTGGTGACCCCAAAAATAGGCCTGTAGGCCTTGGTCGAGCCTGCCTTCACTTAGGGCGGCCGACTGTTCTGAAAAGAGGGCGAGTAGGGCGTATCGAGGCCTTGAGCCTCGCATTCCCTCCTCCATACTTCGCTAGTTCTCTGAGAAGCTTATTCAATCTGGCGCTTTCCTTTCTGCAGCAACTTCTCGTAGTGGGCGACAACCTGCGGTGCGGTCTGCATCAGTTCATCCCGTGTGAACCATCTATCCTCCTTTGGATCGGTGTGATGTCTGAACCGAACTCAGTATTGCAGCTTCAGGACGTCTCCTGCCTGTTGGTCTTGGAACTGGCATTTCCCTGTGGTCAACGATGTCATCGATGTCGACCTCTCCATCCATGGTTGGGGGCAGCATTGAGCGACGAGAAGGAAATTGGTCAGTCTCCTTGAAAGGTGCGAGCTTAGAGGCGTGAAAGACTGGGTAAGTGCGAAGGTGACCAGGGATTTGAATTACATATGAAGGCCCATCCGGATCATTCCCAATAACATCTAGAACCTCCCAGGGTCCAAAGTATTGTGGCATGAGCTTGCGGGAGATCCCGTGCTCCTGACCCCGTTTTGAGGACTTAACCTAGACTCGGTCCCCTACTTGGAATCTAGATGGGCGGCGGTGGTTATTCTCAGACTATCATCACCGCCTGTGCCCTGTGCATCTGTTCCACTGCCTGTTGCATTAGTTGTTCATATCGATAGGCGGATTTTAGTGTGCGAGGTGAAGCAATTGGCTGGTTCTCAGGTAATAGACTTAGGAAGCCCAAAGTCCCTGACCCAGTTCTCCTTGAAGAGTCTAATCACATACTCCGTTCTTGCTGTTTTAGGCATTGCCACTAGTGTTGTACATCGCGGTTCAGCTGCTCTGCTTGGCCGTTTGCGCCTGGATGGTTCCCGGAGGTCTGCAGCTGTGTACCCTGTTCTGCAGCTGCAGCCTTCCACAACTCACTTGTGAATCTGACATCCCTGTCACTAACAATAGACTTAGGAAGCCCAAAGTCCCTGACCCAGTTCTCCTTGAAGAGTCTAATCACATACTCCGTTTTTGCTGTTCATATCGATAGGCGAACTCTAGTGTGCCAGGTGCAGCAATTGGCTGGTTCTCAGGTAATAGACTTAGGAAGCCCAAAGTCCCTGACCCAGTTTTCCTTGAAGAGTCTAATCACATACTCCGTTTTTGTTGTTTTAGGCATTGCCACTAATCTAGCATATTTACTAAACCTATCCACAAATGACAAAGATATGTCTCATTCCACTCTTGCTGGTGACCAGCCCATGAAGTCCATAGACAAGCTTTCTCCGGGCCTTTCCGGAATCGGAAGCGGCTTAAGAAGCCCAAGAGGGGCCTGTGTACGTGGCTTGTCCTTGTGACATACTTGACAAGTCTCTACGTACAACTTGACATCTCTCATCATCGTGGGCCACCAGAACTGCTGCAGCAGATGAGCTGCAGTCTTCTTATACCCAAAATGTCCTGTGGCATCGTGGCATTCGCCTAAAAACAAACTACGCAAAGACTCTCTGTTAGGCACACAAAGACGTTTATTCCCGACCCTCTCAAGGAACAACAGGCCATTGACAAACTCAAACTTGGCAGAAGTTGCGTTGCCCTTCGCCTCGAGTCTGCGTATGATCTCGGCCGTAAACGGATCCTCTCGATAGGCTTCCACCAAAGAACGAGTTACATCGTCCGCAAGCCCAAATTTAGTGATCAGCGTACCGGAGTAGTCTGGCCTACGCGACAACGTAGCAACAACCTTGTTATACTCCCCCTTGATGTACTGGGGTTCGAAGTCCTACTGCTCAATGACTTCGATCCAACGCTTCAGAGCGTCGGAGAGTACTGGTTGAGTCTTCATCCAACGCAGGGTCTGATGATCAGTCTTGGCGTAGAAAAAGCGACCTAGGAGGTAGTGCCTTTAATGGGTTAGTGCTTTGTAGATCGCATAGAGCTCCTTCTCATAGGTGGACTTGGCCAACTTTTGAGAGGGCATCTTTTTGGACATGTACTCGACATGCCTTAACTTGGGCCCCTCCTGCTGCGCAAGCACGACGCCTATGCCATATTGGCTAGCATCCGTTGTTACTATAAACGGCTTGTCATGATCAGGAAGTTTCAAGACCTCATAGTGTGTCAGAGCATGCTTCAGATGTTTGAAAGCAGCCTCACACCTGTCTGTCCACTCCCACGGGGTGTCAAGGCGAGGTAGGTCCGTCAAAAGGGTGGCAACTATGCTATAGTTCTTCACAAAATTGCGATAGTAGCCTGTCATCCCTAAGAAGGACCTCATCTCAGTCACAGACTGAGGACGCGGCCAGTCACAAATGCTGGCCACCTTCGCGCCATCGGGCTTCAATCCCTCTGTGGAAATCTCATGACCCAAATACAAGATACGGTTGCGGCCAAACTCACACTTCTCGAGGTTGATCTTGAACTTGTGCTGCCGAAGGAGACTAAGGACTTTATCCAAATGACCAACGTGCTCCTCGACAGTCCTACTGAAGATAAGTATGTCATCAAGGTACACGATGACAAACTTATCCAAGTAGTCATAGCGTGCTGAAAGGTGCCAGGAGCATTGCAAAGGCCGAAAGGCATCACCACAAACTCGTACAGACCGTCCGTGGTTTGCAAGGCGGTTTTGTGTTGATCCACGGGCCGTATTGCAATCTGATGGTATCCGGACTTCAAGTCTATCTTACTGAAGTACTGGCACCCTTGCACTCGGTCCAACGAATCATCGATGCGGGGTAGGGGCTCTCGGTTCTAGACAGTGATGGCATTGAGGCCCCTATAGTCAATGCACATCTTCGAAGTTCCCCCCTTCTTCGGTACAAATAAGATTGGAGATCCGTAAGGGGAGACACTTGGCCGGATCCAGCCCTTCTCTATGAGTTCCTTGAGCTGCCGACGAAGCTGAAGCTCGCCTGGAGACATCCTATAGATCCTACCCTTCGGAATGCTAGACCCTGGGATAATCTCTATCGCATGGACGACCTCCATCTCAACAACCCCTTTCGGCTCCTCAAATAGATTAGGGTACTTAGCGACTACTCCCTCAATCTCCGGCGGCATTTTCACCGGCTCGCCTGTTGTAGAGACATAAACTAGATACATACCCTCCTCCAGATTTTGCTTATAATAATTATAGAACGCGGCCGCACACATGCATCCGTAGGACTCAATCAGACTACTAGCTTTAAACTTAATCTAACGGTCCCCCCACCGGGCAGAATGTGTTTGACTACTTTTCGGTACCAGTGAAACTGAGGTTGTGCAACCGAAAGATAGTACATACTCAACAAGATGTCCATTGGGAGATCATCGCTGACTAGGAAAGAGACGCGATGTCTCAGTTCCCCTCGCGCGTACGGGAAACAACACTCAACGTCCTTAAGGTAGTTGTTGACTACCATGCGCTGTTTGTTGGCACAGGTCGACTCAGGCGCTGCACTTGCCCCTGTAAACGCAACCTCTCAACGCACACGCGACTAATGAAGTTCCGTGTCGAACAAGTGTCATAGTAGGAAAACATCTCAGGTACAAGGTGAGTAAAACCTGGGGGTCGTACCGTACTCTAGGAACACAAATCAGACGCTCTACTACGTCTGTGGCTTCCCTTACTGACTTGAATTGCCTGTTGTTCAAGGTCAGGATCGCGTCAGTGACCTTTTGAGCCTCCTGAGGATCATACCACATGTCTTCCACCAGCTTAAGGAAGTGTAGTTGCACTAAACCACTCAACCATCTTGCTGCACTCCCCTCTAAATAGGAGGCAGCCACAAACACTTCCTCGTGCGGCAAGGTCAGTTTACACTTGACATAGACCGACACTGACCTCGACCACGTGTCAAGGTCTTCGCCCCTCTTGTCCCCTGAAAAGCGTTTGGGTGAGGCGATGGCAGTCTTCGGAACCCATGGTGTTTGTCCCGGCACCTGTCCCACTCCAGGCTGTGGACCTTGGGGAACAGGCTGCTGCACTAGCTGCTGCTGGGGCTGTGTGCCCTGCGGCTGTGCGGGCTGCGAGACAACAGGTTGCCCTGTTACGACAACCTGCGACGGAGGTTGGGAGTACACTCTCTGTACAGGAATCTGTACACTAGGACCTGCTGAGAACCCCCCTGTTAACAACATACCTAGGGAAACGGCTTGGGCCGATGCTGGAGAAACATATGGGGATACTCCGGTCACCGATGGGACGAAAGGAGGAGGATGTACAACGGGCCAGGCACTGGGCCCGAACGACAATGGACCTGCCTGCGCTTGACCGACCAGAACGGCCAGACTCTGCTCAATGTCCTGAAGGAGGGTCGTGTGGTGGTCTTGCATTTCTACTACACCTAGCAGAATTGTCCGCAACGTCCTCACATCTGCATCCATGTGCATCAGTTCCATTCCCTCTAAGTCACTAATGTCCGCTTGTCTCCGTTGCATCCTTGCTCTTCTTCTAATCATCTTTTCTTTTTCTGTCTCTCTCTCCTAGAGCCTTCTGTAGTTGCGCCTCTTGCAGTGCTGCCTGCTGTATGGCGACCTCATCGGGAGTCAACACTATGTGCTGGCTTGCCATGACGCCAGTGGACTGACTCAGGGTCTGGGCGACCGTTGACCCTACGACCCCTGAACTGCTGGCCTGGGAACTCTTCTGCGCAGCATTTGCCATGGCTGCTGAAACTGCGGCTTCGCTTGCGAACGCCCTACTAGCCTCTGCTGCCCTAGCTATCCGCTGCTGTTGCTGTCTCTCCCTAAGCTGGCGGAACAGTAACCTGTCACCCTCGGGTCCTAATGCCACGTGGGCTATCGGGCGTCTAGCCGATCGCAAGATCCTGTCGTCCTCGCTAGTGGTCTCCCTGTCGCTCATAAGCTACAGAACTATACACAGTCTGCACTATGTCACACTTGATGCCTACCGCAGCGTAATGCACATACTGATTTAAAATAATTAAAATAATTAATCGGTGGCTAAGTTAGAGTATATACATTTGGGTTCAATAGGTTAGTTCAGATTCCTACAAACGAAACTATTTTGACTTACTAGTTCGCAAACAGAAAGCACAATGAACAGAAAACAGTTCTAACTATGCTGTCTGTCAGATGTTAATGGCTGTACATCTAACTAATCAAAATAAAAATAGAATCATTTGTTGGGTCTGTTTGCAGAATGGAATCTTGCCTGAACCTATCACCTGGAATCTACCCCTCCCGCAGTTCTTCTTGAATGTCTCTTGTCGGCAGCGTCCTTGAGCAATCCGGACAGCGTGCGTGTCTAAAGGTGTGCACACGGCCCACCCCTGTGCCCCGAGTCCTACTGAGCTGGCCAGCCTTGCACAGTATTTATCCTCGCGTGCAGCGAGCCTTACACCGACCGATTGGCTGATCAGGAGGCGTTTTTATGGACGGCCCCCGAAGTCCTCAGGAATTATTTAACGTCGCAAACAGGACGACGATCACAACCAATGGAAGGTCCCCGCCGATATTTATTTATGACATCCGGTACTCGTCTTTCCTGTAGGGCTGGCCTGCCCCTCAAAGCCTATCTATAGCAGCGAGCAGACAAGGACAAAGCAGCAAAGCATGCTTGCTCTACTCCCGGTGGGTTGTCATGGTGACCGTGACCCAGTGCTTCGCCCAGGGCCCTTCAGATAGCACCGCCCTCTCCTTCCAGATGCTCCACGTGAACACTGACGACTCTCAAGGTTGAGCGCACTCGACTCCTCACCTGAGAGGACTCTCAAGACAGAACACATCCTCATGGTAAGAAGTGTCGAAGAGGGTAGATAAGGTTAGGTGCAACGTACCTCAAAATAGCTGCCCCCAACCATAGATATTCTCACCAGATGACCTGATGCCGATTGTGATGACCAATCGCTGCTTCGACACAACTAGCATTACCCCGCCGTTCCACCTCAGCATCAATCGCACACCAGATAGTTCTCATCACACTGCGAACACCCAATATACATCATGTAGCCTTCTTGGCGATCCCCTCTCCACCTGGGTCGCCTACTTGCCTTCGCCCTCCTCACTACACACTCCCTATGGTAGCTCACTCAGCATACCGCATGCATGCACCGCATAGGCAGAAGACAAGCGCCAGATGAGCGCACCGTTTCTTTTTTTCGTGGTTTTTTTTTTTTTTTTTTTTTTTTTTTTTTTCTTGGGGGGGGGGACAAATGCTCCAGTCTATTCGTGGGGAGCAACACGTGCTGGGAACCGGGCCCAGTGTCCCATATAGAATTATACAAATGATTCTGGTTGTTTGTTGTCTGAGACCAACACTCGCACACATAGACTTCCAGGTATGCCCATACATTTACAGAAGGAAGGGGAGAGGATAGGAGCATCACACCGCACAGGGAGAGATAAACACAGCGAAAGACTTGACCATGCGATATGACAGGGTACACTGAAAGTGCAATTCACTCCACTCAATCCTCACAGCCAGTCATAAAGAAAAGCCGAGTAGATCACATCCAGGAAACAATGAAACGATGATAGTCCAAACCCAGTTATACACTGTTTATTAAACTCAGAGTCTCGAATTGCCAGGATAACCTCAGTACTACAGTGCGCTGCTCAGAAATGAGCAGCGCTTCACTCCCCAACCCTGAGTAACCACTCGTAACACCCCTGAGCCCCTGAAACATCAAGCGCCACCCAGATACAGCCTCCAAAGGGAAGCGCCACCCTGAAACAGGCCTCTGAGGCCAAGCGCCACTCAGAGGATGAAGAAGAAGACCAGCGCCTCAGTATCTGATGATGACGAAGTGTCAGAAGACTTCCCGGGTGGAAGTCTGCAGCAGTGCCACCAACCCCTGACAAGATGACCTCTCAGGAAGAAGCTGCAGCTATGGCTGCAGCGCCACCACCCTGGAACCCCACTCCGGAGGAGGGTCCAGCAGGGCACCAACTTCTCTCGCCTCCAGCAGATCTCGATAGCCCAGACCTCTGTAAGCCCCTGCGTGCTGGCAGAGTACAGCGCAGGTCCCAGCTATGGCTGGCGCTCCGAAGGTCTGGCTATGCCTGTCTCCTTCCACGCTGAGCCGTCACCACTTCCGGTTCACGCGTAGCGCAGCAGCGATGTACTCGGTACCAACTGCCAAAAGCCCTGAACCGATGTGTAGACTAACCTAGCCTAGACTCGACCTAGACCGGACTGACTGACCGACCGGTACCGTTTCTGTTTCGGCCTCTCGGCCTCTACCAAACCTGGCTATAGGCTATAGGACCGTCTATCAGAATAGGCCCTTGGGGCCTGTCTGTCCTAGGGGTAGCCCGGGCCTGCTATTCGCAGTTAGGGTAACTGTAGGGAATTCTGTTAGTACCAGGCCTGCATTTTCCCCGAATTTGCAGATATGTCCCTCACGAATTTCCCTCACAGGTAGGTCTCTCGGTTAGCCCTCAGCCAAACAAAATTACAAATCTATTCTGCCTATAGTACAGCCTCGACAGAGAGAGAGGCTACAGGCGACCAGAAAACAGCAAGTCATTGCAACCTGGCTTCGGCTAAGAACAGTCTGAGAACTATGAAAAAGACTTTCCACAACTCCGATACCAAATTGCAAGGAAAATGAGCAATAGCGAACTTCAGAAATCAAACAGCATCATACCCATGAGACCAGATAGTCGTGACCTCGAACCAATAGCAGAATTGCATCACGAGTTCCACCAAATAAGAGCACAGCAAAAGCTCATAATTGACAATGCTGGAATAGTCTCATCATCATCAACAAAGAACCAATGCCGATATCCTGTCTGGCGCTCGGCGCCCAGACTACAGATGGCAGATCCTATCTAGCCTATCTACAATTCCGCTGATGACGTCAACAGCTCCCCGAAGTACGAGCAGATCTCGGCCCATGCCGTTCGCCTCAAGCACCAGGTATGTCTCTCGTATCACTCACAACCTCGATCCCCAACTCACAGATGCCACATGCACCCAAGAACCACCGTGCGCCCCATCCAGCATACAGCATCGCAGCTCGGCTATGGCTGCCTGCTCCTTCCAGCTCGCCCGTGAGCGCTGGCCAGCGTTAGCGCAGCATGCAGCCAGTGCCCAAATGCCTAATGCGTGGGCAGGCCCTTTGCTAAATGGAAGTGGCCTGCCTGCTTGCGTGCAGCCTGGCTGTGCCGGGCCCCTGCCCAGAAGCTTCCGGTAGGCCCAGCGAGGCTGAGCCCCAGTCCAAACGAATCAGGCCCTGGGCCTGTGGTGGTTGCCCGTGTCCAACTGCCCGCGGCCTGTGTTCGGTCCATGTTGCGAATCTGGCCCAGGGCCTGCCTCAGTTACATTCAAAAGAGGTAGCCTGGGCCTGGGTGCTCTCAACCAACTGGCGCTGCGCAACTGCCTGAATTTCCCCAGTTGCGTGGCGACCCCCAAAATAGGCCTGTAGGCCTTGGTCGAGCCTGCCTTCACTTAGGGCGGCCGACTGTTCTCAAAATAGGGCCCAGTAGGGCGTATCGAGGCCTTGAGCCTTGCAGAAGGGAAAAGAGACACATAAATTAAGTCTGTGGGTATATGTAGAGAGACAAAGACACAAAGTGCGAAGCAAAGAGTGTGTCAGCGTCAACTGCTGATTCTCAACGAGTGTTGATGTTTGTTGTATACATCTCATCTCCTCTGTGTCATTCAATGTGCCCATCTTGTGTAAAACAATATGCATCAGGGCAGAGGGAAAGAAAGAAAACAACAAATGCGCAGACCTCGATCGTAAAACAGGATAGTCACATGATTCGATTGCAGAAATAGCCATCAACACGGCAACGCCCAAAGTGCAAAACTCGTAGTGTCTGCAGCTGGTGAGGAACACTGTCGTAGGCTGATCCTCCTTTAGCCACTTCAATCTGATGATACCCTGATTTCAAATCTATCTTGGAGAAGTATTTGCATTCCTGCAATCCATCTAACAAGTTATCTATACGCGACAGTAGCGCTGCATTTTGGATGCTGATGGTATTTAGCCCTCTATAGTCAATACCAGGTGATGTTCTCCTTCCTTCTTCTTAGGTACAAACAAAATGGGTTCCCCATACGGTGGTCAGCTCGGCTTCATCCACCCTTATCGTTTACACAGCTACCTGATCTAGGTGCTTACACGACTCCCCTAATTCTCTCGGCGACATTGTGAAGACTGGGTCCTTTAGAGTGTTACTCCCTAGTGCTAAGCGGTGTGTAGTTTCTCTCTCTCGCAACTGCACATGTGGGTCCCTCTTCAAGGTCTGCAAGCTCTTCCAACAATCCTTGCATTTGGGGGTGGTACACTTCTTTCGAGCCACCGTCTTCTCTCTTAAGCTTCAATTCAGGGGTCACGTAATCAACATAGACTTGGTATGCCGTCCAGTGCGTCAAACTGCTTGGGCGTTCATACAACATACAAATTGGGACGATCTTCGACCAGACTCGTGATACAAGTGGACCTTCTTCTTACCATCTTCCTAACTTGGTAACCAGCACTCCTGCCTTTCCAATGTCATATTTCAATGATATTTCCTTCCGCTGCCTTCCCCCAATTTGTGCCCAGCATTATATTAAACCACCAGTACCTTTCCGATGTATCGTCTGTGGGCCCCTCACCGCGACTTTCAGAGGCCCGAAACACAACACGGGCCGCCAATGAAATTTATCAACGGCGCCCCACCCCCGAAAGTTGCCCATGTTAACCGCTGCGTATTTGTTTTTCAAGCGGGGAAAGGTACTGGTGGCTCAAAGGGTAAGTTACCAAGTTCTGTTCTACAAAAAGGGTAAGGCTATTTTCTCTCTACCTTCCAATCCAAAGTATCCCTTGAACCACCAGTACTTGGCCCAGCTATCGACCTATCGACCGTGGGAAAAAATAGAGTAGAAACGTTTCTAGTCGGATGAATTTGGTCGCTCCTGTAGTGGCCCCTACGTTTTCGAAAATCGTGGCTTGTTAACGGGGGCACGGCTTTAGGAAGTACTGGTGGTTTAACACCCTCTAAATGTGATGGGCTAACGCTGAATTGGTTTACTTACAAGTTACTACTATTTGCCATCTGAGAAATTACTGGCTTTTCCAAATCCTGCACCTTCATGCCTAAGTGCAACTTCTTCATTGTTGTACAGTGTAGCTTCTTGTAGAAACACTATCGGCGAGTGCACCTATTCTCATTCTACCGACTTCTACATCCGCTGCGACTTGTGGTCCTGTTTCTCTCTTCGTCTCAGCCCATACTATGCGAAGAGTGATCATCGTCGCCGATGTCTGCAAGGGATCTGCTCATAGAGACCCTACAGCATGCAGTCTCTGTGCTATTCTCTGAGTGGGTGGCTCAGTCAACACCTGCCAATACAGCCTGCAAGTGGGAAGGGGATGCCTCCTCTGCGGGCGCACTATAACATTCACCCGCGGCCCCAGTAGAAGCGGCTGAAACTTCTACTGGCCATTCCCTTTTGGCGGCTGTTGTGGGACCTGCCACTGCTGCTGCCACAGGGGGCAGTACGGAATGATGTGGTTCTCCTTAACACACTTGAAACACTTGAAACACTGCTGGTTGTCTCTCCGTTGACGCCATTGAGACTCCGTTGGGTTCATCTGTTTCCAGGATTTTTCTTCAAACACTGCCGGTTGTCTCTCCGTTGACGGCATTGAGACTCCGTTAGGTTCATCTGCTTCCAGGGTGTCTAGTGAGTGAACTTGCCTGTACTTCGAGATCATTGCTTCCGGCCCTTGGGCAGCGACAACAACATACTTCCCTCAGGTGCACCTGTTGTGGCAACCATCTCGATCTGGTAGTAACACACAGGTTCGCCCTAACCAGCTTCCGAGAGGACGAACGCGTGATCCTTCATGGCCACATTCTTAATGACCTTCTTCCCTTTCCATGTCCCTCCTTTCTTTAGCTCAGAGAAGGCGGCCAGGTTGACTTGCTGTTGTAGGGCTGCTATATCTCTAGCCTTATCTGCATAAACCCGGCAAGTCGTTGGTTCCTCTATGGTTTGGTGCTAGGATATGTCTCACGGAACCGTCCACGACTTTCGCTAGCTGCTGTAGGGCTTGCTCATATGTTACTCCATAACCGGCCTGCTGCAGGAGGGAGTCTATCTTCCGGACGAGGGTGTCTACACTACGCCAGGGTGTGTGGTGGATGCACATAAGCTCTTGACCAGCCTTTATGCCCTTTTGCTCGTCCGGAAACCAGTTAGACTAGGCTCTCAAGAAAATCATCTAAAATCAGGGTCTTGCAGTATCTCTGTCAATCCGGAATTCACCCCCGGTGGCCTGCACTTGGCTCATGACTCAGGCTTTGGCATCTCCCTTCAAGGCCATAGTTGCTATCACCACCTGATCTTGGACTGGCACTCACTCTACGTTCATGTAAGGCTGGATCTTGGCTACACGTTATGATGTCCTCCCCCTCCTCGCTGGAATAGGGGTTGGACAACTTCATCCTA
>BFEA01000440.1:26064-42509 GCA_003427395.1 Chara braunii
CGTCAAACAGATCTGGCCTGATTATCAGCCTGGAAGGTTTACGCTTGGTATTGGCTCATTTCGGTATTGGGTCGTCACTGTAATCAGAGCCCTGATCAATTATCGGATCAACCTTGCAACCAGAACCTATTTATGACTATTGGCTCGTTTCAGTTTTGGCTTGTTTTGGTAATTAGAGTCCCGATTAACTAAAGGTTCATATCGGAAATCAGAGTTCAGCCTATCGATTGGCTCGTTTCTGTAGACCGAGCCCTGAAAATTTGTCAACATGCTCCTAAGCAGATCCTGATTCATCTTTTGTACTTATTCTCCTCTCCTTTTGGAAACCGTTTTACTTTGGTGGGGCTGGTACTTTCGAAAGTCGGCTGTTTTTGTGGAAAGTCAAAGAGTTGTTCTTTCAGAATTCGTTGATGATATTCTGCATTGACAGTGAGCTCACCTCGGATCCGAAAGCCATCGCTCTCAGCATATAGATGAGGGGTGAGACAGGCAGCTCCACCCCGACAACCCCTGCCTGCCGCTGAGGACCTCTGACGCGGGCGCGGCGAGGTGACAGCCGCCGTAGCCCTTGGCTTCAGCGAGCGGTAGGTAGCCCTTCCCCGGGTTTTCTCACAGTGTTACTAGTGGGCATTACTAGTAACCCAAACCCATGGGTTACTAGTGGGCATTACTAGTGGGCGTGGGTTTGGCGTGGGTTTGGGTTACTAGTGGGTTTGGCATGGGTTTGGCGTAGGTTTGGCGTGGGTTACTAGTGGGCGTAGGTTTGGGTTACTAGTGGGCGTGGGTTTGGCGTGGGTTTGGCGTGGGTTTGGCGTGGGTTAAGCGTCGGTTTGGCGTGGGTTTAGCGTGGGCTTGGGTTACTTGTGGGCGTGGGTTTGGCATGGGTTTGGGTTACTACTAGGCGTTATAGCAACCCACGGGCTTGGGTTACTAGTGGGCGTCGGTTTGGCTTGGGTTACTAGTGAGCGTTACTACTAGGCATGGGTTTGGGTTACTGTGGGCGTGGGTTTGGCGTGGGTTCGGATTACTAGTAACGCAAACCCAGGGGTTACTAGTGTGCGTGGGTTTGGCGTGGGTTTGGCGTGGGTTTGGCGTGGGTTTGGCGTAGGTGTGGCGTGGGTTTGGCGTGAGTTGGCCGTGGGTTTGGGTTACTAGTAAGCGTGGGTTTGGTGTGGATTTGGGTTACTTGTAACACAAACTCATGGGTTACTAGTGGGCGTGGGTTTGGCGTGGGTTTGGCATAGGCTTGGGTTACTAGTGAGCGTGGGTTACTAGTGGGTGTGGGTTTGGCGTTGGTTTGGCGTGGGTTTGGCGTGGGTTTGGGTTACTAGTGGGCGTGGGTTTGGCGTGGGTTTGGGGTGGGTTTGCAATACTAGTGGGCATTACTAGTAACCCAAACCCACGGGTTACTAGTGGGCGTTACTAGTGGGCGTGGGTTTGGCGTGGGTTTGGTATGGGTTTCGGTTACTAGTGGGCGTGGGTTTGGCGTGGTTTTCCAAATCCACGCCCAAGAGTAACCCATGGGTTTGGTCTAGTAGTGAGCGTGGGTTTGGCGTGGGTTTGGCGTGGGTTTGGCGTGGGTTTGGCATGGGTTAGGCGTGGGCTTGGCATGGGTTTGGCGTGGGTTTGACTTGGGTTAGGTGTGGGTTTGGCATGGGTTTGGCGTGGGTGAAGCTTGGGTTTGGCATGGGTTAGGTGTGGGTTTGGCATGGGTTTGGCGTGGGTTGGAAATGGGTTAGGTGTGGGTTTGGCATGGGTTTGGCATGGGTTAGGTGTGGGTTCGGCATGGGTTTGGCGTGGGTTTGGCGTGGGTTTGGCGTGGGTTTGGCGTGGGTTTCCAAACCTACACCCACTAGAAATCAAAACCCATGCCAAACCCACGCCAAACCCACGCCTCCTAGTAACCTGAACCCACGCCAAACCCACGCCAAACCCACGCCAAACCCACGCCAAACACACGCCAAACACACGCCAAACCCATGCCCACTAGTAACCCATGGGTTTGGGTTACTAGTAACGCCCACTAGTAACCTATGGGTTTGGCGTGGGTTTGGCGTGGCTTATGCGTGGGTTTGGGTTACTAGTAGGCATTACTAGTAACCCAAACCCGTGGGTTACTAGTAACGCCCACTAGTAACCCAAACCCGTGGGTTACGAGTAACGCGCACTTGTAACCCATGGGCTTGACGTGGGTTTGGGTTACTAGTAATGCCGACTAGTATTTCATGTGTTTGGCGTGGGTTTGAGTTACTCGTAACGCACACTAGTAACCCAAACCCATGGGTTTGGCTTGGGTTTGGGTTACTAGTGGGCGTGGGTTTGGCGTGGGTTTGGGTTACTAGTGGGTTTGGGTTTGGGTTACTAGTGGGCATTGGTTTGGGCTACTAGTGCGCGTGGGTTTGGGTTACAAGTGGGCGTTACTAGTAACCCAAACCCACGCCAAACCCATGGGTTACTAGTAAAGCCCACTAGTAACCCAAGCCCACGACAAACCCAAGCCAAACCYACRCCAAACCCACGCYAAACCCTCGCCAGACCCATGCCAAACCCACGCCAAACCCACGCCAAACCCATGGGTTATTAGTGGGCGTGGGTTTGGYGTGGGTTATWAGTAATGCCCACTAGTAACCCATGCRTTTGGCGTGGGTTACTAGTAACCCAWGCCCRCGCCAAACCCACGGGCTAGTAGTAACCAAAACCCATGCGAAACACGTGGGTTACTAGCAACACCCACTAGCTACCCAAACCCACTAGTAACCCATGGTTTTGGGTTACTACTAACACCCACTAGTAACGCGCACTAGTAACCCACGGGTTTGGGGTTGGTTTGGGTTACTAGTAACGCTTACTAATAACCCACGACAAACCCACGGGTAACCCAAGTCAAACCCACGCCCACTAGTAACCCACGGGATTGGGTTACTAGTGGGCGTTACTAGTGGGCGTGGGTTTGGCGTGGGTTTGGCGTGGGTTTGGCGTGGGTTTGGCGTGGGTTTGGCGTGGGTTTGGCGTGGGTTTGCGGTACTAGTGGGCATTACTAGAAACCCAAACCCACGGGTTACTAGTGGGCGTTCCTAGAGGGTGTGGGTTTGGCGTGGGTTTGGGTTAGTAGTGGGTTTGGAGTGGGTTTGGATTACGTGTGGGTTTGCCATGGGTTTGGCGTGGGTTTGGGTTACTAGTAACCCATAAGTTTGGCGTGGGTTTAGGTTCCTTGTAACGCCCACAAGTAATCCAAACCCATGGGTTACTAGTAACCAAAACCCACGCCAAACCCAAGCCTTACTAGTAACGCAAACCCACGCCAAACCCATGGGTTATTAGAAACCCAAACCCACGCCAAACCCTTTAGTAACCCAAACCCAGGGGTTTCGCGTCGGATTGGCCTGGGTTTGGGTTACTAGTAACGCCCACAAGTAACCCAAACCCGCTGGTAACCAGATCCCACCCCACCCCACGCCAACTAGTAACCCATGGGTTTTGGTTACTAGTGGGCGTTACTAGTAACCCACTCCCACTAGTAACCCAACCAACCCCACGCCTAACCCACGGGTTTGGGTTACTAGTGGGTTTGGCGTGGGTTTGGGTTACTAGCGGGTTAGGGTTACTAGTGGGTTTGGGTTACTAGTAACCCAAACCCATGGGTTATTAGTAAACCCATGGGTTACTAGTGGTCGTGTGTTTGGCGTGGGCTATTAGTAACGCCCACTAGTAACCCATGGGTTTGGCGTGGGTTACTAGTAAGCCAATCCCACGCCAAACCCACRGGTTCGTAGTAACCCAAACCGACGCCAAACTCGTTAGTTACTAGTGACGCCCACTAGTTACCCAAACCCACTTGTAACCCATGGGTTTGGGTTACTAATAATGCCACTAGTAACCGACGGGTGACCCGAACCCACGGGTTTGGCGTCGGTTTGTCGTGGGTTTGGGTTACTTGTGGGCGTGGGTTACTAGTAACGCCCACTAGTAACCCACGCCATACCCACGGATAACCCACGTCAAACCCACGCCTACTAGTAACCCACGGGTTTGGGTTACTAGTGGGCGTTACTAGTGGGAGTTACTATTGGGCGTGTGTTTGGCGTGTGTTTGGCGCGGGTTTGGGTTTGGATTACTAGCGGGCATGGGGTTGGCGTGGGTTTGGGTTACTAGTAACGCCCACTATAACCCAAACCCGTGGGTTTGGGTTTCGCGTGGGTTTGGGTTTCGCGTGGGTTTGGGTTACTAGTAACGCCAATCAGTAACCTTAATCCGTGGGTTACTAGTAATGCCCACTAGTAACCCATGGGTTTGACGTGGGTTTGGGTTACTAGTAATGTCCACTAGTAACCCAAACCCATGGGTTTGGGTTTGGAATACTAGTGGGCATGGGGTTGGCGTGGGTTTGGGTTTGGCGTGGGTTTGGGTTACTAGTAACGCCCACTAGTAACCCAAATCCGTGGGTTACTAGTAACGCCCACTAGTAACCCATGGGTTTGGCGTGGGTTTGGGTTACTACTAATGTCCACTAGTAACCCAAACCCATGGGTTTGGCGTGGGTCTGGATTACTAGTGGGCGTGGGTTTGCAGTCGGATTGGCGTGGGTTTGGGTTACTAGTGGGCGTGAGTTTGGCTTACTTGTAGGCGTGGCTTTGGGTTGCTAGTGGGTGTGGGTTTCACATGGGTTTGGCGTGGGTTTGGGTTACTAGTGGGCGTTGCTAGTGGGCGTTACTAGTAACCCAAACCCATGGGTTACTAGTGGGCGTGGGTTTCGTGTGGGTTTGGCGTGAGTTAGGCGTGTGTTTAGTGTGGGTTTGTGTGGGTTTGGCGTGTGCTTGGGTTACTAGTGGGCGTGGGTTTGGCACGGGTTTGCGTTATTAGTGGGCGTTACTAGTAACCCACGGGTTTGGCGTGAGTTGGGCGTGGGTTTGGGTTACTAGTGGGCGTGGGCTTGGCTTGGGTTTGGGTTACTAGTGGGCGTGGGTTTGGCGTGGGTTTGGGTAACTAGTGGGCGTGGGCTTGCCGTGGGCTTGGCCGGGGTTTGGTGTGGGTTTGGCGTGAGTTGGGCATGGGTTTGGGTTACTAGTGGGCGTGGGTCTGGCTTGGGTTTGGGTTACTAGTGGGCGTGGGTTTGGCGTCGGTTTGGCGTGGGTTTGGGTTACTAGTGGGCATGGGTTACTAGTTGGTGTGGTGGGTTGGCGTCGGGTTGGCGTCGGTTTGGCGTGGGTTTGGGTTACTGGCGGGGGTTATTAGTAACGCCCACTAGTAACCCATGGGTTTGGCATGTCTTACTAGTAACCCAAGCCCACGCCAAAACCACGGGTTCATAGTAACCCAAACCCACGCCAAACCCGTGGGTTACTAGTAACGCCCTCTAGTTACGCAAACCCACTAGTAACCCATGGGTTTAGGTTACTAGTAACGCCCACTAGTAACCCACGAGTAACCCAAACCCACGGGTTTAGCGTGGGTTTGGGTTACTAGTGGGCGTGCGTTACTAGTAATGCCCACTTACCCACGCCAAACCCACGGGTAACCTACGTGCAACCCACGCCCACTAGTAACGCACGGGTTTGGGTTACTAGTGGGCGTTATTAGTGGGCGTGGGTTTCGCGTCGGTTTGGCACGGGTTTGGGTTTGGATTACTAGTGGGCGAGGGTTTGGCGTGGGTTTGGGTTATAGTGGGTTTGGGTTACTAGTTACGCCCACTATAACCCAAACCCGTGTGTTTGGGGTTGGCGTGGGTTGGGGTTGCTAGTAATGCCCACTTGTAACCCAAACCCATGGGTTTGGGTTTGGAGTGGGTTTGCGTTACTTGTAATGTCCACTAGTAACCCAAACCCATGGGCTTGGCGTGGGTTTGGGTTACTAGTAATGTCCACTAGTAACCCAGACCCATTGGTTTGGCGTGGGTTTTGGTTACTAGTGGGCGTGGGTTTGGCGTGGGTTTGGGTTACTAGTGGGTGTAAGTTTGGGTTACTAGTGGGCGTGGGTTTGGGTTACTGGTGTGCGTGGGTTTCGCGTGGGCTTGGCGTGGGTGTGGGTTACTAGTGGGCGTTACTAGTGGGTGTTACTAGTAACCCGAACCCACGCCAAACCCATGGGTTACTAGCAATGCCCACTAGTAACCCAAAACGACGCCAAACTAGTAACCCAAACCCACGCCAAACCCACGCCAAACCCACGCCAAAACCACGCCAAACCCACGCCAAACCCATGCCAAACCCACGTCAAACCCACGGCAAACCCATGGGTTATTAGTGGCCGTGGGTTTGGAAATCGACGCCAAACCCACGCCAAACCCACGCCAAACCACGCCAAACCCACGCCAAACCCACGCCAAACCCACGCCAAACCCACGCACACCAGTAACCCAAGCCCACGCCTACTATTAACCCAAACTCACACCCACTAGTAACCCGAACCCACGCCAAACCCACGCCAAACCCACGCCAAACCCACGCCAAACCAACGCACAACAGTAACTTAAGCCCATGCCTACTAGTAACCCAAACTCACACCCACTAGTAACCCAAACCCACGCGAAACCCACGCCAAACCAATGGGTTTGGGTTACTAGTGGGCATGAGTTTGGAAACCCACCCCAAACCCACTAGTTACTAGTGGGCGTGAGTTTAAAAACCCACCCCAAACTCATCCCCAACCCACGCCAAACCCACGCCAACCCCACGCCCAAACCACGCCAAAGCCACGCCAAAGCCACGCCAAACCAAACCCACGCCAAACCCACGCCCACTAGTAACCCAAACCCATGGGTTACTAGTGGGCGTGGGTTTGGGTTACTAGTGGGCGTTTGACGTGGGTTTCGCGTGTGTTTGGCGTAAGTTTAGAGTGGGTGTGGCGTTGGTTTGGCGTGAGTTTGGGTTACTTGTGGGCGTGGGTTTGGAAACTTACGCCAAACCCACGCCAAACCCACACCAAACCCATGGGTTACTAGTGGGCGTGGGTTTGGCGTGGGTTTGTGAACCCACGCCCTGTAGTAGCGCATGGGTTTGGTTTACTAGTGAGTGTGGGTTTGGAGTGGGTTTGGCGTAGGTTTGGCGTGGTTTGGGCGTGGGTTTGGCATGGGTCTGGCGTGGGTCTGGGATGAGTTTGGGGTGGGTTGCCAAACTCACGCCCACTAGTAACCCGTGGGTTTGGTGTGGGTTAGGCATGGGTTTGGGTTACATGTGGGCGTGAGTTTGGAAATCCACACCAAACCCACGGGTTACTAGTGGGCGGGAGTTTGGAAACCCACACCAAACCCACGCCAAACCCACGCTAAACCCACGCCCAAACAATGCCAAACCCACGGCAAAGCCACGCCAAACCAAACCCACGCCAAACCCACGCCCACTAGTAACTTAAACCCATGGGTTACTAGTGGCCCTCGGGTTGGATTACTAGTGGGCGTTTGACGTGGGTTTGGTGTGTGTTTGGCGTGTGTTTAGAGTGGGTGTGGCGTTGGTTTGGCGTGAGTTTGGGTTACTTGTGGTCGTGGGTTTGGAAACCCACGCCAAACCCATGCCAAACCCATGGGTTACTAGTGGGCGTGGGTTTGGCTTGGGTTTGGTGTGGGTTTGGCGTGGGTTTGGACCCACGCCCTGTAGTAACCCATGGGTTTGGTTTACTAGTGAGCGTGGGTTTGGCGTGGGTTTGGAGTGGGTGTGGCGTGGGTTTGGCGTGGTTTGGGCGTGGGTTTGGCATCGGTTTGGCGTGGGTTTTGGATGAGTTTGGGGTGGGTTTCCAAACTCACGCCCACTAGTAACCCTTGGGTTTGGTGTGGGTTCCGCATGGGTTTGGCGTAGGTTTGACGTGGGTTTGGCGTGGGTTTCCAAACCCACGCCCACTAGTGGGTGTTACTAGTGGGTGTTACTAGTGGGTTACTAGTAACGCCCAGTAGTAACCCATGGGTTTGGCGTGGGTTACTAGTTACCCAAGCCCACGCCAAACCCACGGTTTAGTAGAAACCCAAGCCCACACCAAACCCGTGGGTTACTACTTACGCCCACTAGTTACCCAAGCCCACTAGTAACCCATGGGTTTGGGTTACTAGTAACGCCCACTAGTAACGCCCACTAGTAACCCAAGTGTTTGGCGTGGGTTTTACTAGTGGGCGTGGGTTACTGGGTTACTAATAACGCACACCAGTAACCCACGGCAAACCCACGGGTAACCCACCTGAAACCCTCGCCCCGTAGTAACCCACGGGTTAGGGTTACTAGTGGGCGTTACTAGTGGGTGTGGGTTTGGCGTGGGCTTGGTTCGGTTTTGGCGTGAGTTTGGGTTACTAGTAACGCCCACTAGTAACCCAAACCCGTGGGTTTGGTTTTGGCGTGGGTTTGGGTTACTTGTAACACCGACTAATAACCCAAACCCGTGGGTTACTGGTAACACCCACTAGTAACCCATGGGTTTGGCGTGGGTTTGGGTTACTAGTAACGCCCACTAGTAACCGACGGGTTTGGAGTGGGTTTGGGTTACTAGTGGGCGTGGGTTTGGCATGGGTTTGGCGTGGGTTTGGGTTACTGGTGGGCTTGGGTTTTGTGTGGGTTTGGCGTGGGTTTGGCGTGGGTTTGGCGTGGGTTTGGCGTGGGTTTGGGTTATGCGTGGGCTTGGTTTACTAGTGGGCTTGGGTTTGGCGTGGGTTTGGCGTTGGTTTGGCGTGGGTTTGGCGTTGGTTTGGCGTGGGTTTGGGTTACTGGTGGCCGTTATTAGTAACCCAAACCCACGCCAAACCCATGGGTTACTAGAAAAACCCACTAGTAACCTATAGGTTTGGCGTTGGTTTGGGTTACTACCAACGCCCACAAGTAACCCATGGGTTTGGCGTGGGTTTTGGTTACTAGTGGGCGTGGGTTTGGGTTACTGGTGGTTGTGGGTTTGGCGTGGGTTTTGCGTGGGTTTGGCGTGGGTTTCGGTTACTGGTGGCGGTTACTAGTAACCCAAACCCACGCCAAACCCATGGGTTACTAGTAACGCCCACTAGTAACCCAAACCCACGCCAAACTAGAAACCCAAACCCACGTCAAACCCACCTCAAACCCACGCCAAACCCACGCCAAACCCACGCCAAACCCACGCCAAACGCACGCCAAACCAACGCCAAACCCATGCCGAACCAACGCCAAACCCACGCCAAACCCACGCCCACTAGTAACCCAAACCCATGATTTAGCGTGGGTTTGCCGTGGGTTTGGCGTGGGTTTGGCGTGGGTTTGGGTTACTAGTGGGCGTGGGTTTGGAAACCCACGCCAAACCCACGCCAAAGCCACGTCAAATCCACGCCAAATGCACGCCAAATCCACGCCAAACCCACGCCAAATCCACGCCAAAACCGATGCCAACCCCATGCCAAACCCACGCCCACCAGTAACCCAAACCCACAGCCACTAGTAACCAGTGGGTTTGGCGTGGATTTCGCGTGGGTTTGGCGTCGGCTTGGCATAGGTTTGGCGTGGGTTTCCAAACCCATGCTCAGTAGTAACTCATGGGTCTGGTTGCGTGCGTTTGCCGTGGGTTTGGCGTGGGTTTGGCGTGAATTTGGCATGGGTTTGGCGTGGGTTTGGCGTGGGTTTGGCATGGGTGTGGCGTGGGGTTGGCATGGGTTTCCAAACCCACGCCCACTAGTAACCCATGGGTTTGGGTAACTAGTAACGCCCACTAGTAACCCAAACCCACGTCAAGCCCACACCCACTAGAAACCCATGGGTTTGGGTTACTATGGGGCGTAAGTATGGCGTGGGTTTCGGTTACTAGTGGGCGTGGGTTTGGCATGGGTTTGGCGTGGGTTTGGGATCGTAGTTGGCTTGGATTTGGGTTCTCAGTTGGCGTCGGTTTGGGTTACTAGTGAGCGTTGTTTGGGATACTAGTGGGTGTGGGTTTGGCATGGGTTTGGCGTGGGTATTGGTTACTAGTGGGCGAGGGTTTCGTGTGGGCTTGGCATGGGTTTGGCACAGGTTTGGCGTGGGTTTGGCGTGGGTTTGGCGTGGGTTTGGCGTGCGTTTCGCGTGGGTTGGGTGTGGGTTTGACGTGGGTTTGGTGTGGGTTTGGCAAGGGTTTGGCGTGCGTTTGGCGTGGGTTTGGCGTGGGTTTGGTGTGGGTTTCGGTTACTAGTGTGCATGGGTTTGGTGTGGGTTTGSCGTGGGTTTGGATTACTAGTAACCCATGGGTTTGSCGTGGATTTGGGTTAGTAGTAAYGCCCASTAGTAATCCAAACCCATGGGTTACTAGTAACCAAAACCCACGCYAGACCCATGCCTTACTAGTAAACCAAACCCACGCGAAACCCACGCCAAACCCATGGGTTATTAGTAACCCAAACCCACGCCAAATCTACTAGTAACCCAAACCCATGGGTTTGGCGTGGGATTGGCGTGGGTTTGGGTTACTAGTAACGSCCACAAGTAATCCAAACCCACTAGTAAGCCACTCCCACTAGTAACCCAYGCCAACCCAACGCCAAACCCACGGGTTTGGGTTACTTGTGGGTTTGGGTTTCTAGTGGGCGTTACTAGTAACCCAAACCCATGGGTAATTAGTAAACCCGTGGGTTATTAGTAACGCTCACAAGTAACCCGTGAGTTTAGCATGTGTTACTAGTAACCCAAGCCCACGCCAAACCCACGGGTTCGTAGTAACCCAAACTGACGCCAAACCCGTGGGTTACTAGTAACGCCCACTAGTTACGCAAACCCACTAGTAACCCATCGGTTTGGGTTACTAGTAACGCCCACAGTAACCCATGGGTAACCCAAACTTACGGGTTTGGCGTGGGTTTGGGTTACTAGTGGACGTGCATTACTAGTAACGCCCACTAGTAACCCACGCCAAACCCACGGGAAAACCACGAGAAACCCACGCCCACTAGTAACCCACGGGTTTAGGTTAGTAGTAACCCACGGGTTTCGGTTACTAGTAACCCATGGGTTTGGCATGGGTTAGGCGTGGGTTTGGCATGGGTTTGGGTTACTAGTGGGCGTGGGTTTGGCGTAGGTTTGGCGTGGGTTTGGGTTACTCGCGGGCGTGAGTTTGGATTACTAGTGGGCGTTGGTTTGGGTTACTAGTGGGCGTGCGTTTTGCGTGGGTTTGGCGTGGGTTTGGGTAACTAGTGGGCGTTACTAGTAACCTGAACCCACGCCAAACCCATGGGTTACTAGCAACGCCCACTAGTAACCCAAACCCACGCCAAACTGGTAAGCCAAACCCACACCAAACCCACGCCAAACCCACGCCAAACTCACGTCAAACCCACGCCAAATCCATGCCAAACCCACGGCAAACCCACGGCAAACCCATGGGTTATTAGTGGGCGTGGGTTCTGCATTCCACGCCAAGCCCACACCAAACCCACGCCAGACCCACGCCAAACCCACGCCAAAGCAAACCCACGCCAAACCCATGCTACCTAGTAACCCAAACCCATGGGTTACTAGTGGGCGTGGGTTTGAGTTACTAGTGGGCGTTACTAGTAACCCATGGGTTTGTCGTGGGTTTGGCGTGGGTTTGGCGTGGGTTTAGAGTGGGTGTGGTGTCGGTTTGGCGTGGGTTTGGTGTGGGTTTGACGTGGGTTTAGAGTGGGTGTGGCGTCGGTATGGCGTGGGTTTGGGTTACTAGTGGGCGTGGGGTTAGGGTTACTGGTGGGCGTGGGTTTGGAAACCCACGCCAAACCCATGCCAATTCCACGCCAAACCCATGCCAAACCCACGCCAAACCCACGCCAAACCCCACGACCAACCACGCCAAACCCACGCCCACTAGTAACCCAAACCCACACCCAATAGTAACGATGGGTTTGGCGTGGATTTGGCGTGGGTTTGGCGTGGGTTTGGSGTGGGTGTGGCGTGGGTGTGGCGYYGGTTKGGCGTGGGTTTCCAAACCCACGCCCAGTAGTAACCCATGGGTTTGGTTTACTAGTGAGCGTGGATTTGGCGTGGGTTTGGAGTGGGTTTGGCGTGGGTTTGGCGTGGGTTTGGCGTGGGTTTGGTATGGGTTTGGCGTGGGTTTGGAATGAGTTTGGTGTGGGTTTCCAAACCCATGCCCACGAGTAACCCGTGGGTTTGGTGTGGGTTTGGCATGGGTTTGGCGTGGGTTTGACGTGGGTTTGGCGTGGGTTTCCAAACCCACGCCCACTAGTGGGTGTTACTAGTGGGTTACTAGTAATGCCCACTAGTAACCCATGGGTTTGGCGTGGGTTACTAGTGACCCAAGCCCACGCCAAACCCACGCCAAACCCCACGACAAACCACACCAAACCCACTCCCACTAGTAACCCAAACCCACACCAACTAGTAACGCTGGGTTTGGCATGGATTTGGCGTGGGTTTGGCGTGGGTTTGGCGTGGGTGTGATGTGGGTTTGGCGTGGGTTTCCAAACCCACGCCCAGTAGTAACCCATGGGTTTTGGTTTACTAGTGAGCGTGGGTTTGGCGTGGCTTTGGAGTGGTTTTGACGTGGGTTTGGCATGGGTTTGGTTGGCGTGGGTTTGGCATGGGTTTGGTATGGGTTTGGCGTGGGTTTGGAATGAGTTTGGTGTGGGTTTCCAAACCCACGCCCAGTAGTAACCCGTGGGTTTGGTGTGGGTTTGGCGTTGGTTTGGCGTGGGTTTGACGTGGGTTTGGCGTGGGTTTCCAAACCCAGGCCCACTAGTGGGTGTTACTAGTGGTTGTTACTAGTGGGTTACTAGTAATGCCCACTAGTAACCCATGGGTTTGGCGTGGGTTACTAGAAACCCAAGCCCACGCCAAACCCACGGATTAGAAGTAACCCAAACCGACGCTAAAACTGTGGGTAACTAGAAACGCCCACTAGTTACCCAAACCCACTAGTAACCCATGGGTTTGGGTGACTAGTAAAGCCCACTAGTAACGCCCACTAGTAACCCACGGGTAACCCAAGCCCACGGGTCTCGCGTCGGTTTGGCATGGGTTTGGGTTACTAGTGGGCGTGGGTTCCTGGGTTTTGCGTGGGTTTGGCGTGGATTACTGGGTTTGGCGTGGGTTTGGGTTACTAGTGGGCGTGGGTAACTGGGTTACCCGTTGGTTTGGGGTGGGTTTGGGTTACTAGTGGGCGTGGGTTACTAGGTTACTAGTAACGCCCACAGGTAACCCACGATAAACCCACGGGTAACCTACCGCAAACCCACGCCCACTTGTAACCCACGACTTTGGGTTACTAATGGGCATTACTAGTGGGTGTGGGTTTGGCCTGGGTTGGGCGCGGGTTTGGCGCAGGTTTGGGTTTGGATTATTAGTGGGCATGGGTTTGGCGTGGGTTTGGGTTACAAGTAACGCCCACTAGTAACCCAAATCCGAGGGTTTGGGTTTGGCGTGGGTTTGTGTTACTAGTAACACTTACTTGTAACCCAAAACCGTGGGTTACTAGTAACGCCCACTAGTAACCCGTGGATTTGGCGTGGGTTTTGGTTACTAGTAACGCCCACTAGTAACCCAAACCCATGGGTTTTTCGTGGGTTTGGGTTACTAGTGGGCGTGGGTTTGGCATGGGTTTGATGTGGGTTTGGGTTACTCGTGGGCGTGGGTTTGGGTTACTAGTGGGCGTGGGTTTTGCGCGGGTTTGGCGTTTGTTTGGCATGGGTTTGGGTTACTAGTGGGCAATACTAGTAACTCAAACCCACGCCAAACCCATGGGTTACTAGTAACGCCCACTAGTAACCCATGGGTTTGGCGTGGGCTTGGGTACGACTAACGCCCACTAGTAACCCATGGGTTTTGCGTGGGTTTGGGTTACTAGTAACGCCCACTAGTAACCTTAACCCATGCGTTTGGCGTGGGTTTGGGTTACTAGTGGGCATGGGTTTGGTATGGGTTTGGCGTGGGTTTCGGTTACTAGTGGGTGAGGGTTTGTCATGGGTTTGATGTTGGTTTGGGTTACTAGTGGGCGTTACTAGTAGCCAAAACCCATGCCAAACCAATGGGTTAATATTAACGCCCACTAGTAACCCAAACCCACGCCAAACTAGTAACCCAAACCCACGCCAAACCCACGTCAAACCCCCTCCAAAACCACGCCAAACCCAAGCCAAACACATGCCAAACCCATGCCAAACCAACGCCAAACGCACGCCGAACCCACGCCAAACCCACGCCAAACCAAAGCCCACTAGTCACCCAAAGCCATGGGTTACTTGTGGGCGTGGGTTTGGGTTACTACTAGGCGTTACTAGTAACCCATGGATTTAGCGTGCGTTTGGCGCGGGTGCGGCGTGGGTTTAGCATGGGTTTGGCTTACTAGTGGGCGTGGGTTTAGCATGGGTTTGGCTTACTAGTGGGCGTGGGTTTAGCATGGGTTTGGCTTACTAGTGGGCGTGGGTTTGGAAACCGACGCCAAACCCACGCCAAACCCACGCCAAATCCACGCCAAACCCACGCCAAACCCACGCCAAACCCACGAAAAACCCCACGCCAACCCCACGCCAATCCCACGCCCACCAGTAACCCAAACCCACACCCACACGCACTAGTAAGCAGTGGGTTTGGCGTGCATTTGGCGTGGGTTTGGCATGGGTTTGGGATGGGTTTGGCGTGGGTTTCCAAACCCACGCCCAGTAGTAACCCATGGGTTTGGTTGCGTGGGTTTGGCATGGGTTTGGCGTGCGTTTGGCGTGGGTTTGGCGTGGGTTTGGCATGGGTTTGGCATGGGTTTGGCATGGGTTTGGCGTGGGTTTCGTGTGGGTTTCGCGTCCGTTTGGCGTTGATTTGACATGGTTTTCCAAACCCATGCCTACTAGTAACCCAAACCTAGTAACTCATGGGTTTGGGTTACTCGTTACGCCCACTAGTACGCCAAACCTACACCCACTAGTAACCCAAACCCACGCCCACTAGTAACCCATGGGTTTAGGTTACTAGTAACGCCCACTAGTAACCCAAACCCACGTCAAACCCACACCCACTAGAAACCCATGGGTTTGGGTTACTAGTTGGCGTGGGTTTGGCGTGGGTTTGGCGTGGGTCTGGGTTACTAGTGGGCGTAAGTTTGGCGTGTGTTTCGGTTACTTGTGGGCGTATGTTTGGCGTGCGTTTGGCGTGGGTTTAGCGTGGGTTTGGGTTCCTAGTGGGCGTGGGTTTGGGTTACTAGTGGGCGTGGGTTTGTCGTGGCCTTGGCGTGGGTTTGGAGTGGGTTTGGGTTACTGGTGGGTGTGGGTTTGGTGTGGGTTTGGCGTGCGTTTGGCGTGGGTTTGGCATGGGTTTGGAGTGGGTTTGGCGTGGGTTTGGCGTAGGTTTGGCGTGGGTTTGGCGTGCGTTTGGTGTGGGTTTGGTGTGGGTTTGGTGTGGGTTTGGGTGAACCTTAGTGGGCGTGGGTTTGGTGTGGGTTTGGCGTGGGTCTGGTTTGGGTTTGGATTACTAGTGGGCGTTACTACTAACCCAAACGCATGGGTTACTAGTGGGCGTGGGATTGGCATGGGTTTGGTGTGGGTTTGGGTCACTACTAACGCCCACCAGTAACCCAAACCCACCCAAACCCACGCTGAACCGACGCCAAACCCATGCCAACTAGTAACCCAGGGGTTTGGGTTTCTAGTAGGCGTTACTAGTAACCCACTCCCACTAGTAACCCATGCCATGACCCACGCTAAGCCCACGGGCTTAGGTTACTAGTGGGTTTGGGTTACTAGTGGGTTTGGATTACTAGTGGGTTTGGGTTACTAGTGGGCGTTACTAATAACCCAACCCATGGGTTGTTAGTAAGCCCGTGGGTTACCACTGGGCGTTACTAGTAACACATGGATTACCAGTGGGTTACCACTGGGCGTTACTAGTAACCCATGGATTTGGCGTGGGTTACTCGTGGGCGTTACTAGTAACCCATGCCCACTAGTAACCCAAACCCACGCCAAACCTGTGGGTTTGGGTGACCCCTGGGTTACTAGTGGGCGTAACTAGTGGGTGTTACTAGTAACACAAACCCATGGGTTACTAGTGGGTTTGGGTAACTAGTGGGCGTTACTTGTAACCCGTGGGTGTGGCGTTGGCTTGGGATACTTCTAACCCGTGGGTTTGGCGTGGGCTTGGGTTACTAGTAACGCCCACTAGTAAACGAAACCCACGCCAAACCCACGCTAAACCCACGCCCACTAGTTTCCCAAACCCATGCCAAACCCATCCCTAACCCACGCCCACTAGTAACCCAAACCCAAGCCAAACGCATGCCAAACCCACGCCCACTAGTAACCCAAACCCACGCCAAACCCATGGGTTAAGGTTATTAGTGGGCGTTACTAGTAACCCAAACCCATGCCAAACCCATGGCTTACTAGTGGGCATAAGTAGTAACCCAAAACCACTCCAAACCCGTGCGTTACTAGTGGGCGATACTAGTAACCCATTGGTTTGGGGTACTAGTGGGCGTTAGTAGTAACCAAACCCACGCTTAACCAACGCCAAACCCACGCCAAACCAACGCCAAACCCACGCCAAACCAACGCCAAACCCACGCCAAACCCA